>CM071924.1:66822375-66919190 GCA_016081115.2 Rehmannia glutinosa | reverse complement strand
AATGGAGAATCTATTCCGACGAAAGATACACCATACACCTCAAAAGGCTTCAAAAAGCTCAATGATGAAGAAAAGAAATTCATCTCCTTAAACGGTAAGGCTTTAAATATTTTATATTGTTCATTTACTAATTTAGAATATGAACATATTGTAGGAATAAAATCGGCACATGAAGTATGGCAAAAATTAGAAGCCATCTATGGAGTATTTGCAAATGAAAGAGTCAAACAAAAGCATCTACTTCTCAAGATCATTCAAGCTCAAATCTAAGGAATAAGCCTCCTACAACTTCCAATTATGAAGAAGTTGAATATTGTTTTATGGGCATCAATGAAGAAAATGAGGTATGTCTTAAGCCCTCTACTTCTTATGATATTGTCATTCAAAATGATTATAGTGATTTACAAAATGATTATGATGAACTTCAAAATGAATTCCAAAGCTTACTTGTTAAATACAAAAATTTGAAAAAGGAATTCAATATTTTGAAAAATGATAAGGATAGTTTGTTTACTTCCTATGAATCACTATCATGTGCTCACACCACCACTCTTGACAAGGTTAGAAACCTTGAGAAAGAAAATAGTACTCTTGTTGAGGATATAAATTGCTTGAAAAATGATTTATCTAAATCCAACTTGAGTCCGATAGAATGACCAATATTATTGATTGTTGTGATAATTCTAAACTAGAACTTGATCATAAGCCTAAGGGTGTCAATCACATGAAAAAGAATCAAGTCTCTAAGCAAGACGTTGGTCATTATGCTCCTAAAATTATTACTTGTTTTTATTGTGGCAAAAAGGGTCATACGGCTAATTCTTGTCGGGCTAGAAATAGCTCTAAATATTGTTGGAGACCTAAAAGTCTCAAAGCTAATCTTAAAGGACCCAAACACATGAGGGTACCACAAAACAATGTGCTATTAGGTACCCGGCAAAGCAAAAATCGGAGAAAATTCATGCCACCAAGAAAACATCAAATGAACGCTTCATTTGATCAAAGAAGGAACTACTCTCAACAAAGCCAATTTCCAAGAAGAGCGTATCATCAAAAATGGGAAGAACACAATCCGTGGAAATGGCAAAGACATCATCAACAAGATGATTTTCAAAGAAGAAGAAACCATCAACCATGGGAAGGTAACAAACCTTGGAAATGGAGTAATCAAGGAAGTCATCATCAACAAAGTGACTTCCAAATGGGAAGATATCATCATCAACAATGGGAAAGACACAACCCATGGAAACGGCGAAATTGGTAAACCGTATCTCCCCATTTGTATATGCATTTTTCTTTTAATTATATGCATGTTTTTAATTGTGTCTTAATTGCAAGATGATTTTTCAAATATTTATTTGTTTTTAAATAAGTCTCTTATATATTTATGAGTTTCAATTTTTTTTGTGAAAGAGACCTTGCATGTTTTTCTAATAACTCTTGAGCTTTTCATTAGACTTATGTGGCTTATTATCTCTTATAAAATCTTATAGCATAAGCTCTTTTTGTTATCTCATATTATTTGCCTACACTTGAATTTTCTATGCATATGTTGTCTAAGAATTGTGTAGGATACATACTTCATACTCATTGGCTATTACGTCATCAAGTTTCTTAAACCATCGGTATGTCTACTCGTTTTTTTCTTAAAACTCGATTTTATGCTTATGCACATATCTTTCAAGATATTTCATTTTGACCCCTTAAGTGCCCCAAATTGAACTTGCAAATATTTTCTCTTAAAAGGCACTACGTGTTTAGTCTCGATTTTATCGTTTATATGTTTTCCAAAACCCATATTTGTTGGATATAGTCCAAACTTATATTTTTGCAAAGTTTTAAAAACTTTTGGGGTGAAAAATCGAATTTTGGAAAACTCGGGAGAAAGAAAAAAAACACAGGGCCCGGTCACGGCCCGGTGGCGGCCGGCCGCCCGCACCTCGACCGGTCGTCCCCTACCTCGACCGGTCGCCAGGGTTATTTTTCATCTTAAAATCGTTCTGTTCTTCTTCAAAACAGACGCACCAAAATCCCCAAACCCCAAGAGCGATTTTTTCATCCCCTTTTCTCTAGAATCTTCAATTCTTCATCATTTTCACGATTCTTGTTGCTAATCTTCTTATTTTCTCAAGAATCTTTCATATATGGCTCCTCCAAGAAATTCCACCGGTCGAAATCCCATCTCCAAGCGTAGAAGGGGCGGAGAGGGTTCGTCAAGAAATCGGCAAGAGGAAGCCGAACAAAGGGATATTCGAGCCGCTCAAAGAAACGTGGCTCAAGAAGGTGATGATGTTCAAAATCCCATTCTCTCTCGGGCACAAATTACCGAGCTACGCGGAACGATTTCGCTCCAAAATTGCCGTTGGGCGAAAGGTAAAAAATCCTTTGTTACTCAAGCCCCTAATTCCCACAATGTTCTTAATTTTATTCACAAATATGCGGAATGGTATTATGAGGACTCGGGAATGGGAGGAAAGTCGATTGCTCGGACTAAAATGTGTCGTTTTAGTTCTTTTACGAATGAGTATCCTACGATTAGAGGATTTTTTGAGGAGCAAGGTTGGATGTACTTATGGGAACATGCTTATGTGTTGTATGATGATGATATTATCCAACTCTTTTATGCCAATATGTGGGTCGAATATGATAATGATAGAAAGCCGATTGCCGTTAATTCGCTTATAAAGGGTCGTCATTTTAGATGGACTCCCAATGATATTTGCGGCTTTTACATGTTAGAGAAGGTGGTTGGGATTACTTCTCTTGCGGGACTTGGAATGATGAAATGTTGGGGGTGTCGATGAAAGAAGTCAAGCGTATTTGGGAGTATGGCCTAAGTATTCTTTGTTGGCAATGACACTTGAGCATCGCATTTTATCGGTCATTGTCGCATATTGCATTTGTGGTAAATCGGGGAAGATGCCTAGCAATATGGATTACTTTTTGACTTATAAGATTGCTAGGAGGAACCACTTAACTTTGGTGCCATACTTATTCAATGTCTAATCGAGTCCATTACTCAAGGTAATAAGAAGTTGGTTATGGGAAATTGGATTTGTAAACTTCTTATTCAATCGGGACTTCCTTCGTCGGAGTTTAACTCGGAAGTTTTTCAAAATGACTTTGACATTGATAATATCTCCCAAATAGTCACGATCGCAAGAATATGGACATCCGACCTACCAAAATGGCGAGAGGAAGAGGTCAAGAGTCTCCCGATCCTAATGACATCTTTGATGACGGGCCGCAAGATTGGTGGAAGAAGGCGAACCGAGCAATCCGGAGGGTAATCGGTGCTCAACCGCCTAGGAGGTATAGTCAAGCCGAATTTGATGAGATGAGGGCTTTTCATGAGACGAGGTATGAGGCTTTGGAGCAAAAGACCTCTAAAATGCAAAAGTCAATTGGCAAATTGAAGAAATTCATAAAGGACTTTATTCCGGATCTTGCTTCTCCTCGGATGAGGAATGATGTTACTCCACCCCTTTACTTTCTAGCATTTTCATTAATGATGTTTTGTATTTTGTTGAATCTTTGTAAAACTCATTTGTACTAATGATATTTGCTTGTCTTTCTTAAAAGGGTTAATATTGCAAGTTGATAATGACTTGTGGATGATCATGATTTATGATGGAGTATTTGATGGTAAAAATACTCTAAAGCATTGTTTGATAATTGGTATGAAGTACTTGATGGTAAAAGTGCTTCTTTTTGCTTTGTTATGCTTAGTTGAATATATTGGGACATTTGATACATGTATTGTTGAAAGCATGACTTATTACTTGATGGTTGCTCTAATTTTTGGCATTTGTAATGCCTTGATCATTCTTAGCTTATCTCAATCGGGTTGAACCCTTGAGAGTCTACCTTGAGCTTCTTAAATTGATGAACAAATTATTGCATATGGTGCATATGATTTTTGAGCTTTGAAATGAGGTTGATTGATGATATGAAAATTTTTTGGCTTGAACCATTTACAAAGGTTATATACAACCTCTTCTATTTTTTTTCGCACACAAAGTGTTTGTTAAAATGTCGCTATGTAAATTTCAACTTCTACATGATTCTCTCGCTTCCAAAAGTCTTCTATACTCATTGAGATCATGTTTTGGGAAATAAAACGAGCGTATGAACTCTTCATGGTATATTTCTCCCATTTTCCTTGGTTTTAAGCCTAAATTGCTCAATGGTTGATAAACCATTTCTTTGGTGCACTTTGATACTCTTCTATGATGTTTCTATCATCCTAACATTCTTTTTGATGATTCCAAAGGGGGAGAAACAGAATTTGGCTCGTTAGCTCAAAGAAGCTAATAAAAGCTTGTCATAAAAGCTATAAGCTATGGCTCATAAAAGCCATAAGTTGTGATTTATTTTTAGTCCAATTGTTGCTTGATGGACTTATATTATTATTTAATGTTGACAGGGGAGCTTATAAGCTCTTGAACAAATTGTAAAAGCTAAAGCTTTTAGCTTATGGATTATTGCTCTTACATTATTCTTGATGTGCTTGTGGATAGGGGAGCTTGTGCTTATTATTGAAAATATTTACTCCTACTTGGTTGCTTTAATATTTTTGGAAATTTTGGTTGCTTCCAAACGGTCAAATGTTTTTACCGGAAAATCATTTCTAAAATTGCTCTCTTAGTTTATGTAAAAAATTGTTTTGGTTTGTAATCATCAAAAAGGGGAGATTGTTTGATACATGTTTTTATCTTAATTTTGATGATTTTATTTTATCACCAAAACAATGTTTTTAAAGGTTGTCCAAATACTCCTAAATGATTTAAAATGTTTTTTTTAGGAGTATTTTCTCAAAGTTTATTTTCGTCTAAATTGGACAACGCTTTTAATGATTTTACGTTGTTGGGTTTTCACTCTCAAACGATGTTTCTAAATGTTGTCCTAATACTTCCGATCGGTTTAAAATGTCTTTACTAAATTTTCGGAGTATTTCTTGAGTTTTATTTTCGACAAAAATTGGACAACATTTGTCTCGTGGTCGACCGGTCGCCCTATAGGGCAACCCATACTGAAGATGTTTTTAGAAAGCGAAGAAAATGAGACGGAAGGAAAAAGAGCGGTCGCCAGTGCATCGGGCGTCGCCGTCGGTCGGCCGTGCGCCAGTGCGGCGAATTTGCACTGCAAGTGTGTTTTGAAGCGAGCGTTTAATCCTTGCAAAATCCATGAGGGGGACCGGTTGGGGTGATGGTCGGCCGGTCGAGGTAGACGCGTCGGCCCGCTGTGTGTTTTTTTTGTGTATCTTTTCCAACGTCTATTTTAATGCGACCGGTCGCCATCATGTATTGACAAATTTCGACCGTTTGTGTGAGACACATTTCCTTAAATTGTGGGATTGATTTCTAACAGCTATATTCTTGTTTTTAATTGTATTTTTCTCAGAGATTTTCAATCCCCAAGAGGAGCCTATGCTTGATCAATCATCTCCTATAAATAGAGGAAGTTTTGGAGCAACCAATACAACAATTGAGATACAATACAACAAGATACACTTCAAGCAAACACTTGGTCTTTCATTGTCTTATTTCTTGTTGTAATTTGCCTAGCTATTCACTTTCACATTCTTGAGGTCTAGGCTATTCTTGATTACACTTGCACTCTATTGTATTATCAATTATCGAGTTGTAATCTTGAATTTGTGGTCGTCATTCAAACACAAGATATCCTTGTGAGTGTTCTTGTGGTAAGAACACACTTGGGTGAACTAGGTGTTAGGTGTAAGAAGATTGTGGTAATCTTCTTGTTGAGGTGTTGAAGAGTGTGGTGCTCTTCAAGGTGAAGATTGTGGTAATCTTCACAAGGTGCCGTTGAAGATTGTGGTAATCTTCAAGAAAGAGATTGTGGTAATCTCAAAGGTGGTGTTGAAGAAGAGTGTGGTGCTCTTCAAGGTGTTGTAAGTTGAATTTGTATTAATTTTGGTAATTAATAAAATTCTTTTTCTTTTCGAAATCCATCCCGGATATCTTTGGGGTGGTAGAGGATTAGGCCCTAGGTGGGTTGAACCTCTTTAAATCGACGTGTGTTGTTTACATTCCGCACCTTCATTATTTTGTTTGAGCATTCGATTGTTAAAAGAGGGCGAAATCGAAAAGATGGAGATAATCTATTCACCCCCTCTAGATTATCGTAGCCGCTTGGACTTACACATTCTCTGCAGATCCGGATGTGGTAGGAGATGTTATGATATCCGGGGCAACATCTTTTACGACATCCGGGACAACATCGGGACAACATCTTTTACGACATCGTATCGATGTAGTCGATTCATCTTTGCGAAGATGTGGTTGCAAATGTTGTATCATTCGGTATAACATCGCACAGTGCAGTGGACTACGACTATTGAGCCCATGACATTTCCATCAAAGGTTATCAAATGGGTCTTCTTCCATGGTTTCTACAAGACTAGAAAGATCATCAAATATAATATTTCTGATTCCATTACCGTATTTGTCCGAAGATTATAAACTCGATATGCATGGCTATTTGAAGAGTAGCCTAAGAAAAGACATTTGTCACCATTGCTCACGATCATTCAGGACATAACAAATACAACCAAAGACATGAAAATATTTGAGGTTCGGCTTTTTCCCCAAAAGTATTTCATAAGGGGTCATCAAACTTCCAGGCCTCAAATACACACGATTGGCACATGCAGTATTTAGAGCTTCTGCCAAAAACTTTTTGAAAGTTTTTTAGATCTCGACATGACACGGGATGTCTCATGCAATGTATGATTTTCCTCTCTGCCACTCCATTATGTTGTGGAGTTTTAGGTACAAAAATTCATGAGAAATGCTCTTTCTATCACAAAAAGACGAGAAAGAAGAGTTCGCAAATTCTTTACCATGGTCCGACCTAATTCTAACAATTTGTAGCTTTATCTGATTAACAACTCTTCTATGACAACTTCTAAATACTTCAAATGTTTGATTTCTCACGTAAAAAATATATCCAAGTAAAATGTGAAAAAAATCATCAACAATCACAAAAAATATTTCCTTCCACCAATACTTTCAACTTCAATGGACCCATAATGTCCATATGAAGCAATTCAAAACATCTTGTGTGGTATTAAAATGTCGTAACATTTGGTGTGATACTCTTCTTTATTTATTCTTTTGACAACTTCCACACACATTAGCATTCTTCATGCAAAATTTTGGAAAACCACGAACAACATCAAATTTTACAAGATTCCTCATTTTTGTAAAACTTAGATGACCTAATTTTTGGTGCCATAGGTCAAATTCATCTGTATGTGCAGTGTGACACATTTTTTTATTAACAAACTGATAACAATTATCAGACGAGCTTAAACCAAAAAGAATACACGTGTTAGATTCCTTAAAAACCTCACAAGATTTTTTGTTGAATTTAACATAGAGGTTATCATCACACAATTGGCTAATACTAAAGAGATTAGCATTTAGACCATCCACATACAATACATTCCGTAGCCTAGGTAGGCCATCAATATTCAAAGTCCCCTTTCCAATAATTTTTCCTTTACCTCCATCTTCATAGGTCACATTACCACCATCATGCTTCACATAGTCAGTCAAATACTCCAAAGTACCTGTCATGTGTCGTGAACACCCGCTATCAAAGCACCAAGATCCTGCAATGTTAGATCTCAAAGAAGTGCAGATAACATGACATTTAACATCAGATTTCTTAACCCAGACAGATTTTGAAAATTTTGAAATGTGATTACGAGGATGTCATAATATTTTGGATGACATCTGACATGCAGAATTTATGCTGGTTAAATCTGATTTCATTTTGTAACAAAACGGCCTAATGTGTCCAGGAGCATGACAATAGTGACAAATAAAATGGCGTTTACATGATTTAAACTTATGTGAAAAACTCTTTTTATTGTTGGAGGAATCTGAAGATTCTCCATTTTCTTTAGCCTTAACAAACACAGGAGTTTTATAACCAAGACCAGTTTTAATATCACTACCCAAAGAAAGAATATCATCCAATTTTGATTTTCCCGAATTGAACTTTTTCATGGTTTCAAGGGAATCTTCAAGTTTAGAATTTACCTTTTCGAAATCAAGATCATTCTTGGTAAGGGCAGCTTCTAGACTGGTAATTACTTCCTTTTGTTCATCATTTTTCTTCTTGAGTCGATCATTCTCCTTTTTGAGGATTTCATTCAGTTTAATCATCTTCAGCCAATCTTTATACAGCTTTGTGTACGTCTCTTCCAAGCTTTCATCATCTGAATCGTCGTCCTGTTCAACATCATCAGAAACAGAGGTAGAGTTGAAATAAAAAAGGTTAGAAACAGTTCAGGTTTCCTGTTCTTCAGATGTGAGTTCAGATGTGATCAATCTCGGGCCACACCTCGGCAACACCTGAAGGATTTATTTGGAGAGATTTTCTATCTTTTACGAAGATTGTCATAACCTTGTGATCTTCTTTCTGGATAGCATTCTCATCATCATATTCATTTTCACTTAAGGTGACACTCAAACTCATTCCCTTTTTCAAAAAAATATTTGCACATTTTTCAACATAATGACCATATCCAGAACAAGCCCTACATCTAACAGAATCCAGAGTTTGTTATCAAACTTTTTGTGATTTTTAACTGAGGAACGAAAAGTAGGGTTATTTTGAATATCCATGCTAACAAACACTCATGATCAACACTTAGTGTCGTCAAGTGTCGGCTCTAGATGCCAATTGAAAGAATTATAGCACGGATAAATAGTAAAAGTTTTGCAGAGTATAGATGTGATTGGAGATGTGATTACATTCACAATCACATACATCGGAATTTCCAAAACAGAAACAAGACATAAGATATAAAAATTATCTACAAGCCAACTAGCTTGTAGATGTGCCAATAGACGAAACTTTCCACTAGTAAAATCGTTTGATTCCGTATACAAAACTACAAAAACCAACTAGTAGAAAACCAACAAAAACTCCTATCTAGAGTAGATCTGGTCTATGTATTTCAACTCATCCAACAATAGATATGTGTGGACTTCGTCAATCACAATACTAAAAACAATAGATGAAAAAGCTAACAAACACAAGTTGCGAGGGCTAAATGTAATCTCAGATGTAGTCACATTTGAGATCGCATCCAGGGCAGCGAGACTCCTTGTGCTTGTATGACTCTTAACTCTCTCAAGACTCTTGTAACTATTGTGTATTTCTTGTGTGTAGATTATGGACGTCCTATTCTCTTTATATAGGAGTTCAAGTCCATCAAAGAGTCTTAATACACAAGGAAAAAAAGATATATACAAATATATGACAAGTATATCACTTATGTTAGGAAACAAGATAAATATCAAAGGGTCCTAATATATCTATATCATATCAATATGATTCGTTTCCTAATCTAAATAAATTCTAATCATACCATAAGTCTAGAAAGGCAAAACAAATCAAAAACCAATCTTTTATTTGGGAATTACTTGGGCCGAAAATAATCGCCCTAACAGTTACTAATAATGTTTTTGTTGTTTCCATGTAGTGCTCAATGTGTAAGTATAATTTTTACCTATTTTTAAGCTCTTTTTATTCATGTGGTGTTTTTAATATTTTTTACATTGTTTCTGGGTTATTTTCATACCATTTTTAATGTTGTTCCAATGTTTATTTGTTGTTTCCATGTAGTGTTCGATGTTTAAATATAATTTTTACCTATTTTTAAATCTTTTTGCTCATATTTCTATATTGTTTTCTGGTTTGTTTCTATATTGCTTTCTGGTTGTTTCCATGTTTTTATGTTTTCATGCATTGGATCAATAATTAAATTGTGTTTTTTTAATTCATGTTGTTTCTATAATATTCTTAATTTGTTTAGTTTTAATATGTGTTGTTTTATGTGTATATTTCTTGATTTTTTATAAGACTTCGAATATAAAATGGATTACCTAACGAGGGCAAAATTTATTTATTTTTATTAAAAGAAACATGTTGGAAATAATCTTGAAACAAAGTGTAAAAAAGTCCGAATTTTTTTGGCGGGAGCGTAAATTTGTGTAAAAAAAGAGTGGAAACGTAAATTTGTGTAAGAAAAGGGTGAGAGCGTAAATTTGGATAAAATAGTTCCGGGAAGCGTAAAAGACTGATATTATCTCCAAAGAGTGGGACATTTATGTCAATTGCCCTAGAATTTACTATTCATGGCTCATGTATAGATTGGACACCCAAACCGCATTTATACAAGGGATAATTACAAAAAAAAACTTCGTGAGATTCGACGTAATTACAAAAAATCCAGATATTTCTGAAAATTGTAAATAACCCTTTGAAGTTTGATTTTGTCTTACACTTTCTAACTGCATGAGCAGAAATATTTCAAAAATCCTCATAACAATATATATATAGAAATATTACACTTACCTCCTTAAATTTAAGGCATAATCAAACATGAGGGGTATTTTGTAATTATGAAACATCTTTGTTTTTATTTTTTTTTATAACCAACCCAAACCATATGTTTTTTTTTCTTTGTTATTATCCATTACTAGTATTTTGCTCGTGCGATGTACGAGGTATATGTTTTTTAGGACCCCGTTTTATATAATGACATTTGAATTTTCGATTTTTCTAATAGTTCTATGAATTATGTCTCGCATTGTAATAGTTGTATGATAACATCGGACAATAGATGAGAAATACTATGTAATGTTTTATTATTAATGAATTCAAGTAAATACCATACCTTAAAATCATGCAAAAGTTATACTAAACTATGTATTTGTGTTCGATTTTGAAAATTATTTTTTATAAAATCGCGCAAGACACAACCGTTTTAGGTATGTTTAGATTATTAATAAGTGTGAAGATTGGTTCATATTTTTTTCAAGATTGTAGTAGTAAATTCGGATGCAAATTTATTTTCAAAAGTTTTTCGTATGTGTGTGGGGATGCAGATTTTTGCAAAAATTGATCATGCAATAAATAAAAAATTAACAAACGTATATAGTAGAACTAAATACATTAATTAAGAAATATGAGATAACAAAATATAGTATTCACAACATTATTGATTTTATCAAATTTATTATTTGGGAAATATTTTTTTTTTTTTTTTTTTTGCAAATTTTGTCATGTATTTTATGTATTCACGTTGTTAAGTCAATTTTTATTTTAAAATTTTGTTGTGAGGATTTAGATTATATTATCTGGATTCTTAATTATTATGGTTTATTCGGGTTCTCATATTGGTATTTTTCAGATCGTGCGATGCACAAATTATGTTTTTACAAAAATACTTGTTAGTGATTGCAAAAAATTTAAAATTTCAATAAACGATTAAAATACAAAGATAAATTAATTTGATTATAAATTGTATATACGACTAGTAATAAAAATTATTATAAACTATGAAAAAACCGATTTGAATACAAAATATATGATTGATAGTAATTTTGTGAACGTGAATTGTATCTTTTTATAGATCATGTTTTTTTTTTTATCTATAAGAAAGTAAAAATTTGAAAAAACAAAAAGTTAACTGTCAAATGCTGAATAATTAATATATTATATTTTTAGTATAATCAATAATAAACCCATTTCAATTCAATACTTTTTTAGGGTAAGATGAACAATATTCATAATTAATAAATGAATTTACAAATTCAAAATAAAATTTGAAAAATAAAAACTATTTTAATATATACATATATATCTAAGAAAATATCAAATAGACAAATTCATATCTAATAGTCCAAATGCTAATATCAAAAAACGTTGATAAATATAAAAACTAATTCATATTAATATGAAATTGGAAGTATTTTAATAAATACAATAAAAATAAAAAATTATATCATAAAAATATGTTATGAATATAATTTCATATTAAATAAAAAAATATTTTCTTCTTACGTAAATATATATGATGCTATGCATAGATATATGTATTATATATAATATTTGGATATATATTTTAAGATGTTTTCTTAAATTAAAATATATATTTTATTTTTAGTAGTATTTTTAATTGAGTTTAGTCAACTTAAATACAATTCTATATAATTATGAAAAGTTAGCTATGCCAAATAACAACTATACATATATTATAAATAGCTAAAGTACATAATATACAAATTGGTGTTCAATAGCCCGACTACGTAACTTTAAAGCCCATTACAAAATCTTGAGTAGATATATCTTATAATTTTTATGTTTATTTTTTATTGTACATATACAATATGGGTGTCAAGTCAAGTTTGTAAAAACATAATTAATTAGATATATTATACGTCAAAAATGAATAAAAAACAAAAAAGTTATTAATTTTTTTAAAAAAGAAGGAAAGAGCCAAATATAATAAATAATGCAAAGAGACACACAGATTCATAAATCTAATTTTACTTAATCCTATTTTTATATAATTTTAAGATGGTATTGTTAATTAAAGAAAGTATAAATACAATTGGCACAATAATTACAGACTACCAAAAATAACAAAATCTCAAACATTTATTAATTTTTGGTTTTACATAGATTTTTATTACTTTTCTTAGTAATGTGATTTAGGTGGGAAAAATTTTAAGTTACTATTCCTAGAATAATCTCTCTTTATATATATATATATATATATATATATATATATATAGATATACCATCCTTCCAAAGAAAACATAATTCTTTAGAAGTCATGGAGAATGCATGCAATTGTTCTAACAAAATACCAAATTCTAGTATCTTACAAGTAATCCATGAAAACCAAGAATACTAAAACCCCATTTTGAGCTTTGGCTTTTTCTCCATCTACTCAATGTCAAACTTCAAGACAAAAGCAAGTCAAGTTCACCCCACTCTGCCCATAATTTCAAACCCACCAATTTCCAAGAAGTTTCTTCATGTCTCCACAAAATGCATAGACGTAGCTAGTATAGGACGAGCGCGGTCGGTGACCGCACCTGGATCTCGGAGTGACCCTTATTAAATTTAAGTTGGACCGTTTGAAAAATTTCGGTCTAGTTCATATAAAAAATTGAGTTAAAATTTTAAAACCCAATAAACCTTACTATCTTAGCTGAAAATATTAAGAATTACCTATTCAAATTAAGGTATATGAGTGGATAAATAATTGTCATGCAATTGTTTGTTACATCTGAGAGATATATGTTCCCAACTTGATAATGAAGCAGTTTTTTGGGAGTATTTTTGAATGAATTATATTTTTGTATTGAAAAGTCTATTTTATAATAATATTAGTTGTTTGGTGGTAATTTAGAATATATTTTTGGATAAATCACTTATCCAAAAAGTTCATTCTAGAGAAACCATAATTGGAGATTATGAATATTCGCAAAGAATTGTTGCAAGATACAATCTTCTTATTTGCCTTGTTTTTCTATTTTTTTCAAATATTAATCCGACATTCACTTTGTCGAAACGAAAAAAATTCTTGACCCATGTTTGTAGAAAATCCCAGCTACGCCCATGACAAAATGGCAATCAAGTCTTGGGTATATTTGTTTATTTCTGCCCCCAGTGCCCCTTGGGAAAAGACTACATTTTTAGTAGTTTGTTTAAATTCTTTGGGATGATTACAAAACACTCCACGAGGTTTGGGCTAATTACAAAAAAAATGTAAAGTTATTCAAAATTATAAAAAGCCCCATCAGGTTTAATTATGCCTTAAATTTAAGGAGCTAATTATAATATTTTTACAAATATTAGGGGGATTTTTAATTTTTTTTTGGCTTACTAAGGGAGAAAATGTAAGACAAAATCAAACTTCAAGAAATTTTTGGTAGTTTTCAAAAAATCTCTGGAATTTCTTATAATTAGCCCAAACCTCAGGGGATTTTGTAATTATCCCAATAAAAGAAAGAGGAAATGGAATGTCCTGAGAAGAAAAGGATGAGATTCGAGCTCGAACTGTTTTCCAAATAACAGGCTCTTTAATCAGTTAAGCTACATACAAATCCCAGCAGTTTGTCTATATTTATACTATTTTAAATGAACAATAAAATATTTTTGATAGTTACAAAGAACTCTAGTGAAATTCAATTGATTTTTAGCTCAATTAAATTTACTTATGTCTTATGGATGCTAGTCTAGGGATGACAATGGGTAGGGTACCCATCCATTTAAGGTTATCCATATTCGAACCCTATAATATTTATGATACACGTACCCATCCCAAACTCGATTAAAAAACTATACATATTACCCGCACACATCCCAAATTCATTTGCTGATACCCGCATACTACCCGAACCGCCCAAAACTCGTTTATTTTATATTAAAATTTATAATTATAAGAATATTTAAATGACTAGTTAAATGAGTACTCTATCAAAAACTAATTATTATATAAGAAAATATCTAATATGTTAATTTCTTAATAAATATAATAATTAACCATTTCAATTTTGCAAGTCACTACAGACTAGCATCAACCATCAACTAAATCAAAAGCAATACAAAAATATTAATGTAACCAATACATTCCTTAAAACTGCATAATCAACACTAGTAAATCTTTAATTCATAAAACTACAACATCAGATATGTAGTACTATCAAACTTGACAGAGATAAAACATAATTGATATGATCACAGATTCAAAGAAAAATAACAACTTTATATCTTCTTTGTACAAAATGAAAATTTATGTTCGGTTTCTAAGAAAAAAATGTATCTTGTCAAGTGAAAGAAGATAGGTGACAGTTACTAAGGGGATAATGGATTCGGGTAATGGGTAAATGGGTAAAATTTCTCATTCCATAGCCGTCCCAAATCCAAAAAACACTATCCATATTCATCTCATTAGGATCTGAGCGAATGGATACTCGCGTTTAGTCATCCCGCTCACATCCCTAGATGCTACATCTTGACTCTTGTACATGTATTTGGTACCAAATCCATCATTCAAGTTTCCACTTTTGAATTAAATGGGCATTCGTATTCAATACTTTTTTTTTTTTTTGAGCAGATTCGTATTCAATACTTATCCACGCAGTAAGTGTACATACACTAATGAGCATCTTACATCAAAACTATGTATGCATTAAGAACTAATAGCAATAAGCAACCAACAATTAATATTTAACAACAATTAATATGTAACAGACTAACCAATCAATTGCTATTAAAATAAATGACACTACATATATACCGGAATGAATAGCTAACAGCCTAAGACAACTATTAAAAATTTACCAAATAATAATCAGTTACTATTAAAATAAATATATTTCATTACATATGTGAACTCTAATGTCAAAATTCTAAAGATTTCCTCCTCAAAAAAAAAAAAAAAATTCTAAAGATTTAGCCTTTACGTATATATTGTTTTATTTTCTGTCATATCATATCAATTATCCTTCACATGTAAATCATAAAATATTAATATAAAAATAAACAATACAATATAACCAAAAGGCTAAAACAAACAATAATCTTATCATAAACATATATGCCCCAACTCTCACACATCTTTGTTGTTTTGCTGATTACACAATTCAAGAAATAATCGTGCAAACCCAATAATTACATAACAAGAAAACAATAACAATAATAATAAAAAAAAGCTACTTAACCCACACCGCTAGATTGCAATTTCGATCTGACATGATAACCCAATCACGGAGAGCGCAGAAGTTATTGAGAGGAATTCTAACACGAACATGAGAAACTCAAATACAAACATGACTAACACCAATCTAGCATAATGTTACTGCTTATTTAAAACATAGTTATCATTTTGAACATAACCCAAAATTGATCCAAAGTTGAATGCGATCACGACCGCCCGAATGTCACTGTCATCGAGTCGTGATCGTGATTATTTTTTAGGTCAATTTCGGGTTATGTTCAAAATAGTAAGAAATTAAATAAAATTCAAGGTATTATGTTTTTAGATAGATTGATAACTTCATGTCAGATTCGTGTAAGTCATGTTTGGGTCGAGTTTCTCTCAATAACTTCAGGTTGAGTTCGTATCGTGTCAGAGATTGTCACCTATAGTTGTCAAAAAAAGCCTGGCCCGACCAGCCCAATAATAGGGCGGGGCTGGGCTGCAATTTTGCAAGCCCGAAAAAAGTCGGGCATATTTGGCCCAAAATCTGGTCACATTTTGAAAGCAAATCAAGTGTATTTTTAATATATGGAGGGTTGGGCTCCCCAAAATAGCGGCACGAAGAAATTTTGGACCATCCCAACCCGACCCAACCCGATTTCTCCCTTGACCGACGGGCTAGCACCGGAGCGGCTCGGCCCCAACAATTTGACAGTTCTATAATGCTACCACCGCCTTTTATTTTCGGTCAAAAGAAATTTAAAAACAAGAAAAAAAAGGAAAATGTCTTCAGACTATAAAACACACACTGATATCATTTTACACACATCAAGAAAATCCATGGCTCCGAATTCTAAGCTCCACTGTTTTCTCCTCCTCTTCCCTCTTCTAAACCTCTGCTCATCATCAACGGCCACCAGCACACCAACTCCCAACCCGACGGTCTACGAAATTCTCCCAAAATACGGCCTCCCCAGTGGCCTCTTGCCAGACTCAGTCACCAACTACACACTCTCTGAAGATGGCAAATTTGAGGTCACTCTGGAAAAACCCTGTTATATAGAGTTCGATTACACGGTTTACTACGAAAAAAAGATTTCTGGAAAGCTGAGTATTGGATCAATCACTGATTTAAAGGGGATTCAGGTGCAAAGATTATTTTTCTTGTGGTTCGATGTTGATGAGATCAGAGTTGACTTGCCGCCTTCTGATAGTATTTACTTTACTGTTGGGATTATTAACAAGAAGCTTGATGTGGATCAGTTTTTGACTGTTCGTTCTTGCAAAGATAAGGCTGTTTCTTTGAGGCAGGTCGTTCAGGTAGAATATGTTTTGTCTTTTTCTTGATCAATGTGGGATTTTGTGTTTATGAAGGGTTTTTTTGGCTTTAATTTACTGATTCAGTAATTGTGTGCGTCTTTTGGTATTTAATCAGTGGATTGTTTGATTATTCTCTTGTTGTGAATTGAATATTTTTGTCTGATTAAGGAAGAATTTTTTTTATTAGGCTGAGTTGAAGAATTTTGTGCTTTATGGGGTTTCTTTTTCTGTCAAGTCTTGATGTGCTGGAAAAAGTGATGTTTGGGAGCATATTATGTGTTTAGCATTATGTGCAGAAAGTGTGGTAGTTTTGCTATTAATGTGAAGTTCTGTTACAATGATTTGGGATTTGGGAATCTGGAAAATGACATGAGAATTTGCAGTATTTGAAGAGCGATTTTCTTGTTTATGTATTGATGGATGTGGTGAAAAGGGGTTGATATTTATCCATTTTGTGACGCAGTGTGAGTTTGCTTCAAAGGTTTTTGCTTCAGTGTTGCTTATTAACGATGCAATTCTTATAGTTGAAGGTGTCACTTCATTTGTTATACCTAATTAACATGGAAGTTTTCTTCATTGCCATGACAATATGATTTTACCTTCGATAACTTGCTTTATACTAAAGGATTTTGGTATTATGAGCTTAACTCTTTTGCATGAGAAAGAAGATTATATCAAAGAGGCTTAATGTATAAGAGTATCATGAAATTTATAGAGGCAAAACTATATGAGTGGTGGAACTGGCTGAATCTTTGTGGTTTGGACGAATTTTGTCCTAGATTGGATGAATTCTTCTGGATTACTAATTCATTTTCGGTCTTGAAGCTGTTTCGAGTGCTGCAAATTATTTATTTTGTCATTGATAAAATTAGTTTAAGTACCTTAAGGAACCGCAGCCAAGTTCTCAACTTGAAGACGGTATGATGTGTGTGATAGTCCTCCTCCTTGAGAGTTAAGTTTCAGATAGAAGTGGTGAAAAAGGTAGCACATATATCCACAAAATTAGCTACTAAGTTTATGGAAAACAGCATTGGAAAATGGCTCATTCATATATTCTTGTAAAGGATAATTACAAAAGCTATCCCTGAGCATGGGCGTAGCCAGGATTTTCGGCCAGTGCGGTCAGGAATTTTTTCGTTTCGACAAAGTGAATGTCGGATTAATATTTGAAAAAAAAATAGAAAAACAAGGCAAATAAGAAGATTGTATCTTGCAACAATTCTTTGCGAATATTCATAATCTCCAATTATGGTTTCTCTAGAATGAACTTTTTGGATAAGTGATTTATCCAAAAAATATATTCTAAATTACCACCAAACAACTAATATTATTATAAAATAGACTTTTCAATACAAAAATATAATTCATTCAAAAAATACTCCCAAAAAACTGTTCATTATCAAGTTGGGAACATATATCTCTGTATGTAACAAACAATTGCATGACAATTATTTATCCACTCATATACCTTAATTTGAATAGGTAATTCTTAATATTTTCAGCTAAGATAGTAAGGTTTATTGGGTTTTAAAATTTTAACTCAATTTTTTTATATGAACTAGACCGGAATTTTTCAGTGCGGTCCAACTTAAATTTAACAGGGTCACTCCGAGATCCAGTGCGGTCCGCCGACCGCGCTCGTCCTATACTAGCTACGTCTATGTCCCTGAGGTTTAGCCTAATTTCAAAAGACTCCAGGTCAAAATTATTTTGTGTTTACCTAACAAATAACCCTTCTTACGGATGCGTTGGGGGTGCAGTTTGTTAGATAAAAACAAATGTCAAGGGGGTATTTGTAATTTTAAAAGATAACCGGATTTTTTTGTAATTAGCCTAAACCTCATGGGTAGTTTTTGTAAGTAACCCCTTCTTGTATAGTAAGCTGCTAGAGTAGTGGAAACCGAGCATTGCTACGAGTAATTCATATATACTCAACTTGGAATGTTGTAGTGCATTTGACAAGTCTTACCAAACTGCTGCATGATTAAGTTAGTTACCTTCCAATATAGTATGCTGCTCTTGTGCATTTTCGAGAGAAATGTTTTGAGGTCTTGTGACTGTTTAATAGGTGCACTTTTTTCTTTAGAATTGATGTATTTAATCCAAGGTTTTATTGAACTATGTTGATTAGTGGACTATGCCATTAGACTTTATTCCCAAGTTCCACATACTACCTCCTGAAAGTGAGGCGGATTTTGGAGAATCAACCATGAAGACACTTGGGCGAGTATTTGTATGTTCAGCATAATAGAATCTCAGATAGAAATGCTTGAATTTCTTCTTCTTCTTTTTTTCTTTCTTCATGCATGTGTTTTTGTGAAATTATTGGACTTTCTCTAACGTGCTCTACGTTCAACTCTTGTTATAGCATTTGTTTCTGTCCTTGCTTTTTATCTAACTTTTCATATTATTTAGTCCCTTTTCATGTTTACCTTGTAAATTAACGTGGTCTGTCTTTCATTAACTACAGGATGATATCCCTATGCTTGTTACTGAATAGAGTAGTGCAAGTAAACTCGATATCTGAAGAAGCTGAGAGGGTATCATTCACTAACAAAGCTGCCGCAAACTCAATGTGGTGATCATAACTATATAAGTCAGAATATGTAGCTTAGCTCAAGCTTTTTGTGTACTTTTACAAAACAGAAGCAATGAAGTTGCTTTTTGATGTAGTATATTGAACTTCCATTGAATATGAAAAGCAGAATCTTGTACTAAGATGATTATGAATGCATTTCTGCAATAATTTGTCTTCAATGCCGGTAGGCTATACATTGGACAACATATTGGCTGTGTGCCTGCTAAAGGTGAAGAGTGCAACAATGATATGAGAGTGTTTGCAAATTCTAAAAAAGTGATTCTCAGCTTATAGGTGGAAAAATGAGCTGTTTTTTTCCACCTGGAAGCTGTGAATCGCTTGTTTCTTTTTAGAGTTTGCAAACACTCCCTATATGTTGCATATTTGATATTTAGCTTCTTTTTTCTTCTGAATTCTGAGAACCAGTACCTTTTGGTTGAAGTGCATTATGACCTCCCTGTGAAATACTTTGAGGAGCAAATAAAATAGCATCATGCAAATTTAGAAAGGGGCTAATTATGAAATGACACTAGTACAGAAAGCTTTTTCTTAATTTATCGTTTTTGTGTTTTGCTTGTTGATAACATTCCAAAAACAAATATCGGAACATACTATAAAACTATCATAATATTTGTTAAGATGACATTAGGAATGGGCCGAATGGCAATGGGCAGGGCGAAATGAGTTGCTCCATGTAGAATAAAAAGAATATTACTATATAATAAAATACACAATAATAATTCAAATAAAAAGAAGCAAAAAGGAACAAGAATCAAGAAAAATAAAATATTAGGGTAAATTTCACTTTACCCCCTATACTCTCATTGAATCTCATTTTACCCCTTGTACTTTCAATCGTATCATTTTACCCCCTTGTACTCTCAATTTGTATCAGGTTACCCCCTGATATAATTAAAATATTATTTTATCCTCATATTCCTTTATTAAATGACTCAAATGTCCCTACTATTATTTTTAAATTAATTTAATGACATTCAATTCATATATTTATTTTTTGGAAAGTTTATTTGCTATAAAATAAATTTAATATAGTTCCTATTAAATAACTATATTCTACATTATTTTATGTTAACTAACATATTCATACATATTCATTTTTGTTTTCATGATAAATCTAAAAAATGTGTATTATATTTTAACTAATATTTTGTAATATAAGTAAACTAGTTGTATTAAGTTTTTCATCATTAATGAACTATAATAATATAATTTAAAAAATATAGATAACTGTAAAGACATGTTTAATAGAAATTATGTTAAATTTAAGAAAATTCATTAAGAAATTAACCATTAAAAATGACTGTTTATTTCTGTTTAACATAGTTCTCATTTCAAATTAACTTTCACAATTTTATATTTTGTTGATAATTATTAACTTTGTATATTTCTTGTATAAAATTACTTTATAACATGATGTATTCTATTAGCTAATGCATTTTTACTTTTAATTTCTTATTCATCACAAACTTAGAATTATATAATACATATCAAATGCATTTTTATTAAGGATGTAAAATATCATTAGTAATTTTTCAATTATTAAAAAAAATAAGTATAAGTTTATTAATATTAAGTACTTTTAAAGTAATTTGTTATTTTACTAAAACTAATAGATGTGGATAAAATTGTCATTTCATAAAGGAATATGAATATAAAATAATGTTATAATAGTGTAAGAGGGCAAAGTGATACAAATTGAGAGCACAAAGGGGTAAAATGATACAATTGAAAGTACAGAGGGGTAAAGTGAGATTCAATGAGAGTATAAGGGAGTAAAATGAGATTTACCCAAAATATTATAAACTTGTAATATATTTATAAGTATATTTATAAGTTTTTAATCTTGTATTTGTTTTATCAATGCATATTATTTATAAAAATTGTCATACTTATAATATATGTTAGATGTAATATTAAGTACACAAAAATAACATTATCACATTTATATATATATATATATATATATATATATATATATATATATTACATATGTAAAACCTCTATATTAAATATATTTTTTAAAAAAATAAAAATATTAGGTGTGGTGGGGCAGGTACCCGTAGGGGGTGTCAATTTGGGTTGGGTCCAAGTTCGTGGGTTCACGTGTCAAAATCAGTCAACCCGGACTTAACCTGTATAATTATTCGTGTCAGAAGCTTGAACCCGAACCCGACCTATTTATTTCACAGGTAACCAAGACTCGACCGTTTAACCCGTGTAATAAAATTATTTTTATTTATATTTAATAATTTCAACTAAATAAATTTAATTATTTTAAAATCAATCACTATAACACACTATTCAATCAATAAAAAATATCATAATTCACAACATTTAAAAAGAAGTAACATAATTACATAAATAATATAACATAATTATCATATTTTGTGGACAACATACAAAAACATAACAACATACATAATTAAGGAGGTTTTAGAATTTAAGTTTTAAGAACATGTCTTGTTTTTTTATTTTTCTTATGATTAATTATTTACTTAATTTTTTAAAAATTCACAAATGGGTTAGATGGATTAAATGCGTCATAGCAAGTTGATCCGGACCCGGTTTTTGTTTAATTGGTGGGTTAATCAGGTTTGATCCGGACCCAGGAGGATGGACCCATACCCATTTGTAGGTCCCAAGGGTGATAAGTAAAGTTTTGAGGGGGAGGGGGTTGAATAAACTTTTCCAACTTTTTTGATTTTAGTCCTTTTAAGATTTTGAGTTGACTCAAGTCACTAAGTCTTGAGGACAACTAAGTTGGCTTACACAACAAAGTTACTCGCTCATGTTCATTGTTGATGATAGTATAACTTTGTAGTTTTCAACTGACACTTTAAAGTAGCAGTTGACTTGGTTTTTAACAGCGGAAGACTTTCACACTTAGTTTTTGAATACGTTTTTCAACATTGTTTTAACAGGGTTATTATAGAAGATTTAAGCAATTTAACTATCAGTAGATATAAAAGTAATGCAAGAAATTAAGTAAGTGTGCTGAAAGTAAATGGACACAAGCAATTATAGTGGTTCGAGGATGGGGTAATTCCTCTAATCCACTATTCTCCAACCCCTGGGGGAATCTCCTAAGTAACTTGACTGGGTTACAAATTGGTTATCAGTCCGAGTCAGATTTGATCATACAATTAGCTGCTCCTGGGGCTCAGTTTCTTCACAAGACAACTGCCCTACTACTTCAGCTTCCTTCAAATCTTTGGACTTGATCACTTAGCCCTCCAACAGGTTCAAAGCACTGGTTCGATCTAGAACCTTACTGTAGGTCTCAAGGGGTGTGTTGTAAGGTTTAGAAAGGGAGGGGGGTTGAATAAACCTTACCAAATTTTCGAATTTAGTCCTTTTAAATAATTTTAACAGAGTTGACTCAAATCAGCTAAGTCTTTGGGGGACAGCTAGGTTGTCTTACTTCAGCAAAGTTACCCACTCAACATACTCGACTGAGTTGTTGATAGTATAACTCAGCTGGGTCAGCTAATACTTAACTTTTTGGTTGATTTGGTTTTGTTACGGAAGACTTATCACCCTCGATAATTTTAAACTTATTTTTAACACTTATTTTTAGCAATGTTATTATCAGCTGGCGTTTTAGCAATATTAACTTAGACAACAGATATAAAAATATGCAGGAAATTAAAGTGATGTAAGTAAAATGACACAAGCAAATTTTATAGTGGTTCGAGGATGGGGTAATTCCTCTAATCCACTAACAGATCTGGTTACAGAGTAGTTCTCAGTCCCAGTCAGCCTTGATCTCACAGCTGGCTGCTTCTGAGACTCAGCTTCTTCACAAGACAGCTGCCTTACTACTTTAGCTCCCTTAGAACCCTTGGAATTGATCACAGAGCCTTCCAACGAGCTCAAATCTTCTGGTTCGACCTTGAACCTTACTACAACTCCTTCAACCTTGGAGAGTAGACCCCTTAAGTTCTTTAAACTGTTTCCTCTTTAACTTGATGAAGTATTCTTTCCTTTACTGAATGTGTTGGATCGAGTTTCTTCAATTTTAGGCTTGAGATGTCTTAGAAAGCTTGAGAATAATTTGTAGGTTTTCTTTCTTGCTTGCTTGTTAACTCTGTGAAAATTCGTATGCTTGGTTACCCTCTCTCATTGGCTTCCTCAGCTTTTTATAGTGCTTATTTGAAAATTTGTCCGTTGAAGAGATATGCTATTTTCAAATAACACTTCTTGTTCGTTGGCTTGTCTTTTCTTGACCTGCAACTTGTGATGGTGACATTTCCTCGTATTAAATGATGTCTGCAGCTTTTCAGGACCTGACACAAGCTCAGTGCTTCTTTTTGGTTTATTCCATTTGCACGCTTCTGGAACGAGCACTTTTAGACATGGCAGCATGGACGTATTACTAATTTAAGTAATATTCTTGACTTCTGTGCAACGGATTAATATCGGTCGACTTGACTTGACAGCCGCCTTTACCCCTTTGACTTGAGTCTGCTCTAACCTTTTAGGAATGACTCAACTGTCAGTTCAACTGGCAAACTTGGCTCTTAATCGACTTGACTATCACTTCTTCATCCTTTATTCAAATTTTGCCCCACGCCTAGTTCTCTTCTTGATCGAGTTTGTGCCTTCCATCTTGATTACACTCACCTGACACACAGTTGGGTCTTCACTTCAGTCTTCAGTTGATGATGAGTGTAAAATATACGTGCATTTTGGAGCTTAAAATGATATATAATTGATGCATTTGCACTCATATTTACTATGTTTTTACTTGGTTTCCTTTAAAGGGCATGATACTGCGTATTCTTGTAATTCTTGCAGGAAACGGAGCTTAAAATGAAGAAATGTCAGTTGGGATGCCCGGATAAGATTGTCGAATGCAAAGAGAAGATCAAAACGACAGAAAAAGTGAACAAAAGCACTTCACACGGCCGAACCATGTGGTGTCACACGGCCGTGTGGAGTGCCAGTGTGAAAATCACACGGTTGTGTGAAGAAGGGAAGAAAACAGGGGACAGAGCAGGTCCACACGGCCCGACCATATGAAGTCACACGGCCATGTGGACAAGGTCACTCAACCGCACCAGCAGCCCGTGTCATGCCACATGCCCATGCGAAGAAGGGCTGAGCCTAGCACCACACGCCCGTGTGGTCTCACACGGCCTAGCCGTGTAGGAGTCTGTTTCAACGCGTTTTTCAGAGTTTGCTTCCCGTTCCAACTCTACAAGTGATCTCTCCAAGAATCTATAAAAAGGGACCAAGTCTTGCACGAAAAATCATCATTCTCTACATAGAAAACACATCAAATAACACAGGAACGAATGAATCAATACTGATATAACATAATCTAATAAATAATAAGTAACTGTAAATGAGATTTTTTCTAATTAATTTATGAATTAATAAAAAAAATCAATAACATAATATTATAACACTGTAATCATTTATAATAATATCATGTTCATTCATCTTCGTCGATCATAACTTGTCAAGATTAAATGATAAATGAGACCGAAAATTAGAATCGACAGAAAAGATTATATGTATAATTTCAAATATAAATTTGTAAAATATAAAAACTTTATTGACAAAAAAACCATAAGGGTCGGCCCGATCAGAGTCGGGCTAAAAAGCTCTCACGTTATAAGGGCCTATGAAATATAGGTCTACCCCTCAAATTATTAGGATATGGCTTGGATCAACTCTCAGGACCTGACCCATATTGACATCTCTAATATTTTGTACCAATAGTTAGTTGAGTATCTAGAAAACCTCCAAAGGATAAAACAAAACAATTATTCTGTCAGAGAAATTTGCAGAGTTATGATCAACTAGTATAGTTTATTTGTACATAAAATATAGAAAGACAAAACTACAAATTGCAATATGACAGTACGAATTTGCAAGAAGTAAAATTACGGAAATAAGATAAACTTTGCCCGAATCGTGTGTTGGACACACTATCCTTAAAACTGATTAGTCCCCTATTCTGGGTGTCTATTTCCCAATATAAGACGGAAAAATTGAATTACCTCATTTCAGACGAACCGAAGAATGTCTGGAGCTTATCACCAAATAATGCAGGAAGCCAAGGAACCTGAAGAACAATATGCAGAGAATTTGTAGTACAGAATGTGTTGAGTACGTCTTTTGGGGATATCAACTATTTATACCACTGATAAAATACATGAGAAATTAAATCTATTACTGTTACTCAACAATTTATAATTGTTAATACACAACAAGTATCACATGTTGTTACACATCAATTATTGTTGTTATAAAGTTAATCTGCAGGTTACATGAATTAATTTCTTATTGTAACAAATTCATTTAAATCCAAAACAAATGGACTGTGACTATGTGGAACGATTTCAGTGCAACATAAGAGTCCGCATGTCACGCTTACACACAAGTCAATGGTTTGGAGTTCGAATCGTGATTTGCACCCCTATGCGGGTGCGCGTGTAGAGAGAGCCTCTAGCTATGCAATATAATCTTACACGTTAAGAATAATGTGCTATTATATATACTAGTCTAAAAAAGCCTTTGTATTCTAATGTGGGAAAAACCCTCGTTCAAAGAAGACAAACCCATATGTTTTCTCCTTTTAAATCTCAGCAACATTCAAACAAGTGGGGAATGTTGAGGCGAACCAAAAAAGTTTGGGTAGAGTCGGATCCAAGCGTTGGCTAGGTAGCTTCCTATAGTAAGAGTAGTAGTTATGAACCCTGTAGATAATTCGAATACTCTACTTTAAGTTTTAATTTCTCCTTCATCCAAATACCATTTTGGACAAATAAATATTTGATTTCAATGTTCTAACAGAGTACGTAGAACAAGAATCCATTTTTACTTTTGTTGTTAGACAATCAAAGTCCCAAGAAACTGTACTCAAGGATGCCATTTTCTTCACTTTTCCAATATATTCATCTTAACAATTCATGATTCGACAATATACAAGAAAAGCTCACTTGTTCTCTGTATCTGTAAAAATTCTGGGAATTCCACCCACATCTCAACTTCATGATTCAATACCATTTAGGCACATATTGGCTGATAAACTCATTTTTTCAATTTTAATCATCTATTTCTTCTAGTGTTCTAATTTCTTATTTATATAATATTAATATATGCTACATATACATTGATGATATCATTTTATGTATGTAGGAGATAAAGATGATGTGCAAAATATGTGATGAAACATTATATGGTTATTCGTTTGACTTTTATTTTGTTCCTTCTTATTTTTGGAGTAAATAGTATGAAAGGTTTATAAAGTAAATCACATAATACAAAATCGTATTCTAATCATAATGAACACGAGAAGGCGGAAACGAAATTGAATCAAATTATTACCTCCAGTCATTGCTAGTTCTTCGATGATACTTGAGAATTGATTTCTTCATGTTTCCGAGAGTTCTTCTAAGCCCTTGCTCTAGCACGATAATGGAATTCATTTTCTGAATGTGAGTAGGCTTAGGAGCCTCGAATACCAATTTATAGATGATCTCGTCCATCAAGAGATCGTACCAAATTGGAAAGAATCTTCCATTATTATTGGTATAATTAGCCAAGATTTGTGCCAATCAAATATGGAAATGATATAGACCACATATGGAAAAATATCAATATGATTTTCCTTTATCAAAAGAAATAATCTTACATTCTCCTACTTGGTCTATATATTTCACAATGCACCTTAATAGGAAACAAAGTACACGAATCATGGCGATATGTCCTCTAATAGATGAGTATTATCTTCCATGTATCACATTGCACTATATTCCCCAAAACAAGTTATGTTAAACTTAATGAATAAACCTCATGTTTATTCTAGGTCTCGAATAAACAAAATTTAATGTGCACAACCATATGAGAAACACCAAAATAAATAAGAGTTTCATTAAGTAAAATATACGTAATATGAAAGATTACAATATGGAATAAGTCCCATTCTTTCTACATGATCCTTGAAATTCTTTGGTGGCATGCCCTTAGTCAAAAGACCAACAATCATTAATTCAGTGCTAATGTGTTCAATGATCACTCTATTTTCCTTAACACGTTCTCTTATGGCTAAATACTTGATGTCGATATGCTTATTTTGACTTCCACTCTTATAAATCTTATCCATAAACACAGCAGCTGAATTATCACGTCACAACCTCAATGGCCTAGAAATAAAGTCCACAACTCTAAGCCTAGATATGAAACTCCTCAACTAAACTCCATGCGAGGTAGCCTCAAAACATGATACGAACTCGACCTCCATAGTGGAAGTAGGAGTCAAGATCTGCTTCACACTTCTCCAAGATACAACTCCACTGGCTAGCATAAAAATATAACCTGATGTTGATTTTCGTGAATTAATGCAGCCAATGTAGTCTGAATCAGAGTAGCCAATCACCTCCAGCTTATCAGTTTGTCTATATATGAGCATGTAATGCTTTGTACCTTGAAGATATCTCATTACTTTGTTTGCAGCTTTCCAGTGATCAATACCCGTGTTACTCTAATATCTGCCTAATACTCCAACGACATATGCAATATCAGGTCTAGCGCAGACTGGAGTATACATAAGGCTTCCAACAATGGAAGTATATGGAATGTTCTTCATGTGTTCCTGCGTTCGGATCATTTTTGGTACATTGACTCAAGTCAAGTTTATCACCCTTGACAATATGCTACACTTGGTGAATAATTTTTCATGTTAAATCTCTCTAATACCTTGTTGATATAGGTCTCATGAGACAAACCCAATATGGCTCGAGATCTTTCTCTATGGATCTTAATGCCAATGACATAAGATACCTCTCCCATATCTTTCATATCAAAGTTCTTTGAGAGAAATTGTTTCACCTCATATAGCAAACCCTTATAATTAATTGAAAGCATAATATCATCCACGTATAAAACAAGAAAACAAATCTTACTCCCACTGATCCTTTGGTATATAATTTGATCCATGATGTTCTCTTTAAAGCCAAATGAAGTAATAACTTCATGAATTTTAAATACCATTGGCGGGACGCTTGTTTTAATCCGTATATGGACTTATTAAGCTTGCAGGCTAAATGCTCATTGTTTCTAGAGGAGAATCCTTCAAGTTGTTTCATATAAATATCTTCCTCTAGATCACCATTGTGGAATGTTATTTTCACATCCATTTGATGTAGCTCAAAATCAAAATGAGCTACCACTGCCATAACCACTCAAAGAGAATCTTTCTTTGACACAGGAGAAAATGTATTTGTGTAATCAATTCCTTCTCTTTGAGTGAACCCTTTGGCAACGAGTTTTGCTTTATGTATTTCAATGTTGCCTTGCGAGTCTTTCTTCGTCTTAAAGACCCATTTGCACCCTATGGCTTTTACACCATCAGGCAACTTGACAAGATCCCAGACTCGGTTAGATTCCATAGAATCCATCTCGTCCTTCATGGCATGGTGCCATAAGTAAGATTCCTTAGAACTCATGGCTTGTGAAAATGTTTCAAGATCTTTTCAGCTCCAATATTAAAATCCATTTCTTGCAGATACACCAGATAATCACTAGAAATTGCTGAATGTCTAACTTTAGTAAATCTTCTCAATGTTGTTTCATCATTATTTTAAGGAACTTGTTGTTCAGCCGGTGGCTCAACATTATCTTGATGCCCCTCATTAACAATTTGATCTATAAGATCAACATTGGCAATTTGTGGAATTTCAACGACTGGTTGTCTTACACTAGTATGTACTTGAAGGGTGTAAACAACAATCAATCTATCACATGAACTAGAGGGTTGACCTCCATAGTGATCCTTTCAGGGAATTAAGTCATGTAATGGCGATCACTCCAACTAGTCAAGTCATCCTCAAGAAATTTTGCATTTCTTGATTCCACAATCCTAGTGTTATGAGATGGACAATAGAATCTATAACCTTTGAACTTTTCAGCGTATCCAATTAAATACCCACTAATAGTCCTTGGGTCTAGCTTCTTCTCTTGTGGATTATAAATTTTCACTTCAGACGGGCATCCCCAAACGCATATATGTCGCAAACTCTGTTTCCAACCCTTAAATAGCTCATAAGGAGTCTTTGAGGCAACCTTGGTTGGAACTCGGTTTCATATATAACAACGTTTTTAGCGATTCAGTCCACAAGAATTGAGGAAGTCCTGCAGAGCTCCTCATGTTCCTTACCATGTCCATCAAGGTTCGAGTTTCTTCTTTCTGCCACACCATTTTGATCCGGAGAACCAGGCATAGGGTACTGGGCAACAATCCCATGTTCTTGAATAAACTTCGCAAATGGACCAAGAGCTTGTCCACTCTCGGTGTATCTACCATAATACTCCCCACCTATATCTGATTTCACAATTTTAATTTGCATATCACTTTGTTTATCTACTTCAGCTTTAAAAACCTTAAAAGCGTCCAAAACTTCGTCTTTGGAACAAAGCATGTAGATATACATATATCGTGAATAATCATCTGTAAAGGTGATGAAGTATTTAAGACTATTTGCTTCCATATCTGGACAACAAATATCCGTATGTATGATTTCTAATAAGTTTGCGCTCCTCTTTGAACCCTTTTTGGACTTGTTGGTTTGCTTTCCCTTTATGAAATCCACACAAGTTTCAGAATCTGATTCTTCCTTTCGGCTACTCCATTTTGTTGAGGTGTCCGTGGAGCCGAAAAATTGTGACCATATCCCTTGGTTTCACAATAGACTCTAAATTCTCCATCAAATTCTCCACCTCGATCACTTCGAATAGACTTTATGGTATCTTCTTTTTCATTCTCAATGTTTTGGTGTAAAAACAAAAATCATCAAAATCATGATAAAAATATTTATCTAACAAACTCCCCCTTTTTGATGATTAGAAACCAAAACATTTCAAAGAGGTCAATTTTGAAAACAAAACAATTTTACCGGTTAAAAATAAACTATCTGTTGAGAGCGACAACATTCCACGCAATTTAATCACAAGGATGGTTGTAAATATTTAAAAACATTAGTAAAAGCTCCCCCATCAACATGCACAACAAGAGTAATATAAAAGCAATCAACCAAAAGGGCATAATTCGGAAAATCGGCATAATCTATTCACCCCCCCTCTAGATTATCGTAGCCACTTGGACTAACACTACTTCCTTTACCAATCTTCTACTATCAATGGAGATATGTCCCAATCTCCAGTGACACAAATTAGAGGAATTTTCGTTTATAACACATCTTCTAATACCATCACAAGCATGCAAAACATTGTGAGAAGAATCATCTTGCAAATCAATAGAGAAAAGACCATAAGACAATGTATCATTCCCAACAATATCAGATTTATAATATCAATAAAAAGATCCATTTAAAAAGTTAAAGGAATAACCCAACGGTACAAGTCTCGAAACAGAAATCAAATTTCTAGAAGAACATGGAATATAAAAAGTCCTTTCTAAATGAAAAATAAAACCAGTATTTAGAACTAAACTGCATGTCCTTATGGCTTCAACATGAGACTGCGTCTTATTTCCAGAATATATACTTTGCTCACTGCCCACTGGCTTCCTTAGGTTTCGCATACCCTGCAACGTATTTGAAATATGGATTGTACAACCAAAATCAATCCACCATTGTTATAAACAACACCAACCATATTAGATTCATAACAGACTAATGGGATTTCAATACCTTTCTTTTTAAGCCAAATCTTAAATTTGGGGCAATCTTTCTTTATGTGCCGTTTCTTCTTGCAAAAGTGACACTTGATTGATTTCTTGATTCCCCCTTTGATAGGCATTTTACTTTTCTCTTTTTCTTTGGATTTCTCTTGAAATTTTCCTTTGGTTGCCACCATTGCAACTTCACTTGATTCCATAACAAGCCTCTCTTCTTCCTGAACACACATGGTCATGAGTTCATTGATTGACCGTTTATATTTATGTGTGTTAAAGGATATTTTGAAAGGGTCATATTGTTGTGGAATAATGTTCAATATATAGTGCACAAGGAAACTATCAGACATGGTAACTTCAAGCGTCTTAAGTTGGGCCGCAACATCCCTCATTTTCATAATGTGCTCGCGCACCCCTCTTATAGTAGTGAACCTCAAGGATGAAAACTTCATAATCAAGGTGCTTGCAAGAGCTTTGTCAAAGATGACAAATTGCTCATCAATGGCATTCAAAAGTGGTTTGACCTTTTCATGATGCTCGACGGAACCACGAATACTAGGAGAAATCCTGGTCTTCATGTACATAACAGAGAGACGATTAGACCGCTCTCACTTTTCATAAAGATCAATTGTATCAAGACTACTAGTCTCAGTATAGCAGGTGGTTCATCTTTCCTTATGGCATAGTCAATGTCCATCCATCCCAAATGAAGGAAAATTCTCTCCTTCCACACCTTGTAATTGTCACCAGTTAATTCGGGAATGTCACATTTCACATCAGAGATGTTAGTAGGTTGAATAACTACAAAAAATATGCACGCTCAAAATTTGAGACTCAAACAGAATAACATATTTACCGATATAAAACATGTAAATTTATATATCTAGTGACATAAAACGTGCCTGTGGTCTAAAGTCTTACTCAATTAGATTTATTAGCAACTTTATGATAGAACTATCAAATTACGTTCCTTTTCTTAATTTTTGTGACATGATTAAGAAATATAATTTGATATTCTATCCTAATTAACCATATGTATAATAAAAGCTTCATGTGAGATAGAATTTATTATAAATGTATGATTAATTACAATCAATGCTATTATATGATTCCAAAACATACTCAATTTTAATTAATTAAAGATGATGTGGCTATCTTTAATTAATTAAAATTATTTGAATCATCTAGCATTTATTACATGAAGAGCTAATTATAATAATCAAATGCATATATGTCATGTGACCTTGTGCATAATAATCACATATATATACATACAAAATCAAGATATGGTGATAAACATAATATGCCCCCTCCAAAGTCCAAAAGCATACATTACTCAATCATGCAATACGCTCCAACGTCTAAGTAATTAAAACATTGATAATGGAGTTTATCATTCAACAATTACACAAAGAGAGTTCAATACCATAATGCAAGAATTTGATTATCTTAAGACCTGTGTGAAAACGAGAAAGAGCATAAAATGATTGGATTTGCTGAATTCATTTCACTGAACAAAAGGAATAATTTCTGTACATCATTCTGTTAATTTGGTCCCCTATTTATATACATCTAAAAAGGAATAAATTCGAGAAAATGTACAGAGAAAAATCTATCCAATGTAACAAAGATTTCCTACGGTTCTCCTACTCTCTTTGCACAATTTCACTTGTCCTTTTCTTCTTTGTTTTGCACTTTTCCGAATTTGCATTTTGGTCCCCGCATTTTTCTTCTCTTATTTTCTCGAGACTCCCCCTCAAGATGTGCATATATGTTTAATATGCCCATCTTGGACAATAAGAAATTGAATCTATCCGCATTTAATCCTTTGGTGAACAAGTCGACAAGTTGAAATTTTGATGGCATGTGCATCGCCTTAATTTTTCCTTCCAAAGACTTTTGTCTCACAAAATGACAATCTATCTCCACATGCTTTGTTCTTTCATGAAAAACTGGATTTACGGTGAGATATATAGCTGATTGATTATCACAATAAAGTGTAGTAGGCTCATGAATTTTGATTTGGAATTCTGCAAGCAAATATGTTATCTATGTCATTTCACAAAGATGTTTGTGCTAGAGCTCTATACTCAACTGTGGAAGATCTTGAAATAGTGACTTGTTTCTTTGTTCTCCAACCGATTAAAGAATCTCCTAAGAAAATGCAATATCCAGTGGTTGATCTTCTTGTTTCTTCAGACAAAGAAGCCCAATCGTAATCACTATAACCTTTAAGATTTAATTCGAGAATGAGATGAATAAAATATCCCTTGTCCTATAGTTCCTTTTAGATACCTAAGGATTCTATAGCAAAGAGTCAAGATGAATTGATTTTGGTTTGTCCATGAATCGCTCAAGATATTCACCGCATAAGTGATATCTGGCCTAGTGATAGATAGATAGATTAGTTTTCCAACTAGTCTTCTATAACTAGTGACATCTTTGATGAGATTAGATGATGAATGACACGATTTATGATTCTCGTTTCTATAGGAGTTTTACAAGTCTTACATCCCAAAGATACCGTGTCATTGAGAATGTCTAAAGTATATTTTCTTTGATTCAAATGAATTCCTTCTTTTGATCTAGCAATCTCAATACCGAGAAAGAATTTTACTTCTCCTAGATCTCTAACTTTGAATTGTGAGTGAAGGAACTTCTTGACTGATTCGATGGTTTGAAGATTGCTACTTCCAAATATAATATCATCAACATAGACAAGAAGAGCAATAAAGTTTAATGATCATTTTTGTAAAAAGAGAATAATCGACATTGATTGTTTAAAACCTTCATCAAGTAAAATTTTTGTAAATTTTGAATTCCATTGTCTTGATGCTTGTTTTAAACCATATAGAGACTTGTGAAGTTTACATATTAAGGACTTCGAGACTGAGTAGGAAAACCTGGAGGCAAAGTCATATAGATGTCTTCATCAAGATCACCATTAAGAAATGCATTGTGAACATCAAGTTGATGAAGATGCCAACTTGAATTGATGCTAAAGCAAAGAAAGTCCGATTGTTGTAATTTTACAACAGGGCTAAATGTTTCTTGATAATCAAAACCTTCTTTTTGAGTATAGCCTTTGGCAACTAATCTGGCTTTATGTTTGTCAATGGTGCCATCAGCCTTTAGTTTAGTTTGAAAACATATTTGCATCCATTGGCTTTTTACCTTGAGGCAATGGTACAATACTCCAAGTACCATTGGTCGCAAGGGCTTGAAGTTCTTCGAGAGATAGCATGTTGCCAATGTGGGAACCGAATGGCCTCATGATAAGATTGAGGTTCCGAAATAGAGGATAAAGAGAGTGCATAAGCTTTGTAAGAAGGTGATAATTGATTGTAAGTATAATAAAGATGAAGAGGATGATCGTGGAGAGAGCAACAAGATTACAACAATAATCTTGTAAGTAAGAGGAGGTCTTCGATTCCCGATAGGTCTAGGAGAGGGAGGTGAATCCTGGGCGGTCAAATTGTCCTCGAGAATGAAGGTGATCGGAGGAAATAGGCTCATCCTCCGTAGTAGGGGAACCGCTAGGTGTGTGAGGGATGGTGTTTGTGTTCTTTGTCGATTGAGTCTTTGTCATTGGGGATGCATGATCAAGAGTGGGAATGGTAGAAATAGGATGATTATAATCGACATTGAAGGAGGAAAGGAAGATTGAATTCCTCGGGACAATGATCATTTTTAAAAGGAAAAAAGTTTCAACAAAATGAACATCCCTAGAGACAAATGAGGACTTAGTTTCCGGTCAAAAACTTTATATCCTTTGGTCCCATTTGGATATCCCAAGAAAATACACTTGTGAGCTCTTGGTTCAAACTTGGTTTTATGCGGTTTAGTGTTGGAAACATAGCAAAGACATCCAAAATCCATAGATGATCATATGAGGGACTGGTTTTAAACAAAGCCTCAAAAGGTGTTTTATTATTGAGAAGAGGTGTAGGAGTTCGTTAATGAGGTATGTGGTTTGTGAGGATTGCATCTCCCCGAAATAAATAGGTAAAGATGCTTGAAAAAGTAATGCTCTAGCCACATTGAGCAAATGCCGATGTTTTCTTTCTACCACACCATTCTCATTGGGGTGTGTATGGACAAGACTTTTGATGGATAATGCCCGAGATTCATAGAATGAAGGCATGTGAAATTCAAGCCATTATCACTTGAATGATCTTGATTTTGGTGTTAAACTGATTAGCAACCATATGAAAAAAGATTGTAAAACTGATTGTGTTTGATTTGTTCTTCATTAGATAAGTCCAAGTAATTCTATCAAATCATTTACTATTGTAAGAAAAATAGTGATGCCCTTTGAGTGAAGGTTTGGCATAGGGCCCCAAACATCACAATGAATAAGAGAAAAGGGTGAATCAGTCATTGACACATGAACTGGAAAAACTTTCCTTCTTTGTTTTGCTAAATGACATATGCTACAATCATCTATTACAGAATTTTTGAATTGAGATCCTAAGCTTTCTATAAGTTTCAATCTCTCGTGTAGATAGATGACCGAGCCTTCTATGCCATAAGCTAGCTTCTTGAGCTTTTGATTGAACTAAGTGAACCGAGGGATGTAATGATGGGCGCCGGTGGCCTTCTTGTGGAGTTAAGTATTTATAGCCCTTGAAATACTTTAGCATGACCAATCATCATCCCTCAAGAAAGATCTCAGTATAAAGACATTGATATTTAGAGAAGGTGAGAGTCAAAGATGAATGAAGAGTTAATTTATGAACAGACAAGAGATTAAAATTGAATTGAGGTACACATAAGACATCTTTGAGAATTATATGATTTGATAATTGTACAGATCCCTTTAGAAGTAATAAGAACTTGAGTGCCATTTGGCAAATGGATCACATTGTATTGAGATATTGGTGGAGCAAGAAAAAGGAGGGACAACAAATTATATGATCTCGATGCTCAGTTGTCAATGATCCAGAGAAATTTGGATTTTAATTGTGAATTTGAAGAGATATTACCCGCCATGTTAGAGAAGTGTGAAGGATTAGATGAGTTGTCCAGTGCTGGGATGGCCGTGATATCTCCATAGGATCTCCATTGAGAAGTGTCATGAGCTTTTGTACTTGTTCTTGGGTGAAGGAAAAGAGTTTGGTGTTTTCGAGCTTGTTCTGGAGTTTCTTGGTTTGACACACAATTTCTTGAATGATTTGGTCCATTGCTTTTCCCAGAACATTTTTGCTTTTAGTGAACTTGAAATTTGGAGGAAATCCAATGATTCTAAAGCATTTATCTATGTTGTGTCCAAGTTTTCTACAATGCTTTGACAGATGACATCGATTTTGAATTTCTTCTTTGAAGGATGAGTGCCTACTTTCTGACTAAAGCCGAGCTTTCACTTGAGGGTATGAAGGATAATCCGGCCTCTCTCGCTTTCTTCTTGCAGTGAAGATAAAGATACACAAGATCTAGAGAGGGAATAGGATTCATAAGCAATATTTGTCCTCTTGTGTCTTTGTCATATGAATCATTGAGTCCCATTAGAAATTTGAAAGTGTAATCGTGAGTATTGAATCTCACCGATGATTTGAGAGCTTGACAAGTACATTGCCCACAATTACAAAGTGGGGAAAAGGTCTCAGTAATTCCTAAGCTCTTCCCAAATAGTGTTGAGAGAAGTGAAATAGTCGGATATAGATGAAGAACCTTGTGATCTTTGAAATGAGTTGATATTGTAATTGATATATTATCACACTATCAAAGTTGGGAATATCTTAGTTTAAGAGTATCCCAAACTTCTTTAGCCGAGTTCATATAAATGATAGATGAAGCAATCTCTTTTGTGACAGAATTGATAAGCCAAGTGAGAATGAGATTGTTGCATCTAAGCCAAGGAATGTATAGAGGATCGAAACGGAGCGGTGAATAGTGCCATCAAGAAAACCTTGTTTGTTTTTAATCGAGATGCTTAAAGAGAAGGCCCGCTCCATGCGTGTAATTTGTTCCATCCAAAGGAGGCTCGATTTCTATGGTGTGGGAATTGTCTCGAGGGAGGTAAAAAGAAAGGCTTATTTGGATCCTCGCTTGGAAATGGAAGAGGAAAACGAGTTGTCGTGGGTCCGAGTAGCCTGGTTAATGTGCCCATCTACCTCTTGAATTGATTCATTATCGACATGATGAAACAGATGCAAAGTGTTTTGAGAGAAATAGGTGATGGTGATGAAGAAAAGTGAAGAAAAGCTCAAAAAATTTTAAAACAATAAGAAAAGCCGCCAGCTCTTGATACCATGTGAAAACGAGAAAGAGCATAAAATGATTGGATTTGCTGAATTCATTTCATCAACAAAAGGAATAATTTCGTACATCATTCTCGTTAATTTGGTCCCCTATTTATATACATCTAAAAAGGAATAAATTCTCGAGAAAATGTACAGAGAAAAATCTATCCAATGTAAAAAGATTTCCTACGGTTCCTCCTACTCTCGCCTGTACAATTTCACTTGTCCTTTTCTTCAGCTGTTTTGCACTTTTCCAGAATTTGCATTTTGGTCCCTGCATTTTTCTTCTCTTATTTTCTGAGAACCTGTAAATACCAAGCCAAAAAATCAATCTAGAAACTCATGACCCGGAAATACCAATTAATCCAATAGCAAGAGGATCCAATTAAATCCAAATGGTAATTGTACAGTCACACAAAAAGGAGAAAAATTATGCCACAAAAATTTCATCAATTTTTTTGTTTTTTCTTCATCAACCGAAAATGAAATAACGCAGACAGGCTAATTGCTCTCGATGCCAAATGTAAAATAAATCACATAATACAAAATCGTATTCTAATCATAATGAACACGAGAAGGCGGAAGTGAAATTGAATCGAATTACCTCCAGACATTGCTAGTTCTTTGACGATACTTGAGAATTGATTTATTCGTGTTTCCGAGAGTTCTTCTAAGCCCTTGCTCTCGCACGATAATGTAATTCGTTTTCTGAATGTGAGTAGGCTTAGGGACCTTAAATACCAATTTATAGATGATCTCATCCATCAAGATATCGTACCAAATTGGAATGAATCTTCCATGATTATCGGTATAATTAGCCAAGATTTGTGCTAATCAAATATTGAAATGATATAGACCACATATGGAAAAAAAAATATCAATATGATTTTTGTTGGTCAAAAAGAAATAATCTTACAAGGTTGTATGGAAAAATAATGGATTTTGATAGTGCGATTGGATATGAGATGAAAATATAAAGATAAAAGTAGATGATGATTTTATAAATTTGTGATTTAATGTGATTGATAATTACAAATCTAAGAGTGTAAATCGTAATATTTAAAAAATATAATGATGATAATTGATGTAATATTGTTTTTAATGAAATTATATTGAATGTGATTGATGATTGAAGAATGAGAAGGTTCTAGAAGAAATTCCGGGAGGACCTATGAGAATTTAGAAATCCGGCGCTTTAATATGTATTTCGTAAAAAGAATTCATCAACAAGTGCATGTCGTGATTAAAAAATAATAAGAAAATCGAGCAAAAAAACAATCGCAATGTAAGTTTCAAATGAACTTTCCTTTCGAGATACAAAGAGCCATGGTCTCTTTGCATTACCACTTTGGAGTGTTTGGTGTGCACGTAATAGGAATTGTTCGATGGAAATCTTTGAAAATCAAAGAACACTACATACGGTTGGCGACTTCCAAGTATGAAGAACATTTCAAGGCTGGGAATCAAAGGTGAATCGAGTCCATTTAAATTTTAACGAGAATTGGATCGCCGGATCAAGACATGACTAAAATCAACACGGATGCATCTATAAGAACCGAGGAAGGAACAAGAATCGGAGTTATCATACGGGATCACAAGGGCCAAGTGTTAAAGACAATGCAAAGATGGCTGCAAACGGACTATAGCGTGGAGGTTGCAGAGGCTATTGCATGTAGGGAAGGATTGACTCTAGCTCGAGATTTATTGCTGAGGAGAGTGGTGCTAGAAACAGACAACATAACTCTATTCAACAGGTTTGCAAATCACTCATATGACTTATCATACCTGGGGATCATTATGGAGGATATTTTCGAACTTTTTTCTTACATTGATTGCGTTTTACTAGTTTTTGTTAAGAGGTCGGGAAATATAATAGCCTACCACTTAGCTCATTTTGTTTTTTCTGGTTCTGTACTAGAACCTATAGTCGGGGATACTCCCGGCTATTTGGTGGATCTTGTTGTTTCGGTGGTGATTCCTTGATTAATAACAATGATTTTTTACTAAAACAATAAAGGAACTTTCCCTTCATAGGTATAATTTTCCTACACAAACAAAAACGGACAAACATGTTCACATCATACATTTGTTTAGGTGACGTTGAAATATATTACTTAAGAAGAGATGCTACTTTTCATCGTTTCAACAAAACATTTTACCCGTTGCGGCCTTAAGTAATCAATTTAATTTTTCTGTTTGAATATCACGATAGACACAAGATCGCAATAAAGTAAGCTTTGTGATTGGTTGGCTTTTCGTACGCTTCTTTTCTATTTTGAAGAGAATAGTGTGAAAAATATATTCAGAGAAATGAGAATAAAATATGAGAGTATAACCGGATATAAGATAAAAATGTGATAATGAAAGTTGATGTGATGATTTCTTTAGTAAAATAGTGATTGGATGTAATTGGAGATTTGAAAAATAAGAGAGACCGAATAAATATATTTGTGATATGATCGCATAATGATGATAGTTGATGAGATAATTTTTCTCATTAATAACTTGAAGTGATTGGAGATTGGAATAGTGAGAATGAATATATTGTGTATCTTTTTGGTAATTCTCACAAATCGGGCAAGAAAAAGATTGAGGGAAAATCTTGCAAATTCTTTTTAGGGATAATTACCCAAAGAAAAATACCGAGGTTCGAGCTAATCACAAAAACTCGAAAATTTCGAAAATTACTAAAAAACCTTTAGGTTTGATTCGTCTTACATTTTTCTCCTTCATATGCAAAAAGTTATTTCAAAAGCCCCCTTAAAATTTATCAAAATATTATTGTCAACTCTTTAAATTTAAGATCAAACATTAAGGGTATTTATTTTGTAAAATCTTTAGTTTTTTTTGTAATTAGTCCAAACTTTAAGGGGTTTTTGTAATTATCCCTTCTTTTTGTAACCATCTATAGGCATAGCTTATGGAATAGGAAAAGTGGAATAGTAGATCTCATCCGCTACTTCGCATCAACACAAGAAATGCCTTTTACTCGTCACTATCTGATTACTCCCAAATATTACTTCTCCCCGCCGAGCACCTTCCCCGACGCAAACCACCACGACACTCGCACAGTGGGGGGCCGGAGGGGGCTCGCGCACTTCTCCGATGCTTAAGTCAAGATTTGAGAAGGAAACAAAGGCTAGAGAGAGAAAAAAGCAATGTAACAGTAAAAAATGGGATTAGGTTAGAATGAACCTGGGCTTGGGCCTTTTATACCTTAGCTCGGATTAGGGTTTCCGTAAAATCCGGGATTCCGTTACGATTTGGTGTCAGAGTCATCATTAGATTAGGATCGGATCTCATTAAAAACCCTAATTCTACGCCTGTAATACCCGAGCTCCGATCTCTCAGAACACGTCGGCCCTTTGTGTTAATACAAAACCTTTTAAATCTTACAAGGCATCCTGTCTTATACATCTCATATTCCGAACTGACCTATTCTTCTGAAGTCATGTTCAACTTTAGCACGTCCCCAACAGGTCGGCTCATCACAACAATCTGAGCTCGAGCCTTAACAGGCCGGCCCAAGTTGATAAGCCCTATACCAATCTCCTGCTATAAGCCTCCACGGATCGGCCCATTATTTAACACTTAACAGACCATCCTAAGGCTATGGGCCTCATCATTTCGGTCCAATGCCCGGTATCACCAGGTCGGCCAAACACTCCTTAGACCTATCAGGTCGGTCCAAGGTCCTGGGCCTATCAGGTCGGCCCAGACAATCATTTGCCCTTATCAATTCCTCCCCCCAACTATGGGTTGGTCTGCACCTCAACCATAGTTGCTCATAGGCCGAACTGACCTAAAGCATTTAGGGTCTGTGCTTTTCACTTTCCCGCCGACTCTTGGCATTTGAAATTCCTGCCGCCCTTTGGCCTTTCGAGTACCTGACACGCGGATTTGATTGATAAGACGTCCTTTCGGCCTACTAACGCCTCGTAGACCGTCCAATCATCTCCTCGAAAATCGAGGCACCCTTTTGTCTTCTCTCCCCTTATAAAAGCCACTTTCTTCCACCATTTTTCATTTTTCTTTCTTTCAGTTTTCGAAATCTTTCCCCGGCAAATACTCATCTTCTCCGGCGGTATTCTCCAAGTTCCGGTAGGCTTCCCAAAGTTTCACGGTCCAGACCATCTTCCTCCCTCAACCTCCTATTTCTATCCAGTAAGTAAACCTTTCTTCTCCAGCTTTTCTTTTCCTTTAAATATGACTTCTTCTTCCTCTCACTCGACACCATCGGACCCAGTCGTCGCCGACTTAGAACGGTGGGCAATAACGACGGGCTCTGCTCCTCCGCCCCTTTCCCTCGCCGGAGTCCGTCCATCGGACCCTGATGCGACTGAATCTAGTTCTGATTCAGGTCGGGATTCCGATACAATAGAGATCCGAGCTCCGTGCTCGGGTCCCTTACCTGTATATCCTCATGATTTTAAGGGGACCACCTTATCAGCCCCCAATCTTCAAACCCTCAAAAGAACCGCCCAAATTCCGTCCTCTTTCAAACTCTATCTTCCCAGCAGCTCCGACCGACCTAACCGACCTCCACCCAATGCCCTATCCTTCTTCGTAGGTCAGATAGAGGGCGGCCTCCGATTTCCCATCCATCCATTCATGGTTGGGGTATCCGAATTCTCCCGGGTGCCTTTAAATCAACTAGCCCCGAACTCATTCCGTATCCTAGCTGGCTTCATTATTTTGACTAAGTATTTAGACATAGAACCCACTCTAGATCTGTTCTTTGCCCTATTCCAAATAAAGAGCTCAAACACCAAGGGTTTTTCTACATCACCTCCCGAGGTGATGCTCGGATTTCTAAGCAAGTATCCTTCCTCCAACAAATTTTGGAAGGACAAATATTTTTTCATTTCTTTCCCCGAGCTTGGGGGGTTCCCAATTGCTTGACTCGACTCTTCCACTTCAACGCAAACACAACCCCGCAGATCGGTCTCCCGATCTCCGGCTCGGGGATAAATAAACTCACCTTGGTCAAGTATGACCTCTCTCGCCTTATCACCCCCTCTCTTCTCGTACTATTTTGAGTTGAGCCCCATCGTGGCTCCTTGCCTTGTGATATTGGTAATTGTCATTTTTGTAGTTAGTTTATTTTATTTACTCACTAGCTAATCTTTCCTCTTTGTGCAGATATGTTCATGGCACGAGATGGTTTTTATTTGGATGATGAGGAGCAAGCCATTGCTCCTGGCTCACAACCTCCTTCATCCATCGCCGCCCCACGCCCGGGAGGTCGCCTCCACTTCTCCACTTCGGCGACTGCATTACCGCGATTTGCCGCAGTTGATGGCCGATCTCACTTTGCCAGGGGCTCAACCTTCTTCCGACCTTCTCCTCCCAAGAGGTCACCGTCGGCACCAAAGACATGGGGCTGCCAAGAGGGCGAAGAACACCCCACCTCCCCGCTCTCTCTCTCTCGCACTCCCATTCATACGCCCAATCAAACCTTTCTTCACCGGCAATTCCATCCTGAAGAACAACGATGGAACCTTTGCCATCCAATATGTTCAGGGCAACTGCCCGAACCCCGACCGAACCGCCATGGAGAAACTCAGTGATGCTGAGCTGGTGACTTCATTCTGCCTCAACCACTCCAAGGCCGAGGCACAGTTGGCTGCACTGATCTCCCGAGCTCGGGTTGGCTTTGCTGATCCTTCCCAAAGTGCCGAGCTCAACAATTCCAAGAAGGAGGTCATCCGGCTAAAAGCTCGGGAGACTAAACTCCTAGAGGAGAACCGCCGGTACAAGGAGGCGGAAGAGGTCAACAAAGCTACGGTGGCTTCTCTAGAGGCCAAAATAAAGGCTCTGGAGACTGATAATGCTGACCTCAAGACCGAGCTTAGCGATCTCCAGATCCGATGTACTGTCAATGTCGACCAAGCCCGAGCTGAGGGCGTGGAAGCTGGTCGGCAAAGTTTCCTCACCTCCCCCGAGGGCTCTTCCATAGTTCAGGCCATTCGGGAGAGGGTGAAGCAAGCCTTTCTAAGCTCCAAGGAATTTATCAGAGTTCTCTCTGTATCCGCCATGGAGTACTATGGCTTTGCTTTTGACCAGGCCGAGCTCCAACTCAGGGAACGCGGTATCACTACCGAGCCCTTCGATCGCCGAGGTCCCCGAAGGATTCTGCCCGACCCCAAAGGCAGAGCGTGTTTCGACGAGGCGGAGCGTCTCAACTCGCTCCCGTGGAGGAGTTCATAGAGTCCTTATCTGCTCCTTTTATCCTCCACCCCGCCTCCCGGCTCGGCCGGTCCTTCGCAAGCTCCGGAGCTCGGGCCATCCTCTCAGCCTTCTCGCAGGTCAAGTTCAGATATCCCGGGATGACGATCCCGAACTCGCTCTCATAGACGATGTGACCATCTCCATGGATGACCTGAATACCGAGAATATTCCCCCTACTACTTAGGAGTTTAGTTCTGCTTTTGTAATTTTCTATCATGTACTTGTATTTATTTTGAATGATCAATAAAGTTTCTTCGCACTTTCATTTCTCGATCTCTTGTCTATTATTCTTGTAATTAAATTTTTTTTTTTCAAAAAGATTAGCATATCGTGCTCCTCGTGGCCCCAAGTATTTGGATACTAGCTCGAGCTGAGCTCCAAATACTTGTCAATTTCATCAAAGGAAGCTGGCTCGAGCCGAGCTCCTCGCATGGCCTCGTGGCCCCAAGTATTTGGAGACTAGCTCGAGCTGAGCTCCAAATACTTGCGATCTTCAAGGAAGCTCGGCTCGAGCCGAGCTCCTCGCATGGCCTCGTGGCCCCAAGTATTTGGAGACTAGCTCGAGCTGAGCTCCAAATACTTGTCAGTTTTCAAAGGAAGCTGGCTCGAGCCGAGCTCCTTGCATGGCCTCGTGGCCCCAAGTATTTGGAGACTAGCTCGAGCTGAGCTCCAAATACTTGTCAGTTTTCAAGGGAAGCCGGCTCGAGCCGAGCTCCTCGCATGGCCTCGTGGCCCCAAGTATTTGGAGACTAGCTCGAGCTGAGCTCCAAATACTTGCGTCTTCAAAGGAAGGCTCGGCTCGAGCCGAGCTCCTCGCATGGCCTCGTGGCCCCAAGTATTTGGAGACTAGCTCGAGCTGAGCTCCAAATACTTGTCAGTTTTAATCATTTCCACTTTCCGAACTCATAATGTAGGGCAGCGTATCATTTCATTCAAAACGAGTAGATTGATTACATCAAATATTTCTCTATTCTAGGAATGATATTTCTTCAAATTGCAACTGTTCCAAGCCCAGGGAGCTTTCGAACTCCGATCTCTTCCACTCATACGCACCTCCCCAACACCTTCACTACCCGAAGTGGCCCTTCCCAATTCGCATCCAATTTCCCTTTGTTTTTGCTAGCATCCGACCTTCTTAAAACCAAAATCACCGACCTGAAAGGCCCTTTTCTTTACTTTCTTATCATAAGTCGCTTTGATCCTTCCTCGTGTCTTTTCCATCCGCAAAAATGCCATCTCCTCTTCTCATTTATCGTATCCAATGCCTCTTGATCAATTAGCTCATTAATATTTTCATCAAAATTCTCGACTCGATGTGTTTCCATCCCGATCTCCGGCCAGATGATCGCATCCATGCCATACACCAAATCGGATGGAGCTCACCAGTGGCCTCCTTCGGATTAGTTCGATAAGCCCACAACACCGAATCGAGCTCCCGAACCCATGCTCCTCCCGCTTTTCAAGCCGAGCTTTCAATCCTGGACAAGAATCCTATTAGTTACCTCCACTTGCCCATTAGCTTGCGGGTGAGCCACCAAGTGAAGTTTTGCTTGATCTTCATTTCCTCACACCAAGCTCGGATTTCTTCCGAATCAAGGCCCCATTATCTCGATATCAAGGCCCGAGGCACTCCATACCGACATACTATGTTTTGCCAAATAAATTTCATCATTGCATCCTCATTTATCTTAGCAAGAGGTTCTCGCGCTCCACCCACTTGCTAAAATAGTCGATTGCCACAATCAAGAATTTCTCCGACCAAGCCGGAGGAAAGGGACCCACGATGTCAATTCCCCATTTTGCAAATGGACATGCCGAGCTCATCGTCATGAGTTCCTCTCACGGGTCGATGTACCAAAGGTGCATGGATCGACATTTTTCGCGTGCTCTCACCAACTTTTCTCGCTTCTCTTTCGGGTAAGGCCAAAAATACCCCGCCCTAAGGACTTTTTCATCAAAATTCTTGCTCCCATGTGGTTCCCACAACAACCTTCATGTATCTCTCGAGCACATATATGTACCCTCTTCTCCACTCAAACACCTCAAAGAAAGGCATAGAGAAGTTCTCTTATATAACTTATCCCCGATAATGCAAAAACGTGTCGCCGAATTTTCGCCGAGCCGCTTCACGCCTACCTATTAGTAAGACCCCTCTTTAAGTAAGCTATGATAGCCGACCTCCAATCCTCTTTCTCCTCAATCTCTCCGACTTCCAACCCCAAAGGCTGCTTTCTTTTGCTACCAAAAGTGTGATCTGCTTAGCTTGATTCTCCCAGCCGAATCGCCAATTTTGCCGTAAAATCCGCGCGACCATTTTCTTCCCTCGGGACCTCGACATATCTTGATTTCTTTCACTCTTCTTTCTAAAGCTCGATATGCTTCAACATACCTCTTCATCCTTTCTTCCCTTACCTCGAACTCTCCCATAATTTGTTTATGGACGAGCCGAGAGTCCATGTAAATTACCATCCTAATGACCCCATCTCAATGGCCATTTGCATTCCTCTCGATGAATGCTTCATACTCCGCCTCATTATTAGATAGCTTGAACTCCAACTCACAAAGAAAGTCATTTTCGATCCCTTGTGGGCCGATCAAAACAATACAAAGACCACATCCCGAACTCCCCTCGAACCATCCACATAAATCACCCAAGCTCCTTCATCGCTATCATCTCTAGTTGATTCTTGAACAAAATCGCCAAAGCCTCGAGCTTTGATGGCCGATCTGTTCTCAAATCCAATATCATACTCACTCACTCGATAGCCCACTTCACTAACCTCCCCGCTTATCTCGTGTCTATTCATCACATTTCTCAACGGAAGATTAGTTCGAACGATTACCTTATGCGAAAGGAAATACGGCCAAGTCTCCTCGCAAATACCACCACCAAGGCCAAACCCTCCTTCTCTATCTCCGCATATCGCAGCCTAAGCATTCCTCAAAACTTTATTGACATAGTACACCGGCCTCGAACCGATCTCTCCTCCCTAATCAAGACCGTGCTAACCCCTTGCTCCCCTACCGAAAGATAGAGGTATAGGGGCTGTGCAACGGCTTAGTTAGCAATGATAGATCACCAAATAATTTTTCAAGTCCTCGAAAGCTTTTGGCACTCTTCATCCCAAACAAACTTTTGGCTTTCCTCAAGACCTTAAAAAAGGGTAAACTTTCTCCGCAAGGCGTGAAATAAAGCGATTCAACGCGCTAGCCGATTGCGTTAAACATCGCACATCTTTGGCATCCCGAGGTGGTGCCATCTCTCTAATGGCCCCGACCTTTTCCGGGTTGGCCTCTATTCCTTTCTCCGTTACCATGTACCCCAGAAACTTTCCGACCGACCCCAAAGGCACACTTGGGGTTGAGCCTCTTCATCCTATACTTCCTCAGTGGTGTCAAACGTTTTGGCCAGGTCATGCACATGATCCATAGCTTTTATACTTTTGACCAACATATCGCCTCACGTACACTTCCATGTTCCCGCCGAGATGCTCCCCAAACATCTTATCCACCAACCTTTGGTATGTGGCTCCCGCATTCTTCAATCCGAACGGCATTACTACACAGCGAAGGTACCAAAAGAGGTGGTGAAGCATACCCTTTTTTTTGGTCTTCTTCGCTAGCCTGATCCGATGATATCCCCGTGATGCATCCATCATGCTAAGCGTTCACATCCCGACGCCGAATCCACCAAATTGATCAATTCGAGGCAATGGGTAATAATCTTTAGGGCAAGCACGATTCAAATCCCTAAAGTCCACACACATGCGCCAATCGTCCTCCGTTTTGAACCAATACTACATTAGATAGCCATTCCGGAAATCGATTTCTTTAATGTGCCTCGCTTTCAACAACTTTTGCACCTCCGCCCTAATTATAGCATCCTTCTTAGACCGAAGTTCCTCTTCTTTTGTTTTACCGCTTATATGATGGGTTAACATTAAGCTATGCTCGCCGATGCTTGATCTATTCCCACCAGGTCTTCCACGCCCAAGCAAATACATCCACATTATTCCTTAAAAACTCCACCACTCATCCCTTAATTCATCATCAACTCTTTCCGACCTTAGTGACCTTATCAGGGGTCACCTGGAACTAGCTCGACCATCATCATTTCATCATTGGGCCGACATGCTCCATTTGGTTCGCCCAACCTAACCAACTTGTCTTTGTTTCTATCATCATCAAAAACACTCCCCTTTCTCGCTTCGAATACTTTCTACGCACAATTTTCTAGCCATATACTCGATCACCATCGACTTCCCTACTTTCTCTCCCACAGGAAATTTCATTTTTAGATGGTATACCGACACCACTGCTTGGAAGGCATTTAGTGCCGGTCTACCCAACATGACATTATAAGAGGACGGTGCCTCGACTATCAAAAATCGAATCATTCTAGTTTTACGATTAGGCTTCTTACCCAAAGAGACAGGCAAAGTAATCATACCTATTGGTTGGATCATCCCTCCAGCGAATCCGACCAACGCCGTGTCCACCGTCTCCAAGCCGACCTGGAGATCCATCTTCCTATAGCAATCATAGAATAGAATATCCGCTGAACTCCCAAAGATTCACAAATACCGCCGCACATCATAATTAGAGATCGCATTTGTGTGATCACAAGGGCATCGCTGTGAGGTGTCACAATACCCCTGCAATCCTCTGGTCCAAATTGGATATTCGGCCCTTGACCGACCTGTTCCACCTTCAACTGTTCTTGCACCCGATCTGGTGCTGCCGCTCTCACATAATTTTTCCGAGCCCGCCGCCGAATCTCCTTCCGCCGGCCCTCCAACAATCATCCGGATGACCTCACGCCGAGGTGGGGCGAGGTGGAGGTAGCTCTTCCTCTCCTCCCCTACGCTCGGCTCCCGCCGAGGTTGATGATATCCCTGTTATCCCTCTTATATTCCCCTTTTTTCTCCCTTTTGTCAATGTACACAAATTCCCCGAGGTGACTCGCTTGAATGAGTCGCTCGATCTCATCCTCGTGTGTGCACCGATCCGTGTGTGCCCATACTCATTGTGAAATCTACAAAACTCCTTACATTTCGCCTTTATCGGTGCCTCTGCGTGCGCTTTGGCCATCTCGGTCGGGATGCCTCTCAATAGCTACAAGCATTTCGCCCGAGGAATGACCAAAGGCGTATACTTCTCAAACCTCGGCCTTCCTCCCATTGCCTCAGCCTCGGCTTCTTCCTCGAGGTACTTTGTCTTCCCGATCTTCCCTCCGTCTCTTCTCTTCTCCCCTCCTCTCTTTTCATTTTTCTTGCCTCTTCCAGGTTTATATATTTTCTCGAGCTAACAACAGCTCAAATGTCTTAGCAGGCTCTATCACTAATGATTCAAAGAACTCCCCATCCTCGTGCCCCGAGCTAGGGCATTGGCCAAAATTTCTCGACTAGCCGACGGCACCTCCAACTTTGCCGTAAACTCCTGGATATAGCTCAAGTCCTTCCCCTCTCTCGTTTGATACTAAACAGGTCGTGGGCGCCTTTGGTACTTACGGCAACTCAGAATCAAGTTAAGGAAAGCCGAGCTAAAGTCATCAAAATTCGAATGGAGCCTTGAGGTGGCTAAACCACCGCGAGCCGATTTCGTCAAAGTAGTAGGAAAACTCTACACATCACGCCGTCCGTGAATGTAGTAGAGCAAAGAGCGTTCTCAAAACGGCAAAGATGGTCCTACCTGGACCGTGGCACCATCATATTCAAGCTCGTGAGCTCGGTATGAGGCGGAAGCTCGTCTCGCCATCACCTCTTCCGAGAAGGGTGTCCCCCTTCTCACCCGAACTGCAGCCGCTCCTGGTACTCCAGCCACCCTCCGACGAATATCTCGCACCTCACGGTGAAGGTCATCCATCCGTTCCGACCAATCTTGGTCCTCAGTAGACACATGCTCCGCCCTTGATGAATGTACTTCCTCCGCCATAGTCGGCCGCCGACCTCTTTCTCCTACCTCCGGAGGGACCACAGGAGGAGGAGGGACCGCCGGAGGGGGGACCACCGGTGGAGCTGGTGGTGGAAGCATCTCCCTCAAGCGTCTCTCCACCGTCTGCTCCACAGCTCTGGTGATGAAGCCACCCAATTGTTCAAAGAACATTGGACTCAAATCTATACTTCCCCACATAATAGCGTCATGTCCATCCGCCGCCGCTCGCACCGCCGCCCTCCGCCGTTCACCGGGGGTGGTGGGGGCGGAGGTGGAACATCCCCCTGCGTGACTACGCCCGGAGTATCTCCCAGCGGCGTATGGTTCAAATCATCTTCCAAACTTCTCCTAACCTCCTCCATAGCCAAAACTCGATCTCACGTCTCCCGCTCAATGCTTCCACAGACACGGCGCCACTTGATTACTCCCAAATATTACTTCTCCCCGCCGAGCACCTTCCCGACGCAAACCACCACGACACACCGCACAAAAGGGGGCCGGAGGGGGGCTCCGGCGTGCACCCTCTCCGATGCTTAAGTCAAGATTTGAGAAGGAAACAAAGGCTAGAGAGAGAAAAAGCAATGTAATAAAAAATGGGATTATGTTAGAATGACTCCGGGCTTGGGCCTTTTATACCTTAGCTCGGATTAGGGTTTCCGTAAAATCCGGATTCCGTTACGATTTGGTGTCGAGTCATCATTAGATTAGGATCGGATCTCATTAAAAACCCTAATTCTACGCCGTAATACCCGAGCTCCGATCTCTCAGAACACGTCGGCCCTTAATACAAAACCTTTTAAATCTTACAAGGCATCCTGTCTTATACATCTCATATTCCGAACTGACCTATTCTTCTGAAGTCATGTTCAACTTTAGCACGTCCCCAACAGGTCGGCTCATCACAACAATCTGAGCTCGAGCCTTAACAGGCCGGCCCAAGTTGATAAGCCCTATACCAATCTCCTGCTATAAGCCTCCACGGATTGGCCCATTATTTAACACTTAACAGACCATCCTAAGGCTATGGGCCTCATCATTTCGGTCCAATGCCCGGTATCACCAGGTCGGCCAAACACTCCTTAGACCTATCAGGTCGGTCCAAGGTCCTGGGCCTATCAGGTCGGCCCAGACAATCATTTGCCCTTATCACTATCTATTTTCCTTACGTTTCTCCTAACTTGTGTCCTCATTCCCTTTGCTTTCCTATGCGCGGAATACATGCTTAAGAATTAATTAAACTAAGAGGATTGAATTTAATGGCGAATATAAATATATTGAGTAAGTCTCTGTTAGACCGTCTAATGGATATATTCTGTCAGACGGATCCAACACCCGACTAACCCAGATCCACTCACTTTGTACACATAGTGCTAATTTCGCAGAGACCGTATATTTTTTCTCGAAAATGAGTACAGCCTTGTGAATTTCGTTACAACATGGTCGTAACTCATAAACAACTCTCTGAAAGATATTCAAGGCTAAAGGTTCAAATCCATTCTCACATCCACTCAAGAACAACTGCCCATCTATTTCCGTCTTCCAAAAATATACAAAAAAATTGATGGGCTTTTCACTTGTCTGCAATCCTCAACTGACGCAAACAATTTCAGCCCTAGCATAGTAGCATGCCTCTTGTTTCCCTCTTTATCATGTTTTGTTGGCTTCTCATTTATTTATATAGGCCTTGTAGAAAAAGAGAGAAATTAGAAAAAGAGAGAAATTAAGTTTACCATTGTCTAACAAAGAGAGAAGGCTAAGGGCGCGATTGGATATACTTTCATTTTGAAAATTTTCATTTTGCTAGAGAATAGTGGTAAAAAAAATTTAGAAGAAAAAAAAATAAATTTTGAGAGTGTGATTGAATGTGAGATGAAAAAATAATGATGAAAGTTGATTTGATTTAAAAATAATAAAATAATGATTTGATATGATTGATAGTTAGAAATGTGTGAGTGAGTGAATAGTGAAATTTGTGGAAGAATGTGTAATGATGATTAGTTTTTTGTGGAAAAATGTGTAGATGTGATTGGTCAGAGGAAAAATAAGAAAAAGTGAAAGTGAGAGAATAGTATATTTTCTGAAAATTTTCATAAACAATCGCATTTTTGGTCAAAAAAGATTATTCATCGAAATGAAAACGAAATTTATTTCACATCCAATCGCAGCCTAAGATTCTTGTCATATGGGCGAGAAGCCACGTTAGTTTTTCCTAAAAGCAAGTTTTATGAGCCAAAACTTACAAAATACACCAATACACCACACTTGGTCTCTCTTTATGTCTTTATATCTTCACTTATTTCTCTCCTACAATGCTTCTCTCTACAGAGACTTCTTAGAGTTATATGTATATGTCTATTTATTAATACTTACGAGTGGAATACTAATACTTTTTTAGAGTAAATTTAATATATTTTTTAAGGAACAATACTAAATACTTTTGAGAAGACTACTAATGTTTTTCTAGGGGAGAAACTAATGTTTTTAAGGGAGATTACTAATATACTTTTCAGGGAGAAAACTAATATTTTTGGGAACGACTAAATATTCTTCACAAAATTACTAATACTTTTTAGGGAAAATACGAAATACATTTCTAGGAAAAAAAACTAATCCTTTTTAGGGAAGCTAATAATACATTTCAGGATGACTATTTTAAGGAGAAATTAATATTTTTCATGGGGATTACTAATACTTTTCAGGGTTGCTGAAAATACTCTACAGGGAACCAATAATTTTCCAAGGGACGATTAATACTTTTCAGAGGAAAAACTAATAATTTACTAATAATTTTCACGACCCTGGTGATACTATACCACTGCATAATATTACTATCGGGTCGGTTTTGGGATCCGTCTAACGGATTTGATCCGTTAGATCGCCTGACAGGAGTTTGTCAAATATGTTTGCTGTTCAGCACCCATAACATACCAATTACCATCTGAGCCTTAAAACTCTTTCTCAGGCAAAAAACGACAGAGGAAATATCATAAATGGACCATGGCACAGTTCAAATGGTAGCTGCAGAAAGATTGATGACTTAATTAGAGGATGGAGCTCAGAGAAGAAAAAGAATGGCTCCAAGGCTGATTGACGAATTTTTTCAAGTTATAGTTTATATGATATTCTTTTTCAAATTTCCATCGGCCCACCCCAATTTTATGTGCCGGCATTGACCTCAGGGGTAGTTTTTATAACTAACCCTTACAAATTATTACTACCATGCATGAAGTATGCTTGATCATATATCTCAGCCAATATTTCTGGCATGACATTTAGAGAGAGACAATAAAGACTGTACCATTACTGATCTCAACTATTTTCTGCATCAAACAAACTAAAGGCATTGCCAAGAGCACCAAGATGCTGTGAGTAAATTATTAAGATTCATGGGACCTGAGAAATTTCATTACATGGAAAGAAATAATTAAGACAAGCCAACATTTGATATTGCTATAAAAAAACTGCACTCATCTTGGTTCAACCCTTCATCTTTTTCTTGATGCAATTCAATCAAATATCATTATTTAGCAAATGTGCACAAGCAGGTAAAGCAAGGGAACAAACATTTCTATCGATACGAAAATTATGTAGTCTAATGTTCTAATCATTTTTACTCGAGCGCTTATATTCACAAAGATTCTCCAAGATCACAAACCACGGATATCCCATAACTAGAAAACGGACTAGAACTGAAATAACAAGAATGTACACATGTCTAAAAGATAACTGCTCTCTTTCATGAATATAATGTAAAAATTTGATCTCACCTCAAATTTCTATTTCCTACGCCACTGGATACCAGAGGTTGAAAAGATCACTACTTTCTTGACTCCATCGGCAATGAAGAAATCATAGGAATTGCAAGAACGCAACTATTTGAGTCTCAAAAAGTGCAAAAACCAGCACGCATAATCTGTGACATCAATACTTTGCTGAAAATGGACAAAATGAAGCATATTCGATAGGGATAATTACCAAAAAGCCCTAAGGTTTGGGCTAATTACAAAAGAAAAAACAAGAGGTTTTTGAAAATTACAAAACAACCCTTGACATTTGATTTGTGTCTTAAATTTAAGGGTGTAACTAACTGCAATATTTTGATAAACGTAACGCGAGCTTTTGAAATGTTTTTTTTGCATATGAAGGGCGAAAATGTAAGACAAATCAAACCTAAAGCGTTTCTTTGTAATTTCTAAAATCTCTTATTTTTTTGTAATTAGCCCGAACCTCAGGTGTTTCTGTGTAATCATCCCTATAAGAAAAAGGGACGTCTATTTCATGCTTGAAGCACTTGACAGTGCACAATGTGACTCTTCAATCCACTTCTTCCAGCAATACTCGACCACAAATTCGTAAACAAATTCCTGAAATGACCTTTACTCGCAATATTTTCCCAAATTTGAGGATTGCTCTCAACTCGTTTATCGGGATTCGAGACGTCAACCATACTGATACTCATATTGTTACGAATTATACAAAGCTTCCCATTAAGAGGCACAAGAGCAGCCGCCTCAAGAGCCCGAGAATTGCCAAGATGAAGTTTGCTATCAATAAATCTATTCCAAGAATCGGTGCTTTCATCATATACTCTTAGTTTACACCCGTCCCGGCAATCCAAAGCATAAAGCTTACCGTTCATAGAAATACTCGGGTTACGCCAACCCGAAACCATCCCATCATTGATCGGACTCCATAAATTCGTTTCCGGGGTATACGCTTCGCTCAAAACCTCCCTGTGGGCCCCTAGTCCTTTTAAAAACCACTTGCCGTCATACACTACGCCAATAAACGGCACCATAGCCGTGCTCATGTCGGCAATAAAACTCCAACGGTTTCTATTCGGATCGTAAACTTCAGCGGAACGAAGAGTTCTTTGAATCCCTTCACATTCTCCTCCAGCAACGTAAAGACAGTTGTTAATAACACACGAACCAAAGAAGTGCCTTCTACGTAGCATGTCGGGCGCCCTGTGCCATTTATTCGTCCGAGCACTGTAAAATATCACTCGTCTCATAGATCCCTTTAGTGGGTCTTTTCCGCCGAATAAGTATAAATGACAGCCACTAAGGACGGCACAGCCGAATCCGAGCCGCACTATACTCGACCGAACGGGTGGAAGTGGCTGCCAAAGCTGGTGCGTCGGATCGAAAGCATGCCACGAGATTCGCCGCCACGATCTCGTTTAATGACGTATACCCATTCTTCTGCCATACCGAGACTTTTTCAAGAGAGTAAAAAAGTTTCCTGCTAAGAGCTTGAACCATCTCTTGCAAACGAGACGGAGTTTGTTGTGTTCGACACGAGGGACTCGGATTAGACAAGCGATTGCGAGATCGTCAGGGAGTCCCGGTAGAAGGGGTGGCTGGACTCTGGTTCTCTCCCGACGAGAGTTTTTGGTTTTTTATGCGCGAGGATTGATATCGGGTTGGATGCAAATTTTAGATCCTGGGACGAATTTTCTTGCCCCGACGACTGTTTTCAACCCTGAATCAACCTTGCAATAACATGATACAGAATCAACCTGCAAAAGTTTCCAATTCGTGATATGTCGACAATACATACAAAATGATGATACACTAAAGTTGGTGTATGTTATAGGGACTCTGTTCACAATGTTATACTTATTGCAACAAGACAAGGATATGTATCTGACTCTAGGGAAATGTTACATCTCATTTGAAATGTTATACAAGTCCTAAGAATTATACCATGACTAACACTTGAACAAAAAACTAAGAATATTTTTGTACTATTAGCATAGTTGTAGTTATAACTCATAATATACAAAGCTAAAAGGCACTGCTCCAACTTGTATGCTACATAACAATGGGAGTGTTTGCAAAAACTTTTGCTTTTAGAAGAAGTGATTTATTGTAGCATAAGTAAAAGTTATTGAGAATCAGAAGTTAGTAGTGTTTGCAAATAGAATTAGAAGTTGAGAGTGTTCGGTGAAAAATTTGTAAAATTGCTTATTTGTTTGTAAATGTCAAACCAGAGGTAGAATCAGAAATCTAAAACACTCTCTCCCTACTTTTAAATTTTGATTAAATGAAGCAGAATCAGAAGCAAATGTTGGCATTTGCTTTTTTTTTTTTTTTTTCAGCTGAAAGCTGAGAAGCACTTTTTTTCAGTGATTGCAAACACTCCCAAACTGTACTGAACATCCTTACGGCAATTGCGACCTAGTAATGTTTTACTATTTACCCAACATGGATGTCCCATAATTTGAAAGTTTACACAATAGTCCATCAGCAAGATTTCAAATGGGTTCGCACTGAGTGGGGTTACGTAGCACCCGAAGTTTAACACAAACAGGAGTTTAGTTAAAAGGCTAATAATTTACTCAAACAGGGAAATTTTGGTTGAGATTTCTCTTTCTTGAAAGTTCGGATTATTCTTTCGGCTGATAATCATCAGCTTTATGATTTAAAGATAGAGCGTGATTCACATGCTTCCAGCTCATCCATTGCTGAATAAATTTGGCCAAGCATAAGGCTAACATAATTTATCACAGGTGAACCAGTTCCAATATTCAGCTTTAGGATGACTCTAAACTGTATGGGATCTTTAGATACATTTCAGTTAAAAATTGTTCTAAAGTTAGAGAAATATTTAAGTACTACAAGAGTCCAAATGTTCCGGAAAATTAGCATGAAAATCTAACTGTTACAATTTGGGTGTACACTAAGGTGGTTTATTGACAAATGAATTACCCAAAATGAAAGGGATGTATTTTACGTTTATCTTTATATAAGAACATCAATGTCTTTTATGTTTATCCCTCTCCCAACATTACAAAATCTATTTGTGTGATGCCTTTATGCCTTCACCTTTCTTTGAACTTTAACTCATTTATGCTAGGCACATTTGTAAGCACGCCTAACAAGAGTAACAGCAAATCCTACCAGCTAACTCTAATTTTTTCTGTTCTCGAAAATAGTATATGGGGAAACAGCAGGAATTAGCAAATCAATCTCATAAACCAAATTAAAGCTCTTGGGATTTTTATAACAAAAATTCATCACACAACAAACAAGATTAAATAACAAAAACCTCATCTACTTGTTAGATTGTTTCCCACTTGCCCTGAGGAATTGATTCAAAATAATTTTGACATCCATCAAATTGCTGTACCATGAAATTTTAACCAACATTAGATGTCAAAACAATTGCTGCACCATGAAATTTTCCGGGGAAACAAAAAAGAAAGGAAAAGAAACACTTCATCCATGGGGAAGCACCAAGCTCATCCACCTTCAGTAAGGAGTACCAAAATTGGATAAAATTTCACAACCAAAATCAGTGATGGCTCAAGTAAAAGAATTATTTAAAATTTGTAACTTTGTAAATTCATCTGGGGATCTTCAAAATCATGAAAGCAGAAACAACAATAACAAAATTCAAATTCACAAAAAAAATTAAAAATATAAAAACACGAGACATTCTTCTCAACATACCAAAAAACCCTACATAGAGCGATAACATTACCAAGAATTTCATCTGGGCATCATCAGAAACATATGAATTCAAGAAATCACCAGTAGGAAAAAGGTCAAAAAAATCATGTTAGACTCACCAGTGGAGCTTGAACTCTGAAACCCCTTTGTGCATTTGTAGACCTCTCAATTGTTTGCTCCATAAATATCACAACTTAAATCTCATATGCATATAAAAATACACCTTTTTCTTCGCAAGCTCAGATCAAGAACCCAAAAAGCCAAAATCTTGAAATCCAAATCACTCAGTAGTTGATGAGAAGAAAGCAGAGATCTTGAACACCAAACATAACCCAACAAAAAAAGAAAAGAAAAAAAAAAGGAAATACCCCAAGACCCGAGAAAGAGCCTTTTTTTTTAGGGGTCCCTTTTTCAGCTCTTCAAATGCAAACAAGAAAACAATACAGCAAAATTTATGCTTGGGAGTTGGGACTTTTTAGCTACTTCAAAAACGTGAAAGGGCATCTGTTTTATTTTCTTAGCTCCCTCTCTCTATACACCACAAATACACACACAACTGACATATACATACACAAACACACAGTTTTTTTTGCCTCTCTGACCATAGACTTAAAAGGGCTAAACTGAAGATTACAGCTGGACCCATTGTCTTTAGTGTCAACAAACATGGGTTTACTTTGCAGATTTTATAGTTAATACATTATATTATCACTTAAGATATTGTGCAATGCAATATATCTGTGGGAATCGAAAAATTAATTTCAAGTGTAGCTGCAGACAAGAAAGCTGTTCAGATTTTTCAATGTATGCATTAAATTAACGGGTCAAGCTTTAGCTAATGTGTGTGTGAGAGAGAAAGGGAGGTGGGAGTGGGGTTTGTTTGTATTTTTATCTTTTATTTTTTCAATTATCTTTTTCTTTGTTATTAAAGCGTTAGAACAATTTTAAGGAAATGACCAAAAATATATGCATAGAAATTAATTAGCCTTTCTTTCTTATCAAAATAAATTGTATTCTCCCTTTAGCTGAAAAGTGTGAAGCTAAAATCTAAAATACCAGATTGCTATAGATTTTTGTTTTTTAGAGTTTCTAAAATAATTATAGCTATGGGTGGTGTTAGATGCATGTTTTGGTCAACTATACACGTATTGTGACTTGGATAAAAATAATATATTAAAATAGCTAAAAATGAACTAAAAATAGAAATTGGGCGTAGTTTAATACTTTAGTTGGAGTTGGAACCCACGTCGATTGCCAACAAGGAGCAATAAATACAGTATTAAATGAAATCTCTCTTCATAAATGAGTTTATTTATACAAGTGTGCTTAGTGGGGGTAGCAATTATTAGATCTACATTGGTAATGAAATACTTGTCAATTTCTGGCCTTACATGATTGACAGCATTATTGTATTATTTTTTATGTTGTCTTGACATTGCCTTCAGAGGTTGTGTGTTTGTCTGCCAATGATACTTCATCTCGGTCATCGTTGACTCTCCAGCTCGTCTTGCCAAATTGTATTCGCAAGGCCCCTGGTCGAGATAGTGACTGTGCTACTCTTTCGTGGCCTAAGAGGCTCTTGCTCGGTGTAGGTGAAGGGGTGATTTGACTTTCTGCTATATGCTCAAGAGTAAGTCGATCGGCCTCCGCTCGGCTATCATGCATCAAAGGCCCCTGAGTTTGAGTTCGGGGTGTGAGGTCACAGGCCCGGGTTCGGACTTGTATAAGAAATGGAAGACCAAGCAGAACTGGACAGGTGCTGAATTTATTGCTACAATTGTGATGTCTGACATGTGGCGTGATTTCATTGCGCATCGTGAGCACACATTTTTGAGAGTTGTAAGGAAGATGAGAAAAGTCACCTCGTTACATCTCCTGTCACTATAAATAAGGCCCTTAGTAACTTTCATTCTTTCACTTTTCACTGCCGATAACTATGCAAATTTGAGAGAAAAGGATCGAGTTGTAGCTCTAGTCAATCTTACACCGAACAGAATTTCCCTGGAATCTTGGTATTTGCTTCTTTCTTTTCATTTATTATTTTTATCATGTCGCAATCCGGTTCAGATAGCGAGAATAAGGATTCTAGTCTAGAAGTGGATATTGGGAGTGGGATGAGGTGGAGAATTAGTGAACTGAGGACGGCACCAGGGCCCCCGTTTCTTGTGTGGGATTCTGAATGGAATGTTTGGTGGGAATGTCATGATTAGTGTTCGCCAAAAATACTTGGTTCATACAATTAACTGCAAGTGTATAGTATAGTTTATAGAATAACGGCAAGCAAGGTTGTATTTCTCAAGGATTGATATTCGAAACATTTAGGCTATAATAACATCGCATTCCAATTTTATTGAAGCAATCGGATATTGAGTATTTAGTAAAAATTGAATATTAAAGGAAAAAATAAATAAATTTGCGAACCCCACAAGTATTTTCAACACCCACAGGAGCAACCCTAGGCACATAATTTCAACAAGTTTCTTCAATATTAAATGCAATTAAAGTTCTAAAAACCAATTCATGCAATTCTATGGGTTCAACTCCTAAAATAGTTTATTTCCCCTCCCGGGTGGCCGCATAAACAGTAGATTAATAATAATTGGGGTCTTCCGATCCATCACAACTATTATTAACTCCCAAAAGATCTTTGAATTGAAATACTCCCCACAAACAGAAGTAGTCTCCCGATACATTATCCTGTTTATGTGTGAATTCGATTTTCGTCTCGTTAGACTCACCTCCCGGATTATGGACTAACAAGTATGACATGCAAATTATTGGCCAAACAAAAAGTAATTAAGAATAAGCACTCGAATACATAAAATAGAAAGCATGAATTAATTAAGAAAACAAATAATCATATTTAACATGAATCCACAGTTTCGAGTATGCCACTAAGATCCGAAAGATAAGCCAAACATTGATTACAAATTCATAGACAAATTCGAAATCAACATTATGACATTGTTTAAGCACAGACAAGAGATCTTAGACATAGAAAGAAAACCCATTCTTGTCAAGATGGATTCCCCTTCTAAGCCTTCGAAGCTCTTGTTCTCCCGTAGATGTGAAAGGCCTTGTGGTGTTCTTCGCGACCTAGCCTTCTTCTCTCAGAAGATCCTCGATTCTTGTGTTCCTGTGTTATTTGATGTGTTTTCTTTGTATAAAGTGATGTATTTTCGTGCAAGCCTTCGGTCCCTTTTATAGATGCTTGGAGAGATCACTTGTAGAGTTGGATCGGGAAGAGAACTCCGAAAAATGCATCGTGATAGAGTCCCACACAGCTGGCGGTTGGCACCACACGGTTGTGTGATCCTACACACGGCGGTGGTGCGATTCTCTACCCTTTCCCACACGGTCCGGCCATGTGGCCCTAGTTAATCCCCCTGTTTTGCCCAACTTCACATGGTTGTGTAGTTTCACACCAGAAGCATTTCTACACGGCCATGTGAAATCACACGGTCGGCCGTGTGAAGTGTTTTTGTCCATTTCTTTCGTCGTTTTGATCTTCTCTTGCCATTTGTCAATCTAATTCGGGCATTCCAACCGATATTTCTTCATTTTAAGCTCCGTTTCTGTAAAAATTACAAGAATACGTGAGATCATGCCCTTTTAAGGAAACCAAGTAAAAACATAGTAAATATGCATGCAAATGTATCAAATATATATCATTTTAAGCCCCAAAATGCACGTTCATTTTACACACATCAAAATCCCCCAAACTTAAAGTATTGCTCGTCCTCGAGCAAATTGAGAAAAAAATAATATAAAGGGTAAAAACGAACACCCAAGAACATTATGAACACTAAATAGCATTTGACTCCATACTCAAGGAAATCATGTAATTCATCATCAAGAAGTCATCATTCATAAACTCAGCTAATTAATACTCTCTTTGGTACTTGACATCGCGACTCACAAGTAAATAGTGTATCACTCTACTCTCAAAGTGTATGGGTAGTGTTTACGCTCAAATTCAATTGGTGAATGTAGAACTACCATAGGCTTGCAAATCGTCTAACATCTCTACCACTTTTGTGTGCACAACTTAAGAATAAAAAAAGACTTTTATTAGGTTGTAATGTAGGCTCTTTAGTAAGGGTAGGGAAATTTGGATTAAGTGACTTGACTTGAGCAAATAAAATTTAAGCATGCATACTTGCAATTCACCAACCCAATTTCATATATACTCATTTTATGTTTCAATTCCACCCTTATTTCTCATTTTTATATTTAGGCCTTTTTGCCTCTTTTTTTTTCTAGCCTTTAAGCTTTGAGTTTTTTTTTTTATTTGCTTTGCTTGATTTTCTCTATGTAATTTGTTTTTCAGATTTTCTTTCTTTTTCGAGCTTCATATATTTTTTCATTTACCCAGATACTTCTCATCCCTCTTTCTTTTGCTAACTTTCTCTTTTTTTCCATAAATTTTCGCCACTTCTCCCCCAAACTTGTTCATTTTCTATAAGCTCAAGAAACTTGGGGATAAAAACATGTTTAAATTTTAAAGATCAATGTGGTTCAGAATAAAAGCTTTGGCTCAAAATTGGCTAACTAGGGAATCATGAGTTCATAGGTAGGCTTTTTAGGCTAAGTAGGCTAAACAAAGATGGCCTTAGATCATTTTCAAAAATTGCACACATACATGGCTTCAATGAAGATACCAGAGCAAGTTCTAGAGTTCTATCAAACATGAATGACACTCTCAAGAAAAAATAAGTTTGCATAATATAAAGCAGTTTAAAGCACAAAAGCTCACAAGCTTATTTTTCGCAACATGCTCAAATATCCAATTTTCTTAACTAATGCCAAGCAAATAAATAACATCTTCCCAATAATTTATCACATTATTCCCACAAGTATGTTATCTCATTCCATAAAATGCTTATAGTAAAATCATACGGGAGCTGGGCATTTAAAAACTTAACTAAAATCACACACAAAAATAATTAAACGTGCTAATACAATAAAAATAACAAAAAATTGAATTTTGTTTTTGAAAATATTAATGCAAAGTGTTCTATATGCAATCCTAAATGTAATGTAAAATGCAAGAAAATACTAAATTACGCATTCTTGACAACCCCTCTAAACTTAAAATATGCTTCATCCCAAACAAATGAGAAAATTATCAAAAGAAAAAGGAATGCGCAATAAGTACTTACATGGATCACTGTGGTGGTGGAGGTGGAGTGTAGTGACCTTGTGAGATATGCCACTGGTCCATATGAGACATCATCTCGTACATATGTTGTTGCTGTTGGGTGTGATTGCATCGAATCGTTGTAAGTACTCCTGGTGATACTCATCAACTGTGGTTGTCAACTGATACGTGTCATCTATCAATTTGCCCAAATCAGCATCTACCCTTTCGAGCCTGTCACTCATAGTAAATAGTCAGTTTCCCCCTTGTCTAGTGTATTCTGACATTTCGCTCATCGGCTCACCCTGCTCTTCTAGAGCAGCAATCCCCTGTACCTCTCTAAGCAGCCAGTTACCCCTATTTCTAATGGATGTGGCTTCGGGGTTAGGAAGCTTAACCGTTGTTCTATCTGCTTAATTAAGCCAGTAATCACGCCCATCGAATTTTATCATTTTCATAGCAGTTAGAACGGTTAGATCAATTAATTTAGGCCCCACGGCCTCCGCATACCCCCTCCAAATTAATATTGAAATATTCAGCAATAGGGGTAATCATTCCCCCGATGCAAATTCCACCCCTCTCAGATTTTCTTATCCTATCAAATTGCCGAGCTATCATAGCCCCGACGTTTGGCACAACTTCAATCCCTGACGCCATACACCATATGATAAATAATTCGTCTACCCTTAACGCCCATCTACTCTCCTCCCTGCCCAAAAACTATTTCAGCTAAGACTCGCTGAACATATCGAAATACTGGGTTTTGAATACTAGACGTCTTTGAGGTGCCTGGCGTGTAGATTCGTTTCCCAGTTATCTTTTTCCAAACCTATCATTGTCAAACTCCTCGTGCTCCTCAACCCCATAAGCTGGAGTTTTGTAAATTTTATTTAAATCATCTATACTTAGTTTCCTTTGCTCATCCCCCAAGCGAAACCTAACTCCCATTAAGTTTCTTTTTCGAACCACCAATTCAAAGCTACTCAAAAATTCCAATGTGATAACGGAATAAGTGGTCCAATGTCCATTTAAAAATTCATGCCAATCAATTCTACCACACAGAGCTCGAAAATCTTCCAATAAATCTAAATTCGTAAGAGTAGGTTCATTGGGATACCTTGTATTAATCCATGGACAAAAGTAGAGTATCGTCCATCTAGCCAGTGTGTTTCATTTGGCAAGATTACATTAGAAGCTTTGGGCTCCTTGGGGTTGAAAATTGGTTGAGGCTCGGGTTCGGGCTCCAAAGTCGGCTCCCTCCTTCTTCTTGTATTCCTCCTTGTTCCTCTTTCATCCCTAGAAGCCATGAATTTCAAGATTTTAAAGTAAAAAAATCTGAAATTTAGGGGTTTTGGAGTCCCCCCAAACTTAATGTAGAACTTGGAAAAATTGGAATTTGAAGGTATTTGGTGGTGAGTTTCTTGAGAGGTGAAGGATTTGTGTTTTTGGTTTGAGATATATGGAGAATTTGGACAGGAGTTTGGGAATTTAGGGAGAGAATTTTCGTAAGTTAGGGCTTGTGTAGTAAAAAGTGGGAGAAAAAGAAGGCCCCAAAGACAATACACACCCGAGGAGGAAGAAGTAGAAGCCGTGGAGGAAGAGGTTTCGGACCTAGACCTCTACAAAATATCGAATATATAGATCCGGGGAAAGAAATGAGGGATCTATTGGGTGGTATGACGAAGTAGCCAACAGGAAGTGGCAATGAAGAATGCTAACTATGTCAAGAGGATCGAAGAAGAAAATAAAAGACAAACTGTTTGTGGGAAGAGAGACAAGAAAGGAAAAGAAAAGATGAAGCGCCGGAAGAGCTTATGAGAAAAAAAAGCGGTGAAGAAGAAGAAGAAGAGAAAAAGGTCGAGAAGAAGCAGAGTTGATGAAGAAAAAAGGAGAGATGAAGGAGATGAAGCGTTGTTGTCCACCCTTCATGTAATTTACTATTGTAAATACATAAGTATGCAAGTCTTCAGACATTATATAAGAAATCAGTAATTTCTCTATTTTTGCATAGACATAGATGTTTGCTCGATACACTTTGTAACTTGATTTGTGTAAAGGACAAGAATGTTATGATCAATAAAAAGATTGATTCTACACATACATTCTCACATTCATTCGCACTATCTGTATGTATCTTTGATATTTACATTTTGCATGTATGTTTTAAGTTTTGGCATCATCAAAAAGGGGAAAATTGTTGGGAAATTTATTGTTTAGATTTTGATGAATGCCATGTAAAACTTAGACTAGAAAGTTGGCACCCCATTTTCTTTGTAATTTGCATTGTAATAGATAGGTGTCGCACGAGTGAGTCAAGTCGGCTATGCTGAATATGTAAGAAGTCAATCGGAGGCTAAAATAAAGACTCATTTGTGAAGCAGTTGAGTATGGCAAGAAGGAGAAGTCAAGAACTCGACTGAAGGAGTATCAGCTGGATACAGTTGTGTGAAGTGTTAGTCAAGTCAACTCAAGATAGCCAAGTCTCAAGTTGAAGTGACAGATGAGTCATCCAATGATTGGGAGCTGACTCGAAGTCATCTGGGGAAGTTAAGGAAGGCGATCAAGTCAAGACAATGAAAAGAGTCCGTTTTGTAAGTCAAGAAAGTTACTTAAATAAGTAATACTTCCATGCTGCAATATTCTAAAGTGCTCGATCCCAGGAAGCGTGCTGCAAAAGGAATAAACCAATGGGAAGCTTGCACTGTGTCGCTCGAAAAGTGAAGGTTTAATTAATACGAGGTAATGTCAATCTCAAGAACTGCAACAAGACAAGCCAACGACCACTAGTGTCTTTTGAAAATCAACCTATCTCTTCAACGGGCAAATTTTCAAGAGAGCACTATAAAAGGTCGAGACGAATCAATTTGAGAAAAAGAGACACGAACCATGAACACTCAAGCAATTATTCAAGTCAGTAACCTACAAAAATATTCTCAAGTTATTCAAGCCAATCCTCAAGCCTAAACTCTGAAGGAAATCAATCCAACACCAAGCTGTGAAGGAAAGACAACTTCAAACTGTTGAAGAGGAAACTTTTGAAGAATCAAAAGGGGTCTACATTCAAGGAGGATTTGTAGAAAGGTTCAAGGTCGAACCAGTCTCAAGTTATTGGAGGGCTTCGTGATCAAATCCAAGAAGCTTGAGCAAGTGAGTGAGTAGTAGCAAGCGCAGCATTTGCCTGTGAAGAAGAAGTGAGTCGGACGAGAAGCCATTTGTGTGACCAAGGCATCTCATCGAGTCCCAAAGGATCAAGTCATTTGTGTGATCAAGACTTGCATCCGGGCCGATAACCACTTTGTACTCTGATCAATTAGTGGATTCCTCCAGGAGTTGGAGAAGAGAGGATTAGAAGAATTACTCCATCTTCGAACCTCTATAAAATTTATTGTGTCATTTACATTTCAGTATTTACTTACTGCATATTATTTAATATCTGTTGATAATTTGCCATCCAATTGATAATTAACAAAGTGCTAAAACCAAGTGTTAAAACAACTTAAACCAAATTCAAGGGTGTTAAGTCTTCCACTGAAAATCTCATCACGGCCCGAGTTAAGTGTTAGACTAAACAATGAGTTATTCTATCAACAATTTCGATTGAGTCTGTTGAGTGGCTAACTCTATTTGGTTAACTAACTTAGTTGTCCATCAAGGACATAGATGTGAAATCAACTCGAACTTATTTAAAAGGACTAAATTCGAAAAGTTGGTAAGGTTTATTCAACCCCTTTCTAAACATTACTCACACCCTTGGGACCTACATGTGGTATCGAGCGGTTGGTTCATTGAGCCTTTCCGCAGTTCTTGAACTAGATCTCCAAGTTTTCAAAGAAGTTTTTTTAACACTTGTTCTTTCAAAAGCTTTTTTTAACAAACAAAGTTATTATCATGGAAGCAAATTTGACACGCATTCCTATGTTCACCATTGAAGAATTTGATGACTGGAAAATACGTATGCAGGCTCATCTATCTGCTTTACATGATGAAATGTGGATAGTGATAGAGGATGGGCTACTGCAAATAATGAAGGTGAACACAACTGCAAGGAGAGCTATTGCAGCTGAGGAAGAGGAGGGTGCTCATCCTAGACCAGCTATGGTTGAAAAGCCAAGAGCTGAGTGGACAAATGATGATAGAAAAAGATACAACCTTGACAATGTGGCAAGGATATACTTTACAAGACTTTGACAAAGCCATGTTCAACAAAGTCAAATCTTGCAAGACTGACCAAAGAAATGGGATAAATTAACCTTAATTTGTGAAGGATCTCGAGCAAATCAAGGAAAACAAATTATCTGTTGTTGTTCAAAAATTTGAAAATTTTAAAATGCTTGCAGGTGAAACAATGGATCAGCTGGATGCTAGATTCACTGAAATTACAAATGAGCTCTCAGCACTTGAGAAAGAATACACACAGAAGGAAATGTGTATGAAGATACTGAGGAGCCTCCCAGCTGAGTGGGAAATGAAGACCATGGCTCTAAGGCACTCGATGGACCTATCAAAAACATCCAACCATGAACTATTCTCAGACCTCAAAGGCTATGAGTTTGAGCTGAGAAGAAAAGATCAAGAGGAGACAGTTGTGCCCAAAACAGCTGCACTCATTTTCAAGGAAGGGAAGAGAGCTGAGACCAAAGAAGTTATTGACCAGGAAGAGATTGCCTTGATGGTTAAAAGATTCAACAAGTTCTTCAACAAGAACTACAAAAGAAACAAAGGTGAATCCTCCAGAAGACACTCAACTCCCTCCAAGTCAAGGGAAGATAGGCCACCAAAGAGAGCTGAGTATCAAAAAGTCGAATATCAAAGAGCTGACAACCCAAGAAATGAGAGAGCTGATCAAAAAGTTGAAAACTTGTGTTGGAATTGCAGACAACCAGGACACTTTGCCATTGACTATCAATATCATGTAGTCAATAAATACAGGAATGAAGAAAAGAAAAGTCTTCAGAGAAAGAAGGCAAGAAAAGAAAAGAGCAATGTTGGCTGCTGAGACTGCTGACGCAGCTAAGTCAAAAGAAGCAGCAGACTCAGAGAGTAGTGAAGCTGACTACTCAAGTGACTCTGAGGAAGAAGCCTTAATATGTCTAATGGCTAAAGAACAAGATCAACCTGACCAAGAAGATGAGGTACATTCTAACTCATCTCATTCAGATTCTAGTGATAGTGATTGTGACACACACACTTCATCACCCACTGATCTTTATGATTCATTAGGCAAAATGATGAAAGACTTTGAGCACATTAAATCCTCACACTCACTGTTAAATGAGGAAAACAGCCAGCTCAAGAGCCAAAACTCACAGCTGACTAAGGAGCTGAGTACTCTAAGTCACATAGCTGATGAGAACAAAAAGCTGAAGGCTGAAAATGCTAAATTAACAGCAGAGATAGCTGCTATAGAAAAGATAGAAAATGATCTCAAAAATGTGATTGATTCATTCACAAAGGCATCTAAATCATTGGATGACCTTATCATGAGCCAAAAAGAATATGGAGACAAGACAGGCATATGATTTAACTCCTTTGTACATAGTCAAGCTCCAAGAGTGATCTTGGAAAAGGGATCTTCAAGTAATGAAGCATCTCAAAAACCCAGGACACCAAATGTTGCACACACATTCATTCCAAAGCACAATCACAACCAAACTAGTCTTGATTATAAAGGAAAAGGAAAACAGCCAGTTGAGTATGCTGAGAGGACAGCTGAGAAGAAATCCAGCAGAGTTCCTCAGCAAACTCCAAACAGGAAGTACTCTGTGAAGAATAAAGAGAGCTACCATAAGCCCCAGAAGTTCTACAAAAGGAACAAATATGATGGGAACGGTAAAAACTACCCAAGTCAAGCTGATTGGAATAATGTGAAATATCAAGAAGACCTATGGAATACAAGCCTAAAAATGGCAAAGGCCAGAGAACTTAACAAAGGCCATTCCGGAGGCAACAAAGCTATTATCAAGACACATATGCACCCAAGCACTACACTCAGAGATATCACAATTACCCAAAGAAGGCAATTGCTAAAACACACACACACATGCACACAAAAAGAGAAGTTTGTATGAACCTAAACCCCCAAGAAATTTGCCAAAGTGAATTATGATTATGGCACGAGATAGATGGCAACCCCCAGAGTCAAATCATTTGGCTATAGGTTGGTTGGATCATCTTACAAAGACTAACCCCTCGGGACCAGGCAAGTATGGGTACCTAAAAACTAATTTCCTTGATTGCAGGTTCAAGGAACACCGAAAGTGCCAAGAAACCTGGTACATGCATAGTGGTCATTCGGACACATGACATGAAACAAGAAAAACTGTCAAAGTTCAAGGAGATTAGAGGTGCAAAAGTCATATTTGGAGGAAATGAAGCTCAGGGAAATAAGAGGCATTGGACCTATCAAGAAAAATGGATTAGAAATCACGAGATGTTGCATATGTTGAAGGGCTCAAATTCAACTTACTAAGCATCAGTCAACTCTGTGACAAGGGCTACAATGTTGGATTCAATATGGAAGTATGCCAAATCAAAGACACTAAATCAAATTAAGTAGTGTTGCAAGGATCCAGACAAAAGAACATGTATGTGGTAGATTGGTCGACTGCCACACCAAACACTTGTCTATTAGCAAAGAGTACAAATCGAATCAAGTTGGTGTGGCGAGAAGAAAGTCGAGTCACCTAAATTTCAAGACAATTAACAAGCTTGCAAGGAGTAATCTTGTAGAAGAAGGACCGCCGATTAAAGTATATAAGAAGGAAAGTGTCTGTGATGCATGCCAGATGGGAAAGCAAATCAAATCATCATTCAAAGAAAAGTCAAGTCCATCTTCAACTAGGATATTGCATCTGTTGCATATGGACCTATTTGGTCCAGTTGAGCCAGCCAACATAAGTGGAAAGAAATACACTCTAGTAGTGGTGGATGATTATTCAAGATATACATGGACAATCTTCATGTGTAAAAAGAAGGAAACTTTGCAGAAGTTACCTCAGCTGATGAAAAGGGTTCAAAATGAGAAGAGTCAAACCATTATAAAGATAAGATCTGATAGAGGAACTGAGTTTGTCAATGGAATAATAACTCAAGATCTTGTGTTGAAAACGGTATTGCTCACGAATTATCTGCAGCAAGGACTCCACAGCAGAATGGAGTTGCAGAAAGAAGGAACAAAACTCTCAAGGAAGTTGCAAGAACCATGTTAGCTGAAGCTGGATTGCCAAAAAGATTTTGGGCTGAAGCCATCAATACTGCATGCTATACTCAAAATAGATGCATGATAAATAGCGGTGACAAAGACTCCATATGAAATTTGGATGGGAGAAAGCCAAATGTTGGGTACTTTAAAATATTTGGTTGTAAATGCTTCATCCACAACAATGGGAAGGATAATCTAAAGGCTTTTGATGCTATAGCTGATGAAGGTATCTTCTTGGGATACGCAGCTCAAAGCAAAGCCTATAGAGTGCTGAACAAAAGGACTATGATCACAGAAGAGTCCATTCATGTAGTGTTTGATGAACCTAATGTAAATGGAGAAGATCTTGAAAAGTTAGCTGATAAGCTGAATCAGCCAACTGTGCAGAAGAGTCCCTATGTTGAAGCTTAAACTGGAGCAATAAACCGAGATGAAGATGATGTGGCTGAATCACAAAGGCAAATTGGAGAATCTCTGCCTAAGTGATGATGAGAGAGTTGCTCAAGACAACAACTTTTGCAAGAAGATCGAACCCGACTAACTTACTCCAACCTCGATGTGAGATGGCTAAGAGACCATCAACCGAGCTAGTCATTGGAAATGTAAGAGATGGTGTAAGAACTAGATCAAGAGCTCAACAAGAAGCAATTTTCACTTGTTTTATCTCTAAAGTAGAGCCAAAAGATGTGTCTCAAGCATTGGATGACACACATTGGATTCAGGCCATGCAAGAAGAATCAATCGATTTGAAAGAAAGCAGTATGGGAATTGGTTCAAAGACCAATCCATCAAAATGTTATTGGCACAAAATGGGTGTTCGAGAAACAAGATGAATGAAGACGAGTTGGTGGTAAGAAACAAAGCAAGATTGGTAGCCAAAGGGTATTGCCAAGAAGAAGGAATAGATTTTGATGAAACCTTTGCCCTGTTGCAAGATTAGAAGCAATAAGGATGTTTCTTGCCTATGCAACACACAAGAACTTCATTGTATACCAAATGGATGTAAAAAGTGCATTCTGAATGGATTATTGGAAGAAGAAGTCTATGTTGAACAACCTCCAGGATTTGAGCGAGAAGACTCTTGGAGATAAGGTGTACAAGCTCGGAAAGCTCTATATGGATTGAAAACAGGCACCTAGAGCATGGTATGATACATTATCTCATTTTTCGACAAATAATGGATTCACCAAAGGCAAAGTGGATAGAACACTCTTGAGAATTCAAGATGGAGAGAGTATCTTTGCTTGTTCAAATATATGTGGATGACATCATTTTTGGATTCACAAACAAAGAGCTGTGTGATAAATTCTCAAACCTCATGCAAGGCAAATTTGAGATGAGCATGATGGGAGAGCTGACATTCTTTCTAGGACTTCAAGTTAAACAGCTGAAGGATGGAACCTTCATAAGTCAAACAAAGTATACCAAAGAATTAATGAAGAAATTTGGTATGGAAGAAAAGTCTTTTGTGAAAATACCAATGAATATATCAGTCAAGATGGATATGGATGCGGATAGCAAACCTGTGGATCAAACAAGATCTGAGAACACTCGTTGGATCGCTGCTCTATCTCACGGCCAAGTAGGCGGACATCACCTTTGCAGTAGGTGTGTGTGCAAGATTCCAATCTGCACCAAAAGAAAGCCATATGACTGCAACCAAGAGAATCCTAAGATATTTGAAGGATTGCCAGGAAGTCGGCTTATGGTATCCAAAGGAAGGAGGATTCAAGCTTATTGGTTAATCGACTCGACTATGTTGGATGTAGAGTTGTGAAAAAAAGTACTTGGTACATGTCAAATGCTTGGAAACAGATTGGTTTCTGGTTTAGCAAGAAGCAAAATTCAATAGCCACATCCACATTTGAAACAGAGAGTACATATTAGGGCATTTGTTGTGCCCAAGTCTTATGGATGAGACAACGGTGAGAGATTATGATGTTGAAGAAAAAGAAATTCCAATTATGTGTGATAACACAAGTCTATTGCAATCACTCAAAATCCGATGTTTTGCACTCAAGAACAAAAGCACATTAATGTCGATATCATTTTATAAGAGATCATGTTGAAAAGAAGGACATCACCTTGGAATATATCTCAACCGATAAACAATTTGGTTGGTGACATATTCACAAAGCCATTATGTGAATCAAGATTTGAAGAACTCAAGCATGAGCTAGGGTTAATTGAGTGAGTTAACACTCGGAAGATTCAAGGAGAAGAAATGAAACGAGAAAAGATGAAAATGGAGCTAAGTTCGTAACTCAGCTAAGCAAATCAGCCATATCGGAAAATCAGCTGCATCGAGTTAGCTGACAGCTGAGTACCTATGTGAAGAGAGAGAAGAAGAATTGAATCAACTAAGGAATGAGCTGAGTCATTTATGAGCTAAGTGACAAAAACGCAGTCGTTTTTAATAAGCGGGAATGTTTTAAGGATGACGTTAGCGTAATAATGACAGGTACAGTCAAAAGTTGCACGACCAATCCTGTGATTGGATATAAATGCTGCCGCATTAAATGCAAGAAATTAAATGCTAATCGGCGTGCTAAATCTGAGCCGTTGATTCTGATCAAATTTCAAAAACCGTATGCACGTCCTTTCATAACCCATATATATACCATTTCATCTGTTCCTCTCTCACTTTACACAAACTGTTCATCTCTCTCAAAAGCAAAGAAAACAACTTCTCTCTCAAAACCCTATCAATCCTCAAAGCAAGTTTCTCAAAAATCATTTGATAAAAATCACTGAAATGGCAACTACTTTTGATTTCACTAAGTTGGGAAAACAAATCCACACCGACTCTCTTTGTGGATTTCGATGGGATGATCAAACAGGGGTCCGATGAAACTCTTGTGAAGAATATAGCTGAGAAAGTGGAGAAGTCTGGGCTGAAACCCTTTCTCACTATGGAGTTTCAGATGACTTATGTTGAAGAAGTCGCTCAGTTTTACGTGAATGCTGAAGTTCACGACGAGGGCATCCAGTCGTCTGTTCACGGGAAAGAGTTTACAATCACTGCTGAGGATCTAGCTAAGTATTGTTTTCTGTCGTCGGAAGGTATGCCGGAGATATTGGAGGCCGATGTAAACTTGGCTGCTGCATGGAAGGAAGTGGCCAAACCTCGATTGTCTTTGCGAAGGTTGTCTACCACGGTGACAAGAAGCTATTTGAAGGAAGATTACCACAAGTTTTGGATATTGTTGCCAAGTGTGTAGACATCAAATTTGGAAGCTTTAATCGGTCTGTCCAAAACTAAGCCGATCGTGATGGGCTGCGATCATGGAGGAGAAGAAAGTAAACCGGGGTTGAGTTTGTATACGGACTCTGCGCCAAAATGTTGGAAATAAGTCTTTCAAGGAAGATGGGTCGTTCGGAGGATCCTTGGGATATGGCCTTGTTATTGGTGGTGATGGAGGTGAAGGAGTTCCACTTCGACATGGAAAGGCGCTCCATGTCAACAAGAAAATGTTTCGATCGAATCTCTCGGGAGCTCAGAAGAGAGCTTATGCCAAGAGAGCGGATACAAGTGAGGGGGAATCAGCTGACCCTGATGAAACAGCTGTTGTCTCCCCTCTCAAGAAAAAAAGCCCCTACATTTGGAAAGAAGATTATTGCGCCAAAGCAGAGAAAAAGAAAACAATCGCACTGCCCCCAGCTGCGCACGGTGAGAATGAACCTCAAATACCTTCTCCAGTTGTTAAGAAGAAGAGGACTGATAAGCCAAGAAAGCCAACTCCTCGGAAAAAGAAAATAGCACCAGCCCCTGCCGCCCAGGACTCTGAGGAAACTGTATCCGAACCAGAAATTCCTTTGGTGAGGACCAAAAGAAGAAGACTCTTCAAGCGTTCGAGCTTGAGAAAACAATTTAGTCTGCCACTCATTTGAACAGATCATTAAAACAATTTGGAGAAGTAGAGTCTCAGAGATCATTGATGAAACCGCCAAGTCACCGAGGCCAATCAGCAGAGGCAAGTTGAAGACCCAGTTGTGGATAGAACCGCTGAGGAACAAGTGACCACAGAGACAGCTAAATCTCCTGTCGACAGGGTTGTGTCTCCACCTTTGACAGACGCTGCTGAGGGAGAAGAGCAGCAAGCTCTGCTACCCTCCATTCCTGAGATAGAAGGACAACACGAAGATGATGATGATGATGTGATCATGCTGTCTCCACCATATCCAGACATCCAAAATCGTCTGCGTGAATGGAGGAAGTGGAAGCTGAGTCAATCAAGGGAACAGTTCCAAAGACCTGAGTTTATTGAAGAAGAAGAAGAACTGATGAATTTCCTGGGGTTGACCACAGTGGTTCAAGCATTTGATGAAGAGAACTGCATCGATATATTGAACATCTTCAAGGAAAAGAAAGGTTGGCAGAAGAGGCTGACGCTCGTGAGAAGGCCAACATCTGTCCCTTCACCGGAACCACTAAGCATACTCATCCCCACCTCGATGTTCTTTCAGAGAGCGATGAAGATTTGGACCCTGCTGCTGCGACAGAAAAATTGGAAATGCAGCAAGCCATGCGGGAATCTAGAGTGATGCATGAGCAACGGCTAATGGAAGGACCTGGAGAGTCTTCCAAATCACAGCTGGAAATTGACCCTATGGGGGTGGTGCAGCAGATTGCAGCTGTTGTTCTTTGCGACCACTTCCCAACTCACTCGAGGAAGGTTCTAAGGGAAATGGCGATGAAAACGGGAACTTGGGGACCCAAGTCGAGCCGACCCCTATTGAAGGTGTCTTACCACCCGCCCCAACTTGAACACTCACGAGAAAGCAGTGGGAGTTTGTAGGAAAGTGACCCCAATCCAAGTCACTCGGTGGTGTGCCCGGTGAAGGGAAACTCCCTCCACTGCGAGATAGGTCGAGGTTGTTGCGGATAACTCCACCATGAATCTTAGAGGCGAAGTGGAGAAGGAAAAAGAAAAAGAAAACAAAGAGATTGTCATGAAGAAGCTCGGACGATTGAGACTGTCTCGGTGAAGTGTCAAGCTGCTCTAGTGAGCCGAGGACGCTGGCGATGCGGTCGAGGCACATGATGGATCGCCCGGGAGTTAACACTGCGGGCAATGAAAGTGCAATCCACGGAGTTGAGGCTTCGTGGATGCCACCGTCGAAGACCCCAAGACAAGCCTAAGTCGACGAAGGGAATGTCAAGGCCTTGCTGCGATTGAGACCGGCAGAGGTATCAAGGCCTACGGGAGGTTGAGACTTCCCGGGGTAAAGAGGCGAGAATACGAACATCCTCCGAGTTATCATCGATGCATCCGAGAAGGAGATAAGTGCCCTTCACGATTCCCAAGGTGAAGAAGAGGTGAGTCATCTCTTATTGCAAGTCAAATGACTCGGTGAGGATGTTCTTCCCAAAGACGAGTAAGCCACAATTCAAGGTTGCTCATCAAAGGTTCAATTTTGATGATGAGCCACCCTACAAATCTCATCATCGACCGATGACGCTCATCGATACGCCGAGGACGGACAACTCAAATGGAAAAACCATTTGAGATCGAAGAGGTGTTGAGACAAAGTGAGTGCTCAACCATTTGGGTCCATACCACAAAAGACCACGGTGAATCACGATCAATCTGCGCAGGATCCCAAAGTGCAGCAGAATCGACTCAACCGGGTTACCATTGAATAGATTCCCTATGTCCGTGATGTTGCGTTTGAAGAAACATTCCCCTTCTTACTAGAGCTGTCTGATCTTGATGAAGAATCAGCTAGAGATCAACAACGTTTCCAAAGACCTGATCCATCATTCCCACAGATACCATCGTCCCAACAGATTTTGACTTTGATGCTGCATGGCCGCCAGCTGAGACAGAGGTGACAGTTGAGGTTCGAGAAGTCTTCAAGGCAATATTTGCGGAGATAGAGAAGATGGAAAGGCACCAGGCCTCATTAGATATGCGGCTGGATAACAAAGATGCTAATCTTACGTTCGATCTGCGTGGAATCATAGTCAGGATCCGAGAATGGTGCCACAACACAGCAAACAATGCGTGTGGAACAGGTTCGATACTTCAAAGCATTGTACAATAAGATGCTGTGGAGGCCGATAACGCCGACATGAAGAAGAGGATGCAAGAAAATATTGATAGAATGCATACCTCTCATACCACAGAAATGGAACTGCTGCACGAATTTCATCGAAAAGAACTTCTGCGCGTGGAAGAAAACATGAATGCAAAATTCATCCTTCTTATGGCTGAAATGAAGTTGGTAACAGCCGAATCAAACGCCACTCGCCGAATTTCGAGCAAAGATACTCCGCACAGAATCAGCGTAACTCGATTATTAGCCGTCTAGATTTCATGCTTGCTGGCATGTTTCAGGGTTCTCTCTCCTTTGATGATGCCAAAAAGGGGAAGAGGAATACCTAAAGACGTTGAAAGAATCATGTAGAGAAGGAAGAAGGAAGCGGTGTGAAGGAGAAGACAATTTGAAGAATGTAAGAAAAGAAAAGGAAAATCAGTTGAGGGGAAAGGTTCAAAAGACATGACTTTTGTCCACAAAGAAAACTTATTCAATGAACTTATAAAGAACTTATAAAAATTTCAATTTTTCTCGAGATACTAAAATAAATAAAATAAAAATATAGAATTATTATAATTATAATCTAGGGTAAGAGTATAGAAGGTATTTGGACGATATCTAATCTACGTAAATATAAATATAATATATATCATCCAGAAATTGAGTGATTCCCCTTGTTCTAACTTGGAAAGTGCCCTCGATACTATCAAGATCAAGGAAGAAGTGTTCGAATCAATCTATGAAGTTTCTTTTTCAAAAGCATTATCAGAAAAAATAGAATGGAGTTTTTTGAGACAGCAGAAAAAGAAATCCACTTTATCATTTAGATATTTTTCCCAAATTTGACAAGTTACTAAAAAGATTCTTTTTTTTTCGATTTTTAATAATTAGTAATATTTTATGTGATTTTCCCATATCCTTCACCCATCTTATGGATTCCTTTAGATTTTTTTTGACCAATAGATGTCTTTCACATCCAGCTATATCAATGAGTAATCTCGTAATTTTTATTTAAATGGCAGTTCCAAAAAGGTGGTTGCTAGAACCCCTCAACAAGGACTTGTCACAGCTGAAATCATAAGCAAACTCCCAGTGACTCTGCCACTCCAACACTCTGTTGTGCCCATGTTTGAGAAGAGGAAAATAGTAGAAGCAGGGATGAAGGAGGTTGAAGGAAAAATGGATGCCCGTGTGATGGACATATTCAAACAATATGGAGGTATTCCAGCAGGAAGAGACACTGATGCCATTTCAGACATTGGAACCGAGCCTAGATCAGTCGATGAATTCAAAACACTCGAATTCGAAGGATACTTCGAAGCATGTCCATAGCCCAAGCCGGGACTTGTATTGGGAAAAAGGCCTCAAGTTGTGCGAAGAAGGCGACAGTAACGAGACTCTAGCGATCATTTGGTCGGGTCACTCTCTTTGGAAAGAAGAAGGCCCCAAAGACAATACACACCCGAGAGGAAGAGGTAGAAGCGGTGGAGGAATAGGTTTGAGACCTAGACCTCTACCCAAAAATATCGAATATATAGATCCCGGAAAGAAAGGGGGATCTATTCACTGGTATGACGAAGTAGCCAACAGGAAGTGGCAAGGAAGAATGCCGACTATGTCAAGAGGATCGAAGAAGAAAATAAAAGACAAACTGTTTGTGGGAAGAGAGACAAGAAAGGAAAAGAAAAGATGAAGTCGCGGAGAAGAGCTTATGAGAAAAAAAAAGCGGTGAAGAAGAGAAGAAGAGGAAAAGGTCGAGGAAGAAGACAGAGTTGATGAAGAAAGAAGGAGGCAGCGAAGGAGATGAAGCGTTTTTGTCCACCCTTCATGTAATTTACTATTGTAAATACATAAGTATGGAAGTCTTCTCAGACATTATATAAGAAATCAGTAATTTCTCTATTTTTAGACATAGATGTTTGCTCGATACACTTTGTAAGAAACATTTTGTGTAAAGGACAAGAATGTTATGATCAATAAAAAGATTGATTCTACGCATACATTCTATGTTACTGCACTATCTGTATGTATCTTTGATATTTACATTTTGTATGTATGTTTTAAGTTTTGGCATCATCAAAAAGGGGGAAATTGTTGGGAAATTTATTGTTTAGATTTTGATGAATGCCATGTAAAACTTAGACTAGAAAGTTGGCACCCCATTTTCTTTGTAATTTGCATTGTAATATATAGGGTTGTACGAGTTGAGTCAAGTCAGCTATGCCTGAATATGCAAGAAGTCAACTGGAGACTAAAATGAAGACTCCACTGTGAAGCAGCTGAGTATGGCAAGAAGGAGAAGTCAAGAACTCGATCAAGTAGTATCGATTGGATACAATCGTGTGAAGTGTCATCAAGTCAACTCAAGATAGCCAAGTCTCAAGTTGAAGTGACGGATGAGTCATCCAATGATTGAGAGCCGACTCAAGTCATCCGGGAAGTTAAGGAAGCTGCAATGATCAAGTCAAGACAATCGAAAAGAGTCCATTGCACAAAAGTCAAGAAAGTTACTTAAATAAGTAATACTTCCATGCCGCAATATTCTAAAGTTCTCGATCCAGGAAGCGTGCAAAGGGAATAAACCAATGGGAAGCATCGCACACTGTGTCGCTCGAAAAGTCAAGGTTTAATTAATACGAGGTAATGTCAATCTCAGGATCGCAACAAGACAAGCCAACGATCGACCGCTAGTGTCTTTTGAAAATCACCTATCTCTTCAATGGGCAAATTTTCAAGAGAGCACTATAAAAGGTTGAGGAATCAATTTGAGAAAAAGAGACGAACCACGAACACTCAAGCAATTATTCAAGTGTAACCTACAAAAATATTCTCAAGTTATTCAAGCCAATCCTCAAGCCTAAACTTGAAGGAAATCAATCCAACACCAAGTTGTGAAGGAAAGACAACTTCAAATGTTGAAGAGGAAACTTTTGAAGAATCAAAAGAGGTCTACATTCCAAGGAGGATGTAGAAAGGTTTAAGGTCGAACCAATCTCAAGTTATTGGAGGGCTTCGTGATCAAATCCAAGAAGCTTGAGCAAGTGAGTCAGTAGCAAGTGCAAAGCGCCTGTGAAGAAGAAGCGAGCCGGACGAGAAGCATTTGTGTGACCAAGGCATCTCGATCGAGTCCCAAAGGATCAAGTCACCGTGTGTGATCAAGACTTGCATCCTGGTGATAACCACTTTGTACTGCGATCAATAATTAGTGGATTCCTCCAGGAGTTGGAGAAGAGAGGATTAGAAGAATTACCCCATCTTTGAACCTCTATAAAATTTATTATGTCATTTACATTTCAAAGATTTACTTATCTTTGCATATTATTTAATATCTGGCGATAATTTGCCATCCAATTGATATTTAACAAAGTGCTAAAACCAAGTGTTAAAACAACTTAAACCAAATTTAAGTCTTCCATTGAAAATCTCATCACAGTAGGAGTTAAGTGTTAGACTAAACAAAGTGAGTTATTCTATCAACGGCTCGAGTCGAGTCGTTGAGTGGCTAACTCTATTTGGTTAACTAACTTAGCTGTCCATCAAGGACATAGGTTTGTGAAATCAACTCGAACTTATTTAAAAGGACTAAATTCGAAAAGTTGGTAAGGTTTATTCAACCCCTCTTCTAAGCCTTACTCACACCCCGGGGACCTACAATTCGCTTCATCTTTGTTAAGTCTCGCCCTTGTCTCTCCGATAAACGAGAATAACATTTCTTCAATGAGATGTTTTCTTATCACTTGACTCCGCTCTGCCTTGATTACCCATATGTATCCTCGGAGGGTGCCGCAAAATATTTTTATTGTTAGCATAAGAAAAGTTTTCATGGTTTCGCAACCCCGGATGATAGTAGTTGGGTGTCTGATTACTTCTATAATTCTTGTTGAAGTTCCTTTGTTGGCCCACGAAGTTTGCTTTTTCTTCAACAACAGCAGGATCTCTTGGAGTCACTTGCTGCATCGCGTCCAATTTCATATTCAGCAAGGATACATGTTTTGTGAGCTTGGCGACCTTCTCATCCTGAACTTCTGCCACTCATCGGAAAGTAGACCTCTCGGATGGCCATTGATAACTGTTGTTCGCCATTTCCTCTAACAAGTCTAGTGCCTCTTCAGGATATTTCCCTAGTAGTGCACCCCCAGATGCAACATCTATAATTGTTCTTGTGTTGCCACTCAAACTATTATAGAAGTACTGGACCTGTTGGTAGTCGGGATATCCGTGTTGAGGGCATTTCCTTAGCAATTCCCTGAATCTATCCCATGCTTCATATAGTGTCTCAGCATCTAATTGCCTAAACTGGGCGATCTCAGATTTTAGTTGCAGCGTTTTACTGGGGGGGAAGTATTTGGCTAGAAACTGTTGACTTAGTTCTGCCCAATTTGCGGCTGGTGGTGTAAGAGAGCATAACCATCCCTTAGCCTTATCGCGTAAAGAGAATGCGAAAAGGCGACATTGAATGATATCCTCAGAAACACCATTCATTTTAACAGTATCACAAATTTCTAAAAAGTGCGCAGATGCGCGTTTGGATCATCAACGACTCTACCCCCAAACTGGTTTTGTGACACCATCTGGATCAATGCTGGTTTTAGTTCAAATTTGTTTGCATTGATCGGCAGATGGGGCACACCCCCATAAATTTGACATACCTCCGGCTGGAAGTAGTTCCTAATTGTCCTTCTCGCGGGCCTTTCCACAATCGATCGACGGCCTTGCGGCCCCGGTGGGCGCTCCTCATTGTTTATGTTCTCCATTGCGTTTGGATTTCTCCCATCCGCCATTGCTTTGGCTCTTTTCCTTAGTTGCTTTGTTGTCTTTTCGATTTCCAAATCAATGGGCATTGGTTGGGTCTATCTAGAACGCGTGATCATGCACTATCGCACTTAACAAAAACAATATTAGAACCAAATAAATAAAAAAACAAAAAAATTTGAACTATTTTCGAAAATTTTGAAGAAAATTAAAAATATGCTTCAATTAAGATTGAACTACTTATTACTATATCTAAGTAGAATCTAATCAATCCCCGACATGGCGCCAAAAACTTGTTCGCCAAAAATATTTTGTTCATACAAGTTTTGCAAGTGTACAAAGTGTAATTTATAGAATAATGGCAAGTAAGGTCGTATTCTCAAGGATTGATATTCAAACACTTAGGCTATAATAACATCGCATTCCAATTTTATTGAAGCGGCGAATATTGAGTATTTAATAAAAACGAAAATTAAAGGAAAAAATAAATAAATTTGCGAACCCCACAAGTATTTTCAACACCCGGGAGCAACCTTAGGCACATAATCTCAACATGTTTCTTCAATATTTAATGCAATTAAAGTTTTAAAAACCAATTCATGCAATTCTATGGGTTCAACTCCTAAAATTGTTTATTCCCCCTCCCGGTTGGCGCATAAACAGTAGATTAATAATAATTGAGGTCTCCCAATCCATCACAACTATTATTAACTCCCAAAAGATCTTTGAATTGAAATACTCCCCATAAACAGAAGTAGTCTCCCGATACATTATCCTGTTTATGTGTGAATTCGATTTTTGTCTCATTAGAACTCACCTCCGGATTATGGACTAACAAGTATGACATGCAAATTATTGGCCAAATAAAAAGCAATTAAGAATAAGCACTCGAATTCATAAAATAGAAAGCATGAATTAATTAAGAAAACAAATAATCATATTTAACATGAATCCACAGTTTCGAGTATGCCGCTAAGATCTGAAAGATAAGCCAAACATTGATTACAAATTCATAGACAAATTCGAAATCAACATTATGACATTGTTTACGCACAGACAAGAGATCTTAGACATAGAAAGTAAACCCCTTCTTGTCAGGATGGATTCCCCTCCTAAGCCTTCGAAGCTCTTGTTCTCCCGTTGATGTGAAAGGCCTTGTGGTGTTCTTCGTGACCTAGCCTTCTTCTCTCAGAAGATCCTTGATTCTTGTGTTCCTGTGTTATTTGATGTGTTTTCTCTGTATGAAGTGATGTATTTTCGTGCAAGCCGGGGTCCCTTTTATAGATGCGTGGAGAGATCACTTGTAGAGTTGGATCGGAAGAGAACTCAAAAACGCATCGTGTGAGTCCCACACACTGGCGTGTGGCACCACACGGCCGTGTGGTCTTGTGCAAAACCTTTCCCACACGGTTGTGTGATCCTACAAAGGCAGGTGGTGCGGTTCTCTACCCTTTCCCACACGGCCATGTGAGATCACACGGTCCGGCCGTGTGGCCCTTGTTCCGTCCCCTATTTTGCCCAGCTTCACATGGTTGTGTAGTTTCACACTGGTATTTCCACACGGCCGTGTGACACACACGGTTCGGCCGTGTGAAGTATTTTTGTCCATTTTTTTCGTCGTTTTGATCTTCTCTTCGCATTCGTTAATCTTATCCGGGCATTCCGACTGATATTTCTTTGTTTTAAGCTCCGTTTCCTATAAAAATTACAAGAATACGCAGTATCATACCCTTTTAAGAAAACCAAGTAAAAACATAATAAATATGCGTGCAAATGTATCAAATATATATCATTTTAAGCCACAAAATGCACGGATATTTTACACACATCAATTGGATCAATTGGCGCTTCTTCTAGTGCCAATTTGTTGAAACCTATTTTGATCAACGACTCGCATAGTGTGAATTCGATGAAAGTAATGCATTACAATAGCTAAAAATGAACTAAAATGGATATTGTGCTTACATTATTGATTCAGGTCGAGCTTGAACCGGACGATTAAGAAGAAGCAATAAATACAATATAAAATGAAAATCGGTCACAAGTCCCTCTCTCTTCATAAATAAGTTCTATTTATATTAGTGGGCATAGTGGAGTAGCAATCATTAAGCCTACATTAGTAGCGGGACACTTGTCAATGTCTGGTATTGCATGGTTGACAATATTATTATATTATTTGTTATGTTGTCTTGACATATGGCGTGCTTGTCTGCCAATGATACTTCATCTCGGTCGTCGTTGTCTCTCTAGCTCGTCTTGCCAAACAGTATTCATCAGACCTCTAGTCGAGATGACCGACCAGACTACTCTTTCGTGGCCTAGTAGGCTCTTGCTCGGTTGGCTAAAGCGGCGATTTGATTTCTGCTATATGCTCAGTGGACTCGATCTTCGCCAGCTCTGCTCGGCTATCATCAGGTGGCATCTTGTTTTTTTTTATTTATCTATGTTTTAATTATGCTCCAAAATAAAATATCAATACATGTCGTTTAATATTCTTTTTTTCTAATATGGACAGTCAAATTTAGAATGTATCTTCTAATATATTTGCTGCATGATACACAAATTTTTTATATATTTTTGAAAATACATTCCCACACAAGCCGGAGAAAAATAAAATTAACTCTATTTTTCTAAGGACGAATTTATACGGTTTATTGTGAAAAGGTGTACTTTTATTTGGTAGAGTAATTTTTTACCGAGCAAGTGATTAGTGAAAGGAAAATAAAGAGACGTGAATTGTAAAACTTAAATATATGAAGAGATATGAATGTTGGTATCTAATTAATTCATGGGTGGGTGTATATTGAAAAGTCAAGATTTATAAAAACTGTATATCTTTCATTTAATATAGAGGAAATTACATTAAAACCCTCTGTACTATTCGTATTTTTACACTTTAAAGTATAAATTATTTTTTGTTACAATTTACCATAGGAACTATGTAAATTTTTGTATTTTGCCATATATGGACAATCTTGCCCCTAAAATTTTATTTTTCTTAGAATAGTGATAATAGTTAATTACTAGAATAACACCCGTGTGTTACACGGGATTTGTTCAAAAAATAAATTTTTAGTGTCTCAAATTTTTTTGTGATAGTTAGAAGAAATAGGAAATACTAATTATAAAAACTAAAAAGGAAATTCAAAACTTAGAAAAGTATCATATAAATAATTCACTTCAAATTTTGAAAAACTTCTTTGTAAACTACATTAGTGGTTCTATTACCAACTGTACCATATCCAAGGCAAACTCAAAAATTGTGGATGACTTAATCTTTGTCTCATAAAAGTCACTGATACATTAAATATAACAAAGACGCAATCATATAGGCTTCTCTCTGTCGTCTTTCTCTCATACACGACTTGTCATACAAACTTAAGATCGTCTGATTCTAATTCTAATTAAGAAATAAAAAAAAGAGCGATTCAAAATCGATAAGGAAATGTTCATTACCGGGACATAAAAAAAATAAGTTCCATACTTTTTCTTCTCCTCACACTTGAATTGCAAATGAGTTTACCATAACCGCTCACATCGTACCTTTAGACGTTTTTGATTTCTGGGATTACGTTCAAATATTAATAAAAAATATATATTTGAAAAGGACATAAAATATGAAAATACAAAATAATGGGCATTTTCCCGATTCTCTCTACCTTCATTTCGTACATATTAATGAAAATTTAACATCATAATACAAACACTATCCACCTATTAAAACACAACTTTTGTGGTATGACTAATTAATTAATTATCCTTTTATATATGGAAATACAAATTACTCAAAATTGTCCAACTATTAAAACACAACTTTTGTGGTATGACTAATTAATTATTTATTCTTTTATATATAAAAATACAAATTACGACCAATTAATTTTGTGCATATCGCCTTTTTTATCCTAAATTATGTGAGTAGCAAACAAAATTTAGTTTATTTATTTAACCTCAGATCATGCTGTATATTGATAAGACAAAAAATCAAAGTAAGTGATCTAATTGATAGTTGATAGTTATATATGGAAAATCAATTTATCCAAAAAAAATCCAATTTATAAATGGAAGAATAAAGTGTTGGCACAGTTTGCCACGTGGTTAAATGTGAAGTTGACACGTGGATTTGAAAGACTAAGGTGTTGACACATGGACCAAATTGCTAAGGTGATGACATGTGGCAGTTCGTTTTTTCTTTTAGTATATAGGGTTGATGGTCATCAGGTCTATCATGTTATCGTATATAAAATTAATTTTTCCTTAAATTCATACCTTGTTTCAACAAAATATAGATACGTATTCTTAGTAGATTTTGGGTTGCCCATCACACATGCTTTTACGCCCGCTGCTCCATACTGATCAACATTAACATGCATCACAATGGTTCGTACCAACACGACAAAAAAAGCAAAAATTCTTTGGAAAAAAATCTCCCTAACTTTAGACATTAGCGCTAATCAAGTATTAGTCGCTAACCGATTAAAAAAGAAAAAAAAATAAACAATATAATTTTAGTTAATTAGCGATGAAAATATTTGTCACTAATGAAATATTCATTTCGTTCTCAAGAACAACAGAGAGCGTCCTCGGTCGAATACTTCGCGGACTTAGGGTAGTCGGGTAGAATAAAGCATTTTTTGTCCACCTCTTGAAGTCGAAACCCATGAATTTTTCGGGTTTTCGGCTGAGAGCGGGAGGGATGATCGGGGTTCGCTTGTGCTTGCCATCGTGAAGTTCAAATAATTGCTTTGCGATTGTTGATAATTACAAAGTTATAGGACCGGGAATCTCTTCAAATGGCAAATTACGTAAAAATGTAAGATTACAAGAAATCGAACTAGCTATTACAAAAGATAGAACTTTCGAAGCCGAAAGTCGAGACGAATCTCTTTCGCAAAGCAATTACGTCGGCTAGTGCTCACGGTTTGACGTATTGCTTCCAAAGATGAAACGCTTACGTCTTTCGTGTAGTAGCACCACTAACACGAAGCACCTTCGAACTAGAAAAGTCTTCAAGTTCTTTGGACTTAGTGCGGAATGTAGAAATAGCTTTTGGAGGTGTATGAAATGCTATGAATTTTTACGTAAAATCTGCAATGCACAAAGAATGATTTTATAGACAACCAATACTGCGCAGGAGATAAAAAGTTAGTGGGCATTAATCCAATTGTAACATCCCGGATGTTACACCCCACTACTCCATAATGCAGACAAGTAGTGGGCTCTTTTTCGGTGATCACTCTTGTAGGAGTTACTAACTCCACATCACACGAACTGACACCTACAATGTCCGATTCATTGGCTTCAATCCAGCGATACTCGAATCAGGCCAAGCCCATTTTCGAGTGGCAAAACTTTTAGTGGACTGAACCTCGGACCAATAAGTGGCCGGCCGCCCCGCCCAAGCTTGATCGCCCCAGCCCATGCCCATGCCCAAGCCCAAGCCCAAGCCCAAGCCCAGGCCCCAGCCCTGGCCGAGGCCGAGGCGGCGGGCGGCGGCGCGCGCGTGTGGCCCACTTGTGATCATCCACTTGTGTTATAGTTTATACAACAAATAACACCTTCTAGTAAATAAACTAGGATAAACTATGATTTGTATTCCATGTGGGATAAGGCATGCCTTTCATCTCCCTTTAAATAATCTTTACATAATGCCCATTTGTGTGGCTACCTTCGTGTATTAATTTCTCACTCACCGAAATTCGGTTTTGAGAAATAAAAATACTACGAACATCTACTCGTAACGTAGATTACTAATATATAATTTAATTCCTCCAGAATTAAATATTTAGCCACCGAAAAATTGGTCAAAGTCGGGTCGACACCCACTTTATTAAAACCAAAATTTCCAACAATCCCCCACATGAGTGGAAATTAATGTATGCATGAATGCGAGACACGCAAACCGATCCTCAAGAGACAATATTGCATTCGGGAAGGTAGCTTATGGCTTAGAACCTTCCGTAGTCAATACCATCCAATACACTGGCGCTTAGTGGACGCAATGCTTGAACTATTCCTCCACGGTGTATACCGAGTCAAGTGATAGATAACACAATAATGTCTCAACACCTTACATGTTCTCACGTTTTGTGTCCGTTTTGCCATGGACACCACTTTGGATTCATAAGTGTTACTTTGAAGCGGCCCGCACTTCTCACTTATATAGGTGATCTCCTATCCGAGTATCTGCCATACTCAACCTCAACGAGGTGTAGGAATCATTAAAAGTCAAATGACTTAGCCTCACCACAACTTTGCGGGTGTTTCAACACTTGGTTTTGCTTTTAGGGATGGGTTATAACATTGTTTCCAAGTGTTACAACATAACCTTCATAGTTTAGTTTTCCCATTGAACCAAGTTCTTGGGATCTCCGATCATCATGGTTGGGTTACCACTATGATAGTTATTTTTACTTTGTGGACTTCAAGCCCATTCCCTCTAGCAATTTACCCAATTGATCTCGATTGATCCTTTTGTCAAAGGATCTCGCAAATTGTCTTTTGACTTTACGTAGTCAATTGACATCACACCATTTGAGATCAAGCTTCTAACGGTATTGTGTCTCCGAATATGTCTAGACTTACCGTTATACATATTGCTCTGTGCCCTTCCTATAGCCGCTTGGCTATCACGGTGAATCATCACGAAGAATGCACAAAGCCCTCCAACATGGAATATCTTCGAGAAAGTTTGAAGCCACTCGCCTCTTCACCGCCTTTATCCAAAGCTATAAACTCGAGATTCCATGGTGGACCGAGCTATACATGTTTGCCGTGGACTTCCACACGATACCGCACCACCTCCAATGGTGAATATGTATCCACTAGTTGAATAAGAATCTTTCGAATCGAGATCCAACTAGCATCACTATATCCTTCAAGTACAATTTGGATATCTTGAGTAGTATAGCCCATAATCCAAGGTATACTTCAAGTATTTTAACACCCTGGTTAACGCTTTCTAATGCTCATGGCTTGGATTGCTCGTGAACCTACTCAACATATTTACGAGGGTAGGCCAAGTCGGGACGTGTACAATTTGTGATGTACATCGACGCTTATTATACGTGAGTATTCCATTTGAGCCACTCGGTTCTGTTTTTATTAGCAACGATTTATACTTAAATCAATGGGCGTCTTTGACGAAGTGAATCAAAAGCATTGAACTTCTTGAGCACTTTCTCCACATAGTGGGATTGTGACAAGATAATTCCATTAGGAGTTCTAGCTGATTTTTATCCCAAGGATTACATCATCAGTCCCCATATCCTTCATGTCAAAGTTCTCTTTAACATTCTTTTTAGTCTCCATGATAGTATCATGACTCACGCCCATGATTAACAAATCGTCTCACGTATAGACAAACTATGACAAATGCTTGATGTCCCTTTGACATATACGCATTTATCACACTCGTTGATTTTAAATCCATTTGACAACATCGTATTGTCAAACTTAAGATGCCATTGTTTTGGAGCTTGTTTCATCCGCATACAAGGATCTTATTAACTTGCACACCTTCTTTTCTTGACGGGTGCAACAAACCCTTCGAGGTTGTTCCATGTATATTTCAAAGATCTATCTCTCCATTCGTAAACGCCATCTTGACGTCCATCTCGATGAATCTCTAGATTGTGCAAAGCAAACAATCGCAAGAAGCACCGAATAGACGCAATCCTCGTTCTTTGGAGAATAGGTGTCAAAGAAGTCATATCCTTCTTTTTTTGTTTAAAGCCTTTGGCTACAAGCCGTGCTTTATACTTATCAATAGTTCCATCTCGCTTTATACTTCTTCTTTAGGATCCATTTACATCCTAAAGGTTTATGACAATGCAGGAGATCAACCAACTCCCAAGTATGGTTCTGCAGAATGGACTCGATTTCACTATTGATAGCTTCTTGCGGAGCGGAGCATCCGGATCGCTTAGAGCCTCTTTAATCGAGTTTGGCTCACCATCTAACATAAATGTTATGTAATCGGCCCAAAAGACTTAGCCGTCTTAGACCTCTTCTGCGTCTCGATTCTTCACTAATTGGTGTTGAACCACTTGCGATTCGTGAGTTCTTTTATTAGTACTCACTTCTAATTTTCTCTACAAGGGTAGACATCCTCAAAGAATACAAAGATTCCTTGATTCGATTATGGTACCTTGATCATTTAGGATTTTTCGACTTATGTATCATAAACCTATATGCACTACTTTGGTATGCATATCCCACAAAGACACAATCAACTGTCTTTGGTCCAATTTTAACTTGTTTTGGTTCAGGTATTGCTACCTTAGCCAAACACCCCCACACTTTAAGGTATTTATAAGAAGGCTTACGATTTTTCCACAATTCGTAAGGTGTCTTATCTTTCCTTTAAGTGGTATTTTATTCAATATGTGGTTGGTCTGTTAAAAGCGACTTCCCCCACATATTAGGGTAATCCGGAACTTATCAACATGGCATTCATCATCTCTTTTAGAGTCCGGTTTTTGCAAAGAACACATAGTTAGGGATCGTGGTGAATATGGTTCGTTGTTTGATGAATTATGCCCGATCGGGTACATAGTTCTTCAAATGGTGCAACATATTCGCCACCTCTATCACTCCGAATTATTTTAATCCCATTTGCCAAGTTGATTTTCAACTTCATTTTTATAATTTTTAAAAGCCTATAATGCTTCATCTTTGCTTCTTAACAAGTATAAGTAGCAAAACCTTGTGCAATCATCAATAAATGTGATGAAATATTTTTACCACCTTTAGTTTGCACAAATTTTAGATCACACACATCAGTGTGTATCAACTCTAAAGGTGAAGTGCTCCTTTCAATCGAATGAAACGGTAATTTAGCCATTTTAGCTTCAACACAAACTTCACATTTTCTTTGTGAGTTTACTTGGTGTAAATTAATCAATTCTAAATTTACCAACCTTTTTATAGCATTGATTTACATGTCCTAATCTAATATGCCATAAATTAGAGCACTCAACAATATAAAGAAGAAGATTCATTCTTATTCATATTCTCGCCAAAACGGCGACAAATCATTACATTCATTTTGAGCAGTCCTTTGTCTAGATAACCCTACCAAGGAACTGGCCCAAATTTGCTAAGTACAAACTTTTCGGACTCAAAAACTAGTCTAAACCCATGGTTGACGAAACGAACCCGAAACCGATTTTTGCGGATGTCCGGGACATGCAAAGACATCCTTCACCTTCAACTCCTTTCCCGAAGTCGGCTTTAGCACCACCGATTTCCAACGCCCAACATCGAGGAGGCGTGATTCCCCATATGAAGCTTCTTCCGGTCGATGGGATGCAAGAAGAGAATGCATCCTTATCGAGCAGGACATGGCAAGTGGCACCGGTATCCACAAACCATTCTTTGGGTTATCCACCAAATTCTTCAAACACCACCACCGACATGTCAACTCGTCGGCTCCCTTTCTTCAACCACATTGGCATTGGATGCGGTTTGGTTTTCTTTTTCTTTGGCCGACGGCGATCTTTTGCCATATGGTTGGTTTACCCACGATTGTTAGCAAGCTCCCGGAATTTTCCATTGCACGGTTTCTTGCCTTTATCGTTAGGCCTTTTCTTGAGTTACTTGAGGAGCCATGCTCCATCAAGTTTTGACTCCATAGGGACAAGCTTGGACTTAGAGTCAATCCTCCTATTGTCTTCCTCATTCGAAGTTTGACAATCGGATCCTCTGTCCCATCTCCTTTCGCTTATGCTTGAGATAATTCTTGAAATCCCTCCAACTGGGGGCAATTTCTCAATCAAGGCGGCCACTTGGAATGCTTAGGCAAAGCCATTCCTCGGCAACAGAGATTTCATGTAGGATCAATGGAACTTGAACTTGTTCCATCACGGTTTTAGAATCAACCATCACAAAATCCAAGAACTTACCGACAACAAATTTCTTTGTGCACAAGATCCTCGGTTTTGTACTTCTTCTCCAAAGAATCCCACAATTCTTTGGAGGATTTCACAAAGACAATACACTTTGTAAAGTGCATCACTAAGTCCGTTAAGGACATAGTTACGGCACAGAAATCACCCTGGCCCCCATGCATCAAACGCAGCGCGTTTTCAAAGATTCATTTCGTTCTCAAAGAACAACGGGAGCGTCCTCGGTCGATACTTCGCCGAGACTTAGGGTAGTCGGGTAAACAAAGCATTTTTTTGCCACCTCTTCAAGTCGAAACCCATGAATTTTTCGGGTTTCTCGGCTGAAAGAGGAGGGATGATCGGGTTGCGCTTTGTGCTTTGCCATCGTGAAGTTCAAATAATTGCTTGCGATTGTTGATAATTACAAAGTTATAGGATCGGGAATCTCTTCAAATGGCAAATTACGTAAAATGAAGATTACAAGAAATAACTAGCTATTACAAAAGATAGAACTTTCGGAAGTTAGAAGTCGAGCGATCTCTTTCCGCAAAGCGATTACGCCCGACTAGTGCTCACGGTTTGACGTATTGCTTCCAAAGATGAAACGCTTACGTCTTCGGGTAGTAGCACCACTAACATACGTAAGCACCTTGAACTAGAAAAGTCTTCAAGATCAGTTCTTTGGACTTAGTGCGGAATGTAGAAATAGCTTTTGAGGTGTATGAAATCTATGAATTTTTCTCAGGTAAAATGTAATGCACAACAATGATTTTATAGACAACCAATACCTGCAGTGGGAGATAAAAAGTTAGTGGGCATTAATCCAATTGTAACATCCCGGATGTTGTTACACCCCACTACTCCATAACGGACAAGTAGTGGGCTCTTTTTTGATCACTCTTTGTGCAGAGTTACTAACTCCAACAGTCACACGAATCCGGGACACCTACAATGTCGATTCATTCGGGCTTCAACAGCATAGTTCGATCACTCGAACCAGGCCAAGCCCATTTTCGAGTGGCAAAACTTTAGTGGACCCGGACCGGGCCCAATAGAGGCCGGCCGCCGCCCGGCCCTGAGCCGAGGCCGAGCCGGCCCCAGCCGAGGCCGGGCAAAGCGCGCGGTGTGGCCCACTTGTGATCATCCACTTGTGTTATAGTTTATACAACAAATAACACCTTCTAGTAAATAAACTAGGATAAACTATGATTTGTATTCCATGGGATAAGCGCATAAGCCTTTCATCTCCCTTTAAATAATCTTTACATAATGCCCTTTTTGTGTGGCTACCTTCGTGTATTAATTTCTCACCACCGAAATTCGGTTTGAGAAATAAAAATACTACGAACATCTACTCTAACGTAGATTACTAATATATAATTTAATTCCTCCGAATTAAATATTTAGCCACCGAAAAATTGGTCAAAGTCGGGTCGACACCCACTTTATTAAAACCAAAATTTCCAACAAATGTAACGAAAAATAATTTATATGGTAAAGTATAAAAACGCGAATAGTATGCTTTTAACGTATGACAAAAGCAAAACTTAAAATTTAAAAAAAAAATCTTAGAAATTTCTTGTTTCCCAATATATATAGAAGTAATAACATCTCATAGTAGTATATCAAGTAAAACTTTTGGAGGTCTACAAGCCTAAAGGCTATAAAAAAACCCCATTAAATAGGCAGCACAATAAATTTGAAAGAGACTACCCCTCCTCCTCCTTGAATGTTTCTACCTAAATGCACCAACAGAATGTCACCTACTAAATAAAAATAAAATTAAAATTAAAAAAAAAAATCAATTTTTAGTTGAGCTTTTGAAATGTTTATTTTCATTTATTGCCCTTGGAGAAAGTCTAACTATATACTATTTCCTTTTTTCTCCAAGTGATGTTGAAAACCACTACTTAAGTCACATTGATTTACAATATCTTTTTCTTCCCCTCATACAAAATGTAGTAACTATAGTTAGATTTGTCAAACTCAAGCCGCTAGTAACTTATTATTGTCCATGGAAAAACTTACTTGTTGCACATTATTGTCCAATCCATAATTTGTCATTTAATTATTTATGACAAAAAAATATTGAAATAGTGCAAGTCTGAAATTACCTTCAACAAGGTAGTTTAGTTAATCAATATATATATATATATATATATATATATATGCTAACGAGGTTGTAGGTGAGAATTATCATGAATCAATCATTTTTGTAACAAAATTTGTTAACGTTTACTAGTAATACAGTAGGATTGAAGTGACTCTAGAGTATTTTCGAACAACAAAGACTTTTATAATTGGATATAAATTAGAGTATATCCGTTGGTTGGTTACCCCTCCAAGTCTCAAACTCAATAAAGAACTTAAAATAATGAACATTTAATGGGTTGTCCCATGCACTATGGTTAAAAAAACTTGATTATTGATAAAGGTTCAAAACAGTTTGTTCCTTTTTTTTTTTTTTTTTTTTAGGAAAAAACAGTTTGTTCCTTGCATAGTGGTAATACATCTGAAAAAAGAGGATATTGGAGAGAATTGAGTTTGTGAGTTTGAAGATATAATTAGGGTCAAATATAGCGACCAAAAACCAAGAATGCACTTAACCTTTTGGCTGCTTTTGGAAGGTCAAAGAGCTGCTTTCCTTCGTCCAAATCATATGCCCACTAATTCTAATTACATTTACTTTAGACAGTCTCTAATTTCACACACACACACACCCCCAGACGTCTGTGTGTGTGTGTTTGGCAGTAGTCAGTTCAACCACTCCATATTTCTTCTATCTTTTGGCCATACTGCATGGAGTAATCCAATTGTCTCATTCTTTTTCCACATATGTTTGCAACTTTATCTCATGCTCTGCAAGTCATGCAACTCTGCGCGCGTGTGTATATCATTTTGGATTTTTTTAGTATTGATAATTAATATACCATTATTGGTAGAGAAATAGAAAATCAATCACAATAGAAAGAGATTTGCTGAAGTAGCTCATTTAGTTCAAATATTGTGGGGCTGGTTAGATATTTCACTAACATTAGCCACATTAAACTTAAATTATAAATAACAAAAACATTTTGACGAGCAATAATGGCATAATTAGAGATGTCGATAAAGGTGTTAAAATTGACCTGAGGTCGGGCTAGTGGCATAATTAGAGATGTCAATAGATTGGCATAGGACTTGGACATCTCGAACCCGAATCGAATAAATCCCGAACCGAAAATATTTGTTGACTTTTTACTTTCTCCGAATTGAACCATCTCAAGAAATTTTTGGTACGGTTCTGAAGATTTTTAGATATCCGTACCGAAAAACCGAAATTAGAACCGATTTTAAAGAGTTTTAAAACTATTTACATTATACATGTATATTATTTTTATCTTCATGTTGAATTAAGCATACATTTAATGAAATCTAATTTATAAAAAATAAAACATAATACTACAATAATCGTAACTATTTAAAAAACAATAAATCCTTCCAAAAAAACAAACAATTATAACATATTAAAGTACTTATAGACGATTAATAATTTTAGGCCCATGTAAAAATGATCATCAAATACGAGAAAGTATTAATTAATTGACATGGTTAAAAATAAAATTTTAATATTTTATAAAACTTAAAATATAATACTACAATGGTTTTACTTATTTAAAAACAAACTCGATAATTAATAATCGATTAATATATTTATAGATTAATAATTATAGGCTCATGTTTAATTAATTGACAGTTAATTTAGGATTTAATTAAATAATTTAATGTGGATTATCTTTTTTTCTTGTTCATGTATGAATAATCTCCGATTCTCTGTTATAGACCAAATCGATCCATTAGAAATAGATATTCGTACTGAACCATCGCGAAATTTGGGATGGTACGATATGGATATTTTTTTTATCTATGGTACAGTTTGGGGTACAACTTTTGAAATATCCAAATTTTAGTACGGTTCTGGATATTTTTGAATCTGGCGAATGGTACCATACTACGCACACCCCTAGATGTCAATAAAGTTCCAACTCTGAGGGCTGACCCTAGCCTGGTCCATAAATTTTTGGGGTTTGACCTATATTTCATATGCCATTATACAAAGTTTTTAGCTTGACCATAATTGGCCCTAGGGCCGGCTAGGGCTAGGGTCAAGCTAGCCCTTATGACTTCTTTCTCAATTTTTTTGTATTTTATAAATTTATATTTAAACCTTATACCTATAATACTATCAAATCTAAGTCTTGATCACATTTATCAATTATTTTTTTAATCTTGGCAAATTATAATTAATGAAGATGAAGGAACATAATATTATGATCCATGATTACATTGCTAATATTAGATTGTTGATGTTATTTTATTAACTCATAAAATTATTTAAAATAAACCACATTTATTGGTATTTAATTTTTATTAATTAGATTATGTTGTATTAGTATTTGATTTGATTAGAAATACTAATTTTATAAGTGTATGACTTTATCAAAAAAAAAATAGAAAAAATAATTATAGGTTTGGCCTAGATTATTCAAGCCCTTGTAACTTTAGGAGTATGACCTTTTAGAGAAAGGGTAGAGTTGGGGGACGGGCAACCCTTATCGACATATTTAGCCACAATGAAGCAACCCGATTTAAGAAATGACCGCGTACATCACCAAGTCATTTAATTGCAAATTACTATTCACCTAAAACATTTTGAAATAAAAGAAGAAAAAGACGGGGTGTAAATGTTATAATCAATATACTTACACTTGGTGCAAGTGCAACATGAGTATTGTCCTGTTTTTAACAAAAATAATAGAGAAGAAGCGAGATTTTCTCGTACTACTCCAATTATATATGATACTTGTTACGATGAAGTACAAAACGCAAGTATTGAGATATAGAGTTGTATTTATCAATAAGGTTACCTTCGACGCCAATACACAAGATGTACTATGATAAAGGTATATAGATCAAATTTAGGAATAATTACAAAAACTACCCTTGAGGTTTAGTCTAATTATAAAAAGCTAAGTTATCTTTCAAAATTACACATATCCCGTTGAGGTGTTACAAACTAGGGGTGTGTGGAGGACTGGAGATTATCGAAATCAAATCGATATCCAGGACTAAAACAAATCCGAATCAAAAATGCCTCGTTGACTCTTGAATTTCTCGAACCGAACTATCCCAAAATTTTGCATGGTACGGTTTCTGAGAACCATACCAAACCATACCAAATATCACCGAACCGAAGATCCAAAACTAGAACCAATTTTAAATGTTCTTCACATATGCATATATAATATTTTTAGCTTATTTATATTTTAATATTGGATTAATTGCACATTCCTTTGAAATTCAATACTATATAAAACATAATACTAGAAATTATTAGATTAAAAGTTTAACTTACTTTATCAATATATCTATTCAATAATTGAATATGAATTTAATTCACCAAGAGTTACATTAAATTAATTATTTACCAAAACTTGGTTGTCATCATATTAATTTATTTAAATGCGCCCAATACATTAATGGATAAAATCATATTTGATTTTCTAGAAAATATTTTAATTTGATGATATTTGTAGTTGATTCCTGGGAGATTTAATTTTGAGATTTCCAAACTTGGACAATTTTAATTTCAAAATCTCTAGACCGTCTTGCATCGTGCACACATAGCAAACACTCCTTCGAATTTTATATTTGCCAAAGAAACCCCATTTGAAAGTGCAATTTGTAAAGCCGAAACAAATGTCAAGGGTATTTTTAATTTAAAAAGATAATTGGATCTTTTTGTAATTATGCTAAACCTTAGGGGTAGTTAAATGTAATTACCCTCAAATTTATGATATGATGAATCATGGTACGTCAGTGTACCACCATTTTTGGCTGTAAATGCAAACCCTTTCTAGAAACAGAAGATGATGCACGCATTGACCAATTGACAAATATTAGACAACTAATCCACCTCCATTTAATATTGTAAAATGCAAAAGGACTAATGAAAGGACACAATCTACAGTGATAATTGGCAAACGCCATGCACTCCAATCCAAATCAAGAGTACATTTACAAGCATTTGGCTCCATTCAACCAGGTTATAACGAACTAATCATTTTGTCTTTTCATATACCTCAAAAAATATTGTACTTCGAAACTTAGAAAGAAAACATACAGATAGATGTAACTTGTAAGAAAAACATAAAGTACTTGTAATAGGATTTCTACTACATAAAATTTGTATACTACTACTACCACTACAAAAAATACAAGTTTGAACAGTGTTTTCAGATGTTGGGTGATGGGGATCTGGGGAAGGTATATTTACAACCAGAAGGTAAGAAAAATAGAACTCTAATATATCAAGCAGAGAAATTAGTCGGCGAAAAGAAACATGAGAAATAGAGCACACTTGTAAGTCCTAACGCACCGCACCAGCTATTTCGCCACAGCTTGCCAACATTACCACATCTCAGATCGCATCTAGCTAACCCCAGCCTCAGAGTGAAAATGACTTTCCAGTTAAGCTGAAGCACTTCAATATTAAGGAGTGCTTCCAAGATCTAAAAAAGAGTGATTCTTAGCTTGTACCTTGAAAAATAGCTATATTTTTTAGGTAGAATCACTTTTTTATAATTTGCAAACACTCCTAAACAAGTGATTATCCGAAGGTGAGAAGTAGCATAAACCTCGACCTTTAATTTGCAGCCAAATGGCGAAATTGAAAATGTAAATCGTTAGTCCCATGCGCTAGTCACCGTAGTAGGACCAGAAGCTCCACCATAACCAGACACACCGTATCCACTGTTCATGGGCCCAACACCATACAAGTCCATT
>CM071924.1:66765013-66822275 GCA_016081115.2 Rehmannia glutinosa | reverse complement strand
CATATAATCAACAATGTGTGTATATATATATATATTCATTTAACTAACATTTCTCATTCATTAAAAAATTTAAAATACACTATAGAATATGAAATTAGGGATGACAATAGGCGGGGCTCGGCCAGACCTGGACCCACATTTCGACTACTACGGTCGCGGAGCGAGACAAGTCGGACCATCTCCGCCGTTTAAATAAAATAAAATAAAATAAATGGAAAAAATGAAAAAAATATATTTATAAAATATTATTTACAAAATTTATTATTATCAATTTATAAATATTAGATATAATATAATAGTACATAATAATTATATTATAATATATATTATATATGCAAAATATATATTAAAATATATTTAGAAATAAAAATACGATCAAAGCGGGTGGGTACATGCGGGCGAAAATAATACCCTGGACTCGCCCGCTCCAGTCACGGGCTGGCCGCGAAACTGCCATCCCTATATGAAATGAAAGAGGAGATTTGTGTCATTTCAACATTCCTTGCCCCCCACCCCCACCCCCACCCGGGCCACCCCTACCAGTTGGGCGAAGAGTGAAGAAAGCACGCACTGACACAGAGAGTGGAATATGGAAAAATTGAAAGCAGCACTAACAGTAACAGGCCATCATCCACTCTTTATATTGATACCTTCCCAAGAATTTCCCTGTGCACACCATTAATGTGAGAATGTAAATATCAAAACCAACAACCACTACTCCCTCTTCTTTCCTTCATTACTCTTTGACAAATTTTACTTCGTCTTCCAACCTTTCCCACCAGCAAAGATTATCTTCATCCCTTCTGTTTCGCCCCTCTGATCTCCCTTTCAGGTAGAGTATAACGAGAAATTCTGAAAAATATACTCGTGGGACTGTAGGATTTTGTAGGATAGTGAGACGATGAGCACCGAAGAGAAGAACAGGTCCATTAATCCTCAGCTACATGATGAGAAAAGTGATTGTGAAAGACAAGCTGTTGTTCCTATTGCTAAGGTAAACATATACTGGTTTTTGCCTCTGGGCTGTGTGTGTGTGTTTTTGTGTGTGTGGTTTTTTTGTTTGATGCCCTTTATCATTTCTTTGTTAGAAAGAGTGTTTGCAGGAATTCTGATTTTTTTTTTTGGTAAAGCTCTCATGATTATCTTTGATTCATATATATCCGATTATGAGTTTGCTCTGCTATGATTTGATTTTACTTTCATTGGTTCCATGACTAGAAAAACATGTTTTGCTCTGATTAGTTTGCAACTTTATTTTGTTTCAGTACTGCATTTCTTCTTCTCTCTTTTTGTGAAAGCTTTTTGGCTGATTTTAGCTTCAGCACTCTGTGATGGATTAAGTGTTTGCAAACACTTCTGCTTTTGGAGGAGGTGATTTATTGATGCAGACGCGAGAAGTAGTTGTGAATTATGAGTTTGTAGTGTTTATAAATAGAAGCTGAAAATTGATTTGATAGAAAAGTTGTAAAAGTGTTTTATTTGTGTGTAGAAGTCAATCCAGAAGCAAAAGCAGAATCTGACATTTGCAAACACTAAAAGTGATTTTTTTCCATCTAAAAGCTGAGAATCACTTTTTTTTTAGTGTTTAGAAACATTCCCGTAATATGATGTGTAAGCTTCATCAAGTTATCTGGTTCTTATTTTGGGGACCTCAGGGTTCCAAGCAATCAACTTCTTCATCTCTCGATTGACGAGCGTTGTTTAATTGGGTCGATGGGATATAGTCTAAAAATGTATAGGTGAAAAAACAAAGTGACAACTTTTATGGATGGTGGGATTTCTTTGGAGTTAATCAGTACATATACATGTAGTTTGGCAAGCTTTATTTAATTCCATGTTCTGCGGAATCTGGTAGTGACAATTTATATAAATGGGCCTTATCGTATTTTTCTTGAAACTATTGTTTCACTTATGGTCCTTGTGATTAATTATTTCCTTACTGGCCTTTTTTTTTTTTTTTATGACGAACCGCAGTGCTTACTCTTTCTTGAAATGACTGGATAAACCCTCGGGTTGGGCGTCTTAGCGCGCAAACTACGTCAACCAGGGTAAACCACACTAGGCAAGCAGTTCCCGCGCGATGCGCCAATTTCCAAGAAAGTGTTGGTAGGGGAATCGAACTCCTTGAACTAAGTCAAACAAAACTTATGCTGTGAAGTCAGAATTTAACTCACATTGGGACACTTTTATTATCGTAATATAGAGTTTTCAGAATGTCCTACAAGATAAAACTGCAGTTTTCCAGCAATTTAGTCTCACGTTTGCTGCACCATTCTGAGCATTTTTGGTTTTCTTTTAGGGGTAATTACAAAGCCCCCTCCGAGGTTCAGACTAAATGCAAAAAACTCCGGAGGTTTTTAAATTACAAAGTAAACCCTTGAGGTTTGATTTCATCTTACATTTTACCCTTCATAAGCAAAAAATACATTTCAAAACCCCTAATAGTCATAGAAATGTTACCATTATCCCCTGTGACGAAGCCACTATGGGGCAAGGGGGCCAGTGACCCCCTGTATTTTTGGAAAAAATAGGGGTATTTTGGTAGTTTCACTTTATAACCTTAAAAATACAGAAAATAGGAAAAATTGAACAAATCTTCAATTCCTTCATTCTTCATTTCACCTCCCCATTTGTGAATCTTGAAAAATCTTTTAGTCTTGTTCATTCATACCCTTTTCCAAAATTTTGTACATTTTATTTTGGTCCACCATAAATTTTGTATATTTTCTTTTAGCTCCACCAAAGTTTTGTACATTTCCCCCCAATATTTTCTTTTTGAAATATTAGCAATGAAGCTATTATGCAATGATTTCAAAAGATGAAAAATTGAAGAGAAATATTATGATATATTGATGTAATTGTATTATATTTTTTTCTTTTTGGATATTAAGATGTAATTGAATTATTACATTGACTTTATTAAATTGGATTTTATTTATAGTTTTATTTTTAGAGTTGATATATTATATTTTATTTTTATATTAATAATAGTTGGACCCTCTACACGAAGTTTACGGCCACCTCCTGGTTATCCCCTTAAATCTAAAACATAATCAAACCTAAGGGCTTTTTGTAATTTTGAAATATCTCTGCATTTTTTTTGTAATTAGCCCAAACCTCAGGGGGTTTCTGTAATTATCCCTTTCTTTTATTCAATCGAAGTTTTATTAAGCCTTTTGGCGCCTTCGCGTTTACTAACATTCATGCCCTTAATTCTCAGCTAGAAAAATCCCTGGGGATGACAGAAGAAACATCACAAAGCAAACAATGCAGAAAACCGAACCTTTTCTTGGAGATACCAACAAGACCGTTGGAATTGCCTCCTCAAGAATTCGTTCAAATAGACATGCCTCTCACACCAACTCCCACCCCGAAAAAAGTGAACTTCCTTTTATCGCCTGGCCCTTCTGATTCAAGACTAAATGTATCTTCCGGACCCTCATCGACCAGAGGAAAATCGTCCATCAGGAGCTTCCTGCCAAAGTTAAGCTTCAAGAACCGAGGTTCTAATTCTGATGCGGATAAGGCTGCCACCATTGATTCTGTTTTTTCGACAGTGGTTACACAAGATAAGCTACCGATATCACGGTCATGGTCGTTTTTCGAAAATATTTACACCTAGAGTGAACAGGACATCGTCCTTGCCTGTTCCCCGCTTGCAAATTCAAATCCAGAGAGTAATCATGGTGGAAGTATAAACAGCCATCTCAATGTAAGCTATTTGAGATTTCTTACTTTATTCCCATTGTAATCGTTTGGATAAAATTTGTATCTATCTCAAGGCCTACTTGTGTGGTAAGTGGAATGGAATGTTTTGAATGAAACAAAAAGAAAGAAAAACGGATAATTACAAAAAAACCCTGAGGTCTGGGCTCTTTACAAAAAAAAACCCAGAGGATTTTTAAAATTGCAAAATACCTCTTGAAGTTTGCTTTTCCCGGTCATAATAAAAAAAAACCCAGAGGATTTTTAAAATTGCAAAATACCTCTTGAAGTTTGCTTTTCCCGGTCATAATCAAAAAAACATTTTAAAACCACCTGACATTTATAATTATATTACAGTTACCCCTTAAACTTAAAACATAATTAAAGCTGCGGATTTTTTTGTAATTTTGAAACATCTCTGTTTTTTGGTAATTAGCCCAAACCTGAGGGGTGTTTTTGTAATTATCCCAAAGAAAAATGAACCTTCTACTGGGAGCCTAACAGTTTGTGTTGGTGATTGTTTCTTGTAGACAAAAGAAGTTCGGAAGATATCCCGGTCGCTTTCTGTACCTGTCATCAACAAAGAAAAAGGTATCCAAAGAATGAATTCTTTCTTCCGTGTGATTCCATGGACTCCGAGAGCGAAGGAAGATGATTCGGAAGTGTCAATGGCTACAAAAGGAGATGATGGTAAATTTTTTTATGTTATTTTCATAAAGGTCTGGACTTTACAGTCTTTGCTTAGTAAAAGCTTGCAACTTGTTTTCATGTATAGACGTAATGCATTGTAATATATATAATTTTTTTGGATAATTACCAAAAAAACCTGATGTTTGGACTAATTACAAAAAAACGGAAATGTTTCAAAATTGCAAAAAGCCACCTCAAGTTTGTTTTTGTCTTAAATTTAAGGGGGTAATTGTACTATAGGAGGGTTTTGATGTTTTTGGGTTTATAAAGGGGGAAATTGTAAGACAGAGTCAACTTCTAGGTTTGTTTTAGCAATTTTAAAAAATTTCTAGGTTCGCCTGAACCTCGGGGGGTTTTGTAAATAGTGTCTGAAGTTTCAATAGCTTTGATCCATTCTGTTTTATCATTTCTAGTCAAAATAAGAGTTAATGCTAGAATATTTGCTCATCAAATTTTTCCTTCGAAACATGTAGGCTGATAGCAATATCCTTGATTGGAATTTCTTTGTTCATTGTTCCCAGAAAACAACGAATCCAACGGTGAAGATATACCAGAAGAGGAAGCCGTTTGTCGAATTTGCTTTGTTGAGCTATGTGAAGGTGGGGAGACTCTTAAAATGGAATGCAGCTGCAAAGGTGAACTCGCTTTGGCTCATCAAGAATGTGCCGTAAAATGGTTTGCCATTAAAGGTAACAAGACGTGTGACATTTGCAAGCAAGAAGTTCGGAATCTACCAGTCACACTTCTACGTATTCAGAGTGCTATAAATCGCAATACTCGCCAATTAATTTTGGAGAGATGGAATTCAATGGATACAGGCAAGTCCACAACTGCACGTATATTAAAGAAAAACTGAAAATCTACAGAAAATTAAAATGCTAGCAATTTAACTTGTGATATATTCTCTTCAAAAGGCAATTTAACCGTGTACTAATATTGTTGTCTGAAGCTTTTGTTTCTTTGATAACAGGGTTTGGCAGGAACTGCCTATTCTCGTCATTGTCAGTATGCTTGCCTACTTTTGTTTCCTCGAGCAACTATTGGTAAGATTTAAGGGATAATTACAAAAACTACCCCTGAGATTTGGGTTAATTACCAAAAGACCCCACATGTTTTTGAAAATTGCAAAACAAGAGCGTTGATTCTTTATTACACTTTACTCCCTTCGTAAGCAAAACATTTCAAATACCCTCTTATATTTGTAAAATATTAAAAAATTACCCCCTTACATTTAACGCATAATCAAACCTCAATGGTTTTTTTTTATAATTTTCAAACATCTCTGTTTTTTTCTTCTTCTTGTAATTATCCATAAGATAATTAATATAAACTTATTTTGCTTGATATCAAACGGATCAAGATCCCTCGACTCAAATTTTAGTTGCCATGCAGGTTAGAAAGATGGACACAAGTGCAATTGCCATATCCGTTCCATTTTCTTGTGCACTTGGCCTCCTTTCATCCGTGACCTCTTCGACTATGGGTATGCTCTAATTTTAGCTTTGATAAGATTGCAACAACTTGTCTAATCCTATACAATGTAATATAATCTAACATCCTTAATATTTTTAGTGAAGAGAAAATTCGTGTGGGTCTACGCGTCAATTCAATTCACCCTCGTGGTTCTCTTTGCTCATATCTTCTACAACTTGGTAAGAAATTATTTTCTTGTCGAATATTTTCTCTCATCAACTCTACCGAAGCAGAATTTATCTCTTCGTAGACAACCTCTCAATGATTCAGATATAATAAAACAAAAATTTAATATTTTTGGACCTTTTCGTCTTGGTGGTGGAATACTATGTTGACAAATGAATTGAGAGAATATATTTGTCCATTGGGTAGTTACAAAATCCATCCTTGAGGTTTGGCCTAGTTACTTTATCTTTCAAATTTACGAACACACCTGTTGAGGCGTGCAATTTGTAAAAGGGATAAATATTTAAAAAACCCTTGTGATTTTTAAAATTACAAAAACCCCGTAAGGTTTGATTCGATTTCATCTTCCCCTTCATAAAGCAAAAAAATATTTCAAAAAACTACCCTGATATTTGTAGAAATATTACGATTAACCCCTTAAATTTAAGACAAAATCAAACCGATGGGGCTTTTTGTAATTTTGAAACATCTCTGGATTTTTTTGTAACTAGCCCAAACCTTGGGGTGTTTTTGTAGTTATCGCTTTGTAAAATGGAAACAAACATCAAATGAGTATTTGTAATCATAAAAGATAGTTGGGTGTTTTTTAATTAGACTAAACTTCAAGGATATTTTTGTAATTAACCCTTGTTCATTTTAAGGGATAATTACAAAAGCACCCTCATATTCGGTCTAATTAACAAAAACCCAAAGATTTTTAAAAATTGCAAAAATTCCTTGACGTTTGATCCTTACATTTTTCCCTTCATAAGGAAAAATATTTCAAAACCTCCGATATTTATAAAAATATTATAGAATACCCTCATAAATTTATAACAGAATCAAATCAAGGTTTTATATTTTTTTTTATTTTTAAATATACAACAACAAACTAAGTCTTAATCTCACTACGCGTGGGATCGGCTTATATGGATCATATCACGCCATCGCTTCGTTTACGGTCCAAGACCATATTCTCATTTATATCAAGATATAACATTTGTAGTTTTGAATTATCTCTAGGTTTTTTTGTAACTAGCCCAAACCTCAGGGGTGTTTTTGTAATTATCCTTCATTATATGGCAATTTTTTGCCACATTTTTTCATTTTGCTTCTGTTATGTTTGAAATTTGCAGGTTCATGTGCAAGCAGTTGTATCAATCCTCCTATCCACATTCGCCGGATTTGGTGTGGCAATGAGTGGAGCTTCGATTCTAGTAGAGGTCCTGAGATGGAGAGAACGGCATAGTGTCGTCATAAACCAGAATGCAATAAGTAACGCGCCTCCACCGAGTCTAATAGCAACGCCATCCTATGGTAGTCCCCGGCTTCATCGAGGTGAAGTGGAAAATCCAGGAACTTTTAGTGGAAGCTAATGAGAAGAAAGTTGTGAGTTACAATTTATGAAGGTGAAGAAGGTTTCTTACATTCTGAATCAAGAAATAGCAGATCTTTGTAATATATTTGCCTTATGATTTATCTCATTCTAGGTCAAACAAAAATTTGGAAAACGGAGAACGTAGAGACTCAAATCATATCAGAGTGAAATTTCATGTATGTTTTTTTTGATTATTTTTATTATTTTATTATGGAAATTGCAGCCACGATGCAAGTAGAATAGAGGTGACAATGGGGTCGAGATCGGGTTGCATATGTGGCCCAGACCTATGTTGTGATTGATTATCTTTTCATTTCGTCCCACTTTCATTTTTCGAATAGTCGCGATTTAGTTTGTTTTAAACGAAAGTTGGATGTATAGAGAGAGAATACTGATTGTATTGATTGTAATGATGAATCTTTTAGAAATGTTGATTGTTTATTATTTTTTTGGAAATAATAATGTAAAATATAATGCAAAAAAATTGATTAAAAAAAAAAGAACCAAAAATAGGCAAATGGATCCCATTTATATTTTTATACCTTTTGTTATCATGATTAATAGAAATATAATAAAAATGGTGATAAATTAAAGAAATTATCGACATTTTTTATATGAATAGGAGGATAGAGAAAACACATAGTATGGTCGAGTAATGAGAAGGTGAAAGAGGAAGAGAAAAATGAGTTAATTTTGAAGAAAAATGAGATTTTTTTAAGAAAAATTATTTTTTCCACAAAAAACGCACATTCCACAAAATTTTCGGCTCAAAAATAAAAATTTGGAGGAAAAAATTCACAAGCAAGCAATCGCAGCCTAAGTTTCTGCTTCTTTCAATTGAAGATTTTTGATCAAGTGAACCATTATTGGTTTAGATTTTCAATCTCATTTTGAGAATCCATGTAAGTAGAATCTGGTCTGTTTGGGAAATTAAGGAGAATCGTATGGTCACCCTGGAGGCCTGGACAGAGATTATGTGAATAAATAAATTAATAAGAAATGGCTTTGGTTAAATTCAGGTTCTTTAATGGAAATTATATTACCAACTATAGAGTTTATCAAAAAACGGGCTAAGCCCGTCGGGTTAGCCCGCCACCACCCCCAAAGGTAGGAGTTGGGTTGAGGATTTCCTAACAGGCCTAAATGGGTTGGCCGCAATGAGGGTCATGGGTTGAGGTGGGCTAGCCCGTGGGGGAGGGCTAGCCCACATCTACTGCTTATTTGTTGTCTTTTGTTTTCCCTGTTTTATTTACAAGTCTTCCTCTAAAGAAACAGTTAAATTTCCACGACAAAGAAAAGAGAGAGTGTGACAATTAAAGAAGTTAGTTCTAACACTTTGGAAATATGAGCATACGTCCATTAGGCTTTCAAGATTAATTATGTACAGGTTGGACCGCCCAACCCGCGGCCCAAGGTGGGTTGGAGTTGGGTTGATGTTTTCTTGGCCTGCCATTTTGGTGGGTCGGCTCGCCCTGTCCCGCCAAAGAGTGGGTTGTGGCGGGCTACGGGCCAGCCCGCCCCACTTGCCCGTTTTGACAAGTCTAACCAACTACATCATTAATATCAACTCACAACTCGCCACAAACTCTCATATTTATTTTTATTTTCAATTTCATCATTAATATGTGACCATAATCCAAAAATCCCCACTGAAATTTAGTTATATCGTTAGGCATGACATAAAATTCAAAATGTAACACTAGTTTAATTGTATTAATTTTTTAAAAGTTGTGAGATTTGAAGTCTAAAGACCGCCAAATCAATAACAATGATGTTGATGGGTCGAGTCAAATGCATGCTGTTTTAGGTGACTGCATTGGGTAAAAATTCATTATTTATCCAAATATTTTAATATGATTATGTATATTATATTTTTCATGTGTTGATGAACGATGAATGTATCATATCCAAAATCAAGGAGACTTGAGTTGGTTTTTTTCTGTCGCCAATATTCTTTGCGCTCAAAAGCCTCAACCTAAATTGATATTCAAACCATTGTTTCAATCATTAACTTGGACCGATCGGTCCAATCGATTCAACCGCTAATCGGTGGTCACTGATCGAGCTACCCATTAGACACTATTTTTGTGATTGAACCATCATAACTAGAGGTGTCAAAACTCAAAAATAAGATTGTCCTAGTGAAAAGGTCGGGTCGGACTACATTATTTTAGACTAAAAAAAACCGGACTTGTTTGGCCCAAAAAAGTTATGTAGGTCCGATCACCCGGTCATTTCATGTATATTCTCATAGGATGCCCGTATTGGACCTTAAAATTACAAATTTCCAATCTGATTTTTCTTTTTGGCGGCGTGTCATCTTCTAGTCGTCATCAACCAAAAACCAACTCAACAAACTAAAATTGGTTTTCATTTTTTAGAAACTTAACGTTTTAAATTTTGCACTATGATACACTAACTTACTTATTTGAATTTTGGGCTTATGGTAAATATTATTTTAAGTAAATTATCTATAAAAATTTTATTTTTAAAACGCACTACATAGTACACACTAATTGATGTATTATATTATTTTATTACATAATAAAATATGAAAAATATAATTAATTAATTTTCATTAAATCGTTGTGTGTCTGAATTTAACAACACTCTCTTTCCAAAGAAATGGAGCTTCTCTCTCTAACGTGCCCGCACTAAAAAGTAAGATAAAGCGGCAGACGGCAAAGCAAGAATTCGAGCTCGATGAAAGTAATTACTCAAACAAGAATTTGCCAATCTCAAGGGTCATCACTCTTATTTACCTCTCTCTCCGACAAGAATTTGCCAATCTCAAGTTTGTCACTCTTATTTACCTCTCTCTCTTTCACCACTCCTTAGGTTAGACATGTCAAACGGGTCGGGTTGGGCTAGCCCCAGCCCACCTAGACCGCCTCCCAGACGGGCTTTGCTTAGCTCACCACTCACTGCGGGCGGGCGGCTGAATAAAAATATAAAAGGGTAGGCCCGGCTCGGCCCACTAGCCCGCTTCTAGTGGGCCAGATCCCCGGCCTTTGGGCCGGCTTCACGAGTAGGCCAACGGGCCCGGCCTTTTTTTTTTTTTTGTGTGTGTTCTTATGTTAAGTATAAATGAATCTAATATTTATATCAAAAATTGAGTTGCGAGGTGGTAGGTTTTTACATCTCCTACCAAGAGGTCAAGAGTTCCAATCCCTTACAATACATTTATTAAATATTTTACACTTAATGTGGTACGCATTTTGCAAAGTGGGTATTTATTATGTTATAGTATTTTTCCAATATTAAGTAAACATACATTCCAAATATACTAATAAAAAAATTAAGTTGGCATGATGGTTTGGCAACATGATTGTGTACTTGGAGGTTTGGTGTTCAAACCTCTACTACCTCAACATAATTTTAAATCTTTTGAATCTATTTAAAAAATAAAAATAAAAAAAAAACAGCCCACCCATCATCCGGCCGGGTCCGATCCGGCCTCGGGTGGGCTCAGGCGATCTGGGCTGGTTCATATATTTGGGCCCAATTGGGGCCTAACTTATACTACTAGACCGCCCGGGGACACCATTACTATTCATGGGCGGCCTGGGCCAACCAGTGGGGTCGGGCCGAGGCTGGGCCACCAAACCCACTTGACACCTCTACCTCGAGTCCCCTCTCTCTCTCTCTCTCTCTCTCTCTCTCTTCTCTCTCTCTCTCTCTCTCACACATCGAAATTACTACTAATTCGGGCGTATCTAAGTACATATAAAAGGAGCGATCCTAAACAAAGTATATGATATGAGGTGAGCAAGAACTAAATGGTACGGCCGACCTGATAGAATTATAAGAGCTTTAGACGACTTGATAGAGTACTAAGAGCTTTGGCCGACCTGCTAGTATTAAGAGCTTTGGCCGACCTGATAAGACTATTAAGAGTTTTGGACGAGTTGACAGAGCACTAAGAGCTTTGGCCGACCGATGAAATCTTAAGAGCTTTGGCCGACCTCGCTTTAGTATTAAGAGCTCCTGACGACGATAAGACTATTAAGAGCTTTGGACGACCTGATAGAGTTATAAGAGCTTTGGACGAGCTGACAAAGAGTAACTAGAAGGTACGACCGAATTGACAGAGAGTAACTAGAAGGTATGACCGAACTGACACAGAGTAACTAGAAGGTACGACCGAACTGACACAGAGTAACTAGAAGGTACGACCGAGCTGACAGAGAGTAACTAGAAAGACGACGAGCCAGACAGAGAGTAACTAGAAATACGACCGACCTGATTAATAGTTACTAGTAGATACGATTGACTTGACTACAAAAGGCTAAAGCCTTGGTCGACCTGGCAGGAAGTTACTAAAAGAGGTGGACGACCTGACATGAAGTTATTAAATGTCAGGTCATACCTGCTCGCAATAACTGCTCCAAGAGAAAGACCTGACAAGTAATTAATATCCTAAAAAAGCGGATTTGACAGAAAGAACTATCCCTGGGGACGACTGACCGATGTGACTAGTTCTTTTTGTCAACCTAGACGATTTCCCGCCTTGATCTATCTCCCAATCCCGATTAGACACGTGGACCTCAAAGGACCAAAGGGCTTGGGTATAAAAGGAGGAAGAAGGTGAGAAATGAAGACATCTTGGCATTTTTATTCAGTTTTTATATTTTATACACTTGTCTTTATTCTTCTTCCCTTCCACTAACTTGATCGTCGGAGTGCTTACGCCGGAGTTCTCTCCGGTTAGTCTTTTGCAGGCTAGCTGAGGATCGGGTTGGAATCATGAGAAGATCTCGCCATTGGAGGCCTTTTCAAGTGGCGCCATCTCAAGGTGGGAAGTTTGACTAGGCCCCTACTTCTCATAGTTTGAGCGTAGGTCTAAACTTGGAGAGTAAAAATGCCAGTCTACTCCTTTGGTCCCCGTCCTCCGCCGGGTCGTCACGTCGCGCAGTTTGTTCCTAGAAACGGGCGGTTATTTTTGAATTTTGAATGGCTCTTCGATTCTCGTGTATGACCGGTGCATTTAATGCCTTGTCAAATCAAGTCACCTCATCATCTCTCCTAATCTTAGCCATTGATCCATCCATCATCCGACGCCCCGGTAGCCACCCCTCATCTTCCTTACCTTTGCGGTATAAATAACCCTTCCCCTCCCATTCTTCCTCTTCTTCCTCCATTTTTCTTCCTCAAAGCTCTGTGGGTTCCTCCATATTTTCAAGTATTTCCTACCATTTCAAGCTTTTTAATACCCATTACATTCATCATCCTCGAGCATCCATGGCCCACCGATCAAGTAAGTTTTAATTTCTCATTTTTTCCATTTCTCTTCTTTTTCCTCTTTACTCTCCCTCTTTTTTCTATATATATATATATATATATATATATGTGTGTGTGTGTATATCTTTGGTGTATGCATCCATCCTCTCTTCCGTGTGCGTTTCGCCTTCCTCGTTCGACCGTGACCTCTTGATCGAATTCTCTACTCACTTTCCCCCTCTTATTAAAATGGCTTCTTCGAGTAACAACCCACTCGGCCAAACATCTATAGCACCCTTTCGGAGGGCTCCTTACATAACCTTCGAATAAACGCTGGTATTCCTGAGTGCGAGTGCGCGCCTTGGGCCTCTGACGTTCCTTATAACTCTCCCCTGGCTTTGCCACTTTTTTTTTTGTTGAACAACTTGGCGGCAGGCTACGCTTCCCTGTTCCCTACCTACTAGGTCGGGTCTCCGTAGTTCGGCATTCCCTTACTCAACTAGTCCCCAACTCCATTAGGGTCGCTAGTTAGTTTTTCCATAATAATCCAACATTCCCAAGAAGAGCCCACCCCCAGACTCACGGAGGACATTCTACCAAGCCAAGACTTGAGCACTCCCGGGTTCTTCTATTCACCGCTAAGGGTTTGGCCAAATTTATAGATGACACCCTTCATCTAATAAAACTGGAAAAAGAGATTTTTCTACATTTCTTCTCCCCACCACAGGCCTTCCCGACTCGTTGGATTGACGACCTCCCCATCAAGGTCGGGGTGGGAAACCTACTCGGGCTATTATTTCTCTAGCTCGGCTTTTAAACACGAATCCCTACCACGCCCAACTCTTGGTCGATTCGTGGCCTTTGTTATACCATTTTCACTTGAGTCCGAAGACGGTAGACCTTCCCCAAGACCTAGGTATATATTGCTCCACTATTCCCCCCCCTTTTTTCTTTATTTACTCTTGTGTTAACTAATTCTTTTTTGCAGAGCAATCGATGGCCGATCGCCTTGCCGCCAGGGGATGACAAACCGGAGGTCTTCGGTCGGCTATCCACCCTGAGGGGAAGGTCACATTTCTCTCACAAGCAACCCTGAGCAAGTCCCCCTCTCGCTTACCATACCTTGGTCGCCTCGACCACGACCCGGGCCTCCCACAACCCATCTCCTCCTCCTGGCTAATTTGATCCGTCAAAGAAAAAGGTCACCATGTCTTTTCTCACCAGACCGCATCCTATCGTCAGGACCACGCTTAAATCGGAAGAACTTCCTACCGCCCGAGCTCAATGCAACTTGGGTGGAGAACCTGGTCACCCCTGTTCACGAACGAGCCCTGGGGAATGCGGACATCCAAGTCCGTATCCGTGATATGGCCCATTATGCATCTAAGGTAATGAATTCTAAACCATGATTTTAAATCACCATTTTAATGTTGTTTGCTTACGCTCATGATTTTGACGATGATCCTCACCATGGGCTCGATTGTTCGAGATGCCCGTAGGTCGACCGACGCGACCGAGCTTCGTCGGGCTAACGAAATTTTGCAACACAAGTTTGATCGGGATCTCTTCCCGGGGCTGCTTCGATACCGAGGCTTGAGAATGCCTCTCAGAGATCCGAACTTGAAGGCTCGCTAGCCGCCATCGAGGCCAAGGTCAAACTTCTCGGGAAGAGAGGGCATTGAAGGCCGAGGAAGAGATCCCCGAGCTAAGGAAGATGGGAGGATCTCCGGGATATGAGGGGGCGGGGCCGAGTGGGCTCTTGAAAAGGAGAAGTTCCTTGAGTCCGACGAATATCTCGACCGGTGGCGAGATGCGGCTCTCCCATACTTGGAACAGGGCTTGCTTATAATGGCTAAGAGAGCCCAAGCCAAAGGCTTCACCTCGGAGGATGCTATCAAAGAGTTGCCTTTTGAGGCCCAAGCTAACCTCTGTCGGGAGATCTTCCAAGTAGCTCTGCTTCCATCCCTCGCCTCAACAAGGTCCCCGCAAGTTCAACCTCTCTCTGCTCATCCCGCTCTCCAAACTTTGAGCAGTGATAGCGATGGAACTCCTGACTCCTCCATCCCCCCTAGTGTAAATGAGCAAGAGGATGTAGTTCTCTAGAATATCCAAAGCTGTTGTAATTATGCTTTTGTCCTTTCAATCGGTGTAATTATGTTTTGCTAATGAAAAATGCACTTATGCATCTTTTAGCTTGTTAATTTCGTGAATTGTGCAGTTAGACCAGGTCTACTTAGCTATCATGTTTCCGTCATAAAATCTCAAAAAGGCCTTTGAGCTCGTAAATTTCAGCTTGGTATCATGGGATGGACTGGCTTGAGCATGCTTGACCATTGGGGTAAATTTTTCCCAAGGGATTGGAGTTTGTTTTTCAGAGCATAGAGCTTCTCCAAGGGACTGAGATGGTTCGAGCCGAGTTCGGCCACTCGGGGCTTGAGCTTGTTTAACCTCGGAGATTAGTTTCCCAGGGACTGAGATGGCTCGAGTGAGCTCGCCACTCGTGATTTGAGCTTGTTTAACCCTTGGTCATTAGTTTCTCCAAGGGACCTGAGATGGCTCGAGCTGAGCTCGGCCACTTAGGGGTTTGAGCTTGTTTAACCCTTGGAGATTAGTTTCCCCCAGGGACCCGAGATGGCCGAGGTCACTCGGGGTTTGAGCTTGTTTAACCCTCGGAGATTAGAGCTTCCCCAAGGGACTGAGATGGTACGAGTTGAGCTCGGCCACTCGGGATTTGAGCTTGTTTAACCCTGAGATTAGAGTTTCCCCAGGGACCTGAGATGGTACGAGTTGAGCTCGGCCACTCGGGGTTTGAGCTTGTTTAACCCTCGGAGATTAGAGTTTCCCCCAAGAGACCTAAGATGGTTCGAGTTGTGCTCGGCCACTCAGGGGTTTGAGCTTGTTTAACCCTCGGAGATTAGAGCTTCCCCAGGGACTGAGATGGTACGAGTTGAGCTTGGCCACTCAGGGGTTTGAACTAGGCTTGTAAACAATATATAGCTGCCAAAAACATCGATTTCATTCAGACTGGTGAATTATACATAAAATTTCCTCAGATGACATACATTCCAAGGCCTAGGAATCTTGGTGCCTTTCATATCTTCCAATTCATAGGCTCCCTTAGCAATTACCTTAGTGACCTTGTAAGGCCCTTCCCAATTTGCCTCTAGCTTCCCTACTGGTTTCAAGGCGTCGGCTTGTCTTAAGACCAGGTCTCCCACCTGAAAACTCCTCTTTCTTACTCTCCTGCCATACGTGGCTTTTAACAAACTTTTGCTAGCTTCCATCTTTAGATATGCCTGCTCTCTCCTTTCTTCCACTTGGTCCAATGCCTCCTTTAGTAGTTCTGTATTGAGTTCTTCCTCAAAGTTCTGGATGCGGTGACTCTCCATGCCGATCTCTACAGGTATAACAGCTTCAGTTCCATATACCAAACTGAATGGGGTTTCTCCCGTTGCCTCCTTGGGAGTAGTGCGATGAGACCATAATACAGAGTGCAGCTCGTCCACCCATCCTCATCCAGCTCGTTCCAGCCTTGCCTTGATTCCTTTGACGATAGATCGGTTTGTGACCTCTACTTGACCATTTGCTTGAGGGTGGGCTACGGAGGTGAAGTGTTGCCTGACCTTCATCTCTGCTAACCATTTCCTGATCTTCCTGCCCTGAAATTGAGTTCCGTTGTCCGATATCAGATCTCTCGGCCACCCATACCTGCTAACCAAATTCTTCCAGATGAAACTTCTAATTTGTGACTCGGATATTTTGGCCACGGGTTCTGCTTCCACCCATTTGCTAAAGTAATCCACCGCTACTATTAAGAATTATCTCTGTCCTGATGCCCTTGGGAAAGGTCCCACGATGTCTATCCCCCACTTTGCGAAAGGACATGGTGAGCTCATAACCCCTAGCAGTTCTGGCCTAGTGATGTATCAATGAGCTGTGTCTCTGGCAACTATCACATTTCCTTACTATCTCCTCGGCAGCCTTGTTCCATTTGGGCCAAAAATATCCAGCTCGGACCACCTTTTTAGATAAAGCTCTTCCCCCGATATGAGCTCCACATGCACCCTCATGTATCTCCCTCAACACATAATTACCTTCCTCTTCAGATAAGCATCTTAAATAGGGTAAAGAGAAAGCCTTTTTATACAACAACCCTCCAATTAGCCGAAATTGCACAACTCTTGCTTTTAACCGCTCTGCCTTCCTCTTATCCTCCGGTAGGTCGTTCTTGTAAGTATTTGTGGAGATCGGCTCTCAATCATCCCCCTCTCCTATTTCGTGATCTTGGCTCGATGCTTGGCAAGTCGTCTCATCGAACCGTTATGTTTCGTGATTCACTTTCTGAGTGAGCTAGCCACTTTCGAAAGATGATCTGCCTTTGTGTTCTCTCCTCTTGGTACTTGTAGCAACTCAAATTTGTCGAACTTTTTCACCAGCTCTGCCACCACTCCTACATATCTCATCATTCTATCTTCTTTGATATCAAGTTTCCCCGACGATTAGTTACCAACATTGAATCGAGTATGCTATTACAGACCACGACTCCCGGATCTAATGCCATTTTGAGTCCTCTTACCCAATCTTCATACTCGGCCTCGTTATTCGACGCTTTGAATCCGAACTTAATCGCAAACTCCAGATCTTCCCCAAATGGGTTGGTTAGGACAATCCCCGCACCGCTTCCCCAATTAAAGCGGAGCCGTCCACATGCAATAACCGGACTGTCTTCGAGGAGCTAGGTTCCGAGGCCATTTCTTGCAAAAAAATCCGCCGAGCTTGCGCTTTGATGGCCATTCTGGGCCTATATTCCAAATCGAATTCCCCACTTCTACGGCCCACTTTATCATGCGACCTGACACTTCTGGTTTACTCATAATGTGCCCTAAAGGCATATTAGTAAGCACCACCACCCTGTGAGACAAGAAATACGACCTTAATTTCCGAGTAGCCGTTACCAGGGCTAGCCCTCCTTTTTCTATTTCTGAATATCTTGTTTCCTCCCCTTGCAAGACCTTGCTAACATAATAAATCGGCATTTGCTTATTTCCCTCGACCTTAATAAAACAGAGTGACGCCCCCACTCCTATGGAAAGATACGAGATGATTCCTCACCTCGGCTCGGTTTGGTAAGAAGCGGAAGCCACTAGACATGCTTTCAATTCCTAAAAGCTTGCTCGCACTCCGGTGTCCATTCAAAATTTTTAGCCTTTCTTAACACCTTGAAGAAAGGCGGGGCTCACTCCGCCGACTTAGAGATGAAACGGTTCGATCTTCTTTATACGCCCGTGAGTCGTTGTACCTTGCCGATGTTCGTGGGTGATTCCATTTCTACTATCGCCCTTACTTTCGGGGATTCACTTCGATGCCCTTCTCCGTAACCATGAAGCCAAGGAATTTCCCAGATCTGACACCGAGCGAGCACTTAGCTGGGTTTAACTTCATTCCAAACCTCCTTAATGCTACGAACGTCTCTCCCAGATCTGCTATATGGTCCTTCTCCTTCCTACTCTTTACCAACATGTCGTCCACATAGACCTCCATGTTGCGGCCCAATTGGCTTTTGAATACTCTATCCATCAACCTCCGATAGGTAGCCCCAACATTTTTAGCCCGAATGGCATAACTACATAACAATAAGTCCCCGGAAGTGATGAAGCTCACACCTTTTATGGTCCTCTTTCACAACCTCGATCCGATGATAACCTTGATATGCATCCATCATACTCAACAACTCATATCCAGCGTTGAATCCACCAACCGATCAATCCGGAGGTAACGGGTAATGATCTTTGGGACAAACCTTATTGAGGTCTCCGGTCGATACACATCCTGAACTTTTCACCTTTTGGAACGAGCACCGCGTTAGAGACCCATTCCGGGAATTGGATCTCCCTTATATGTCCAGCTTGTAACAATTTTTCCACTTCTTCTTGAATGATCTGGTCTTTCTCATACCCGAACGGCCTCTTCTTCCTTGCTGACAGTCTCACTAAAGGGTCCACGTTCAAATGATGTTCCACCATGCCGGGTCGACCCCTTGTAGGTCTCTAGATGACCGGTGCGAAGACATCTATGTTTTCTCTTAGGAAGTCCATGATTCCTTGATTAGCTCGGATCCTAATTTAGTTCCTATCTTGACCACTTTTGATGGATCTCCAGGGGTTAGCTCTACCATCATCAACTCTTCCTCGGGCCTGACACTGAGCAGGTCTGGATCCTTTTCTTTTCTTTTTTTCCTATTTTAATGGGTTTGGTTTCCTTGTCCATTTCTTCCACCTTTCTTTTGGATTTCCTCTGCTCTCCCTTCCTTACTGCCTCAACGTAACATTTTCTGGACACCTGTGCATTTCCCAATACTTCATGTGGAATGTTGATACAATAGCTTGAAAAGAATTAAGGGCAGGTCTACCAATTATAACATTGTAAGTGGAGTAAGAGTCCACAACAAGAAAAGTTACCATCCGTGTTTTTGCATGGGAGATCTCCTGAGACATAGGCAAGGTGACATGTCCGAGTGGTTCCACCATTCCTCCTCCAAAGCCAAACAGGGCGGTCTCTACCGGCTTGATCTCCATTTCCAGCTCCATCCTTAAGTAGGCTTCATGGAATAACACATTGACTGAGCTTCCGGTATCCACCATAGCCCTGGCTACCTCGTAATTTGCTATGGTTGTTGTGATTACCATAGCGTCGTTATCTTGTGGACACTTTCATCTTTCGGCCCGAAGGATATTTCCGGGCCTTCCCTTTTTTCCCCAATACTGAGCACCTCTCCCGAACTTCTGGCGTACGCCTTTTGCGCTCGATTTGAGTCTCCATCCGTCGGTCCTCCTACAATCATATGAATAGTTCCTCCGGGAGCCGGTTTGGCGAGGAGTGGCCATGTTTGCCCTCGGCGAGCTGTCTCGTCTATCAGGACTTCTATCTGACCCTGGTCGTAGCTCGTGCTTTTGTTTAACCCAGTTCTGCAACCATCCTTTTCTCACCATGCGCTCGATCTCATTTCTTAAGTGCCTGCATTCTTCAGTGGTGTGTCCATACTCATTATGAAAGTCACAAAAGAAATTGGACCGAGGGGCCTACAGAGACAATGAGAGTAGTTCCCGGCCATTTCAACTCCCTATGCCCCATCAAGTTGCCATTAACACTGTGCACGGGGGGCGATCAAAGGTGTGTACTTTGTTAGGTCGGGCGCCCGATTTAATGATCCAGTCTTCCTTCCGGCTCACGAAACCGCTTATGTCCTACCGACGGCACCTCTACCCCCTGTCCTTCCTCTTTTCCCTACTTTCGTCCTTCTTTCCCTTCTCAGTGCTTCCTCCAAGTTCACGTATTTTTCAGCCCGCCAATAGATCGTCGAAATGTTTGGCGGGTCGCTTAGCTATTGACTTGAAGAAATAACTTTCCCGCAATCCTTGAGATAAAGCTTTGGATAGCACCTCTTGCGTGGTGAGGGTACATCTAATCTTTGCCAAATTGAATCTCTTCACATACCCCTAAGGGGTTCATGCTCTCCTGCTTTATACCGAAGAGAGTCGGAGCGGTCTTTTGATGTTTCCGCGAGCTTGCGAATTGGTGCAAAAAGGCTTAGCTTGAACTCATCAAAAGAACCAATGGTATCATTAGGGAGTTAACTAAACCATTCTTTGAGTGATTTAGCCAGGGTGGTCGGAAAAACCCGACATTTCACTCCATCCGTGTATCGGTGCGGCAAAGAAGGAATTCTCGAACCGACACAAATGATCCCATGGATCCGTGGTTCCGTCGTAGTCATAACTCGGTGCCCGATATTAACGGGAGATCGTCGCCATGACCACTTCCTTGAACGGGATTCCTCTCTTTACCACATCTTGCCCTGGCATTCGCCTCTTCATCTCCTCACCGCTCTCTGCTGAACTTCTCCGGATCCGACAATGGTTCATCCCTCGGCGCTACCCTATCCTCAGCTCGACCCGCTTCCATTCTGCAAAGAATAACCTCCTTTTCTCGGCCCATAAGGTATTGACCGCGCTTTGAACTATGGATGACAACTGGTCCCCGGTTACCTGGACTGACTCTGCCGCGAACAGGGCCTCCAAGTTTGCCACCGGCATCCTCATCGTAACAGAGTGGAAGGCACCCCCGATATGGTGACTCCCTCCCCACCTATATTTTTAGCTTCACCGCAAGTGTATAGGGTAGCAAGGTCGTATCCACGGAGACTAATAAATTTATGCGCTAAGTATTGATCCAAGATAGTCTTATTTTTATTTAGACGATCGAAATTTGATGATTGTTGTATTGAGATTAAGACAATTTAAATCACTAAAACACAAGATTAAGATAACACAAATGAAAGAAGTATCAAGATAATGAAATGGATTTCCGAGTTAAGGTTTCGATTAATAATCCTCTTGTTGTCCGGTTTAATCAAGCCACGTTATTATCAATATTCCTATAAGACGATCACAAAACTATTTTATCCTCCCTCTCGAGATGCATATAAAACGTAGATCGAAATACTTATGCTAGCATCTCTACTCAACATAAAGCATTCAACTCCCAAAAGCACAAAAGATCAATTGTCCTCACAAATATTTACAAACCTCTCGATTCATGCAAATATATGTGTCGAGTATTTAAGATCTAATATTGAAACTCATCTCTCGAATTATGAATCAATATATCAAACAAGTTAAATCATTGATCAAGTGATAAAACAAGAATAAGCTCAAAATACTCAAATAGGCTTCAAGATAATAACTTCAACTAAGATTAAAACATCCAACAAGAGTTCATTAATCTACTTCCAAAACCCGGAAATCACAAGAGTTTAGCTACACATGATTAAACAACTTATAAACAAAGTGTTCAAAGTCATTACAAATGAAAATGAAAGATTGAAACAAAAAGAGAAGCAAGAAAAACTTAGGAACGTCGACAATCTCTCGATATATCTCCATTCTTCAAGCTCCGATGCAACCCGATTGTCTCCTTGATGTCTCCTTCCAAGAGTTGACCCTTGTCTTGTGTTGTAGATCCCAAAATGCCAGAATGTCCTCTCGTGTGCGCCCAAAAAGCCTTTTATACCCACCATCAAGTTTAGGGCATAATGTCTTTGCAGATTATGGGATTCAGTATGACGACGCACGGGTGGTGCGCCGGAGCACGGGTTACCCGTGCGCCACCTGCTTGAAATTACCCAACTCTATGTAGGGCGCACGGGTGGTGCGTCGAGCACGGCCTACCCGTGCGCCATTCCTGTGAAATATTCCAACCCTCCGTAGGGCGCACGGGTCATGCGTCGATGCATGGGCTACCCGTGCGCCATGTTGCGCTCGATTACATTTATATAGGGGTGCACGGGTGGTGTCTGAGGCATGCCCAACCCGTGTGCCCCTTGTCTTTTCCGTAGACGCTCAGTTTTCGCTCTTTTAGGCTTCACTTTTCGTATATCCATTCAATTCTCCGTGTTTCCACTTTGCTTTCCTCGTATTCGTATTCAATTAGCTTCAAATATCATGAAATTCCTACAAAATAAGCAAAGTGTAGTATCTTTTCCACAAGGAGTGAATATGTAACATTTAACGTGAGTATATGCATGTTTACCCATCATTATAGCTCGAAATACGCCTCAAAATACATGCAAAACTCACGCCTATCAAAATCCTCCAAACTTACACCGTTGACCGTCCCGATCAACAATTTTTTCAAAAAAAAAAACGATCAAGCACAACAGGGAGATAAGGATAAAAGCGCACACAACGGATCCAAAAAAAGAAATTCATATTGTTCATCATGAACGTCAAGCAACAAACCAATCAAGCCTCAAATATCTGATCAAAGAACACGCCTCAAGTAAACAAAGTGAAATGCTCTGAATTCCAACTCTCAAAGTTAAGTGTATACTCTCATCTCACATGGATATAGGACGTGTTTATGCTCAAATCAATTCGATGTCGCAAAATTGCCATAGGCTTGCAATTCGTCTCATATCTCCGCCACTAAAGTGTATGCAATTTGTGAATCAAAAAGGACTTTCTCATTTGGTTGTAATGAAGGCTCTTTGGTTTGGGTAGGAAATTTTGGATAAAGTGACTCAAACTCGAGTATATAGACCGATGAGCATACCAATCATTTTCATTACAATCCCATATGCTACTCCAATCATCCCTCATTTTTATCAACTTCATTTATCTCCATTTCCTTTCTTTCTTTTGAGAATCGCCTCCATTCACAATCCTTCGCCCCCCAAGTTTATCAACTTTTCAATCAATTTTTCATTTGTGCATTTTCAGCAATTTTTTTTTACTCAACTCCTTTCCTTCCTCTCTATGTCCCATTTAACCAATTGTGCCCATTTACCATACTTTTCAATTCCCACCCATTCATCCTCATTCATTCCTTTACTCAACGCTATACATTCGAGTATTAGGTGATGGATATATTAAGATCAAGGGTTAAATTTCGTGGCTATCAAAGAAATAGGCTATAGGCTCAACTTGGCTAACTAGGAATTCCAATATCATCATTAGGTAAGCAAAAGGCTTGAAGGGCTAACAAAAATGGTGTTTAACCACCTTCACACCGCAGCTACAACATGTGGCCTTGTGAGAGATACCCAAGCAAGTTCTAGAATTTTAACGATATGGATGATACACTCAAATCACAACAAGATCAAGGCAAGATATAAGCGATAAAGGCTCAAAAGCTCACAGGCTTACAATTATGTAATTCAAAGCATCAAACCAAGTTTTCCATATCAACATGCTCAATGTCATCTATTCAAGGCTCAATCAACTCGTAACCAACATCCAATCCTAACGATATGAATTTCAATCAACACACAACAACAAGGTGCAACATGCCCGGTCAACTCACTCTCTAACTACTACGAAAGCAATAGACGTGCTAAAGCTATAAATGTGCTGTAGGTCCCAAGGGGTGTAAGTGTAAGGTTTAGAAGGGGGTGAATAAACCTTACCAAATTTTCGATTTAGTCCTTTTAAATCTACGAGTTAATTCTACACACTGTGTCCTTGATGGACAGTCGAATTAGTCACTCAAGAGAGTTAATCTCTCAACAGACTCAGGTGAGTGTTGATGGAGTAACTCAATTTGTTGGCTACAATTTAACTCACCGTGGTTTTATTTTCAGCGGAAGACTTAACACCCTTAAGTTTGATTTTAGAGCTTGATTTAGTACTTGTAAATTATTAAATGGATAGCAAATTTATCGCAGATATAAGCGATTAAAAGTGCGGGAATGTAAATGCTTTGAAATGTAAATGACACGAGTAGAGTTTTTATAGAGGTTCGAAGATGGGGTAATTCTTCTACTCCTCTCTTCTCCAACTCCTGGAGGAATCCACTAAGTAATGATCGGTTTACAAAGTGGTAACAGTCCGGATACAAGTCTTGATCACAACAGCCGACTTGATCCTTTGGGACTCGATCCGAGACGCTTGATCACTCACCGGCTTCTCGTGCGACTCGGCTTCTTCTTCAGGGCAGGCCTTGCTACTACGACTCACTTGCTCAAGCTCTTTGGATTTGATCACGAAGCCCTCCAAAAGCTTAAGACTTGGTTCAACCTTAAACCTTTCTACAATCCTTCCGGAATGTAGACCCTTATTTTCAAAGGTTTCCTCTTCAATCTGGTTGAAGTTCTCTTTCCTTCACGAGGTAAGTGTTGGATTGATGTACTTGAAATGTAGGCTTGAGGATTGAGATTGTTTCAGTTTTCTAATGTGCTTGTCTATCTCGGGTATGTGTCATTTTATGCATCCTTTTTCTCAAACAAACTCCTCGGCCTTTTATAGTGAACTTTCAAAAATTTGCGATTGAAGAGATAGGCTTATTTTTTGAAAGTCACTTTGCGTCGTTGGCTTGCATTTCTTGGAATTATCATTTCCTCGTATGAATTGTTCCTTCACCTTTTCAGTTCGACACGGTTTGGTGGTTCCCATTAGTCCATTCCATTTGCACGCTTCTCGGGGAGCACTCCAGAAAGGTGGTATGGAGATATTACTTGTTTAAGTAAATCTCTTGATTTACGTCTGGTTCTTTTCTGATTATCTCGACTTGATGCATTTCCTTGCTTTCCCCGGGTGACTTAGAGTCGACTTCCAATCATGGATGACTCTTGTCACTTCAACTTGAGACTTGGCTTTTCTTGAGTTGACTTGATGATGCTCCACTCACCGCATCTCACCGCTTCTTGATAGAGTTCCGTCTACTCTTCTTTGCCATACTCGATTGTCTCTCGTGAGAGTCTTCCTTCCAGATCTTGATTGTCTTCTTGTATGTTAGGGCGTAGGCGACTTAACTCAGGCTCGGCAGCGACTCTATTCATTACAATGCATTTTACAACAAAAATTGGGGAGCCAACTTTCTATTCTAAGTTTTACATGGCATTCATCAAAATCTAAATAATAAAATTCCTAACAATTTCCCCCTTTTTGATGATTCCAAAACTTAAACCATACAAAGATGCAAATAACAAAGATACATACGATAGTGTATTGATATAGAATGTATGTGTAGAATCAATCTTTTTATTGATCATATCATTCTTGTACTTAACACAACTTGTTTACAAAGTGTATCGAGTATATAATTGTCTTCACAAAAAAAAATTATAACTTTATTACGAAGACTTACATTGTATGTATTTACATAATAAAATACATGAAGGGTTGGACAACAACATTTCATCTCCTTCGCTTGTCTCCTTCTTTCATCTTGTTCAAGATCTTCTTCTCTTCTCCTCTTTTTCTCGTCGTCAATTTGCCTTCTTTTTCTTCTCATATGCCTTCCTGGCAGCTTCATCTTTCCTTGTTCTTTCTGTCTCTCCGCCATAGCCGAGCCATGGACATATTTGCAAAATATCCTTCGATTCGAGCATTTTGAATTCGTCAACGATCGTGGCTCGTCCCGACATCGAAATGACATACGTGTCTCTCTCTTGGAATGCCTCCATGTTCTTTCAAGATGTTCATCACCCCGCATCCATTCTTCCTTCCACTTCCTTCATCCCCGCTTCAATTGTTTTCTCTTCTCAACCATAGATTCAAATAGAGTGTTGGAGTGGCGAGTCACGGGGAGTTTCTTATAATGTCACCAGTGTGTGGGACCTACTGTTGTGGGGTTTGTGCAATCATCAAGGTCATATCTTTTGATCCTTCCCCCTCAAAGATATTTTCCTTTCTTGATTTCAAAATTTCCTCACCGATTTTCCTTCTCACCAGTAGGCGATTTTCCTTCTCGGTTGTTCCCTTCTCAATGTTTTTCTTTTCTTTTTCACTTGATTTTCTTTGCTTTAAGGTATTCCTCTTCCCCCTTTTTGGCATCATCAAAGGATAGAGGAACCCCGGGAACATCTGGCAAGCATGAAGTCGAGTCTTCGATGGTTGAATTACTCGCTTCAAGTCTGCTTTGCATTGTATGCGGCACGGAATTTAGACCGAGTAGCGTTGGATTCTCAAATCAAACATCTCGGCCATGAGAAGGCTGAATTTTCTTGTCATGTGTTCTTCCAAACGCCGTATATCATTTGCATTCTCTCACGCAGACTTGATCTCGGCGGTGTGAGCTTCATGCATATGCTCAATGTGTTCCTCGGCTTCGTTTTTCGCATCAACATTCTCGGCTCTCACACCCGACTTGTTGAACAAGGTTAAAGTATCTCACCTGTTCCACACGCATTGATTCTTCTTTGTTGCCACCATTCCCTTATTCGAACTGTTATGCCTCTTAAGTCACCGTAAGGGTGGCATCTCTCATTGTCCAATCGCATGTCCAAAGAGGCCTGATGCCTCTCCATCTTTTCAACTTCAAAGAAAGAGTGCCTTGAACACTTCTCGAACTTCACCGATTCTTCATTGCGGTGATGGCCATACAAAGATCAAAATCAAAATCTTGGAATAATGGTGCACGAGTGAAAAACATGAGTGGCTGTGATAACGTGCTTGCTCGTTTCGACTCTTCGTGGAGTTCCTGGTATCTCCGGTGAAAACAGAAAGGACTCTCTGAAGGATTCATCACCGCCAATTGGGATCTGCATTCGATGATGAGTGGTGCGCGGGCGGTTCTTTTGGGAATTGACCTGCTGCGGCTTGAGGAGCTGAGCGGTGGTCTCTTGTTGGTGGGGTCTGTTGTGAAGTAGACCCGGTTTCTTTGAGCCTCAAATTGTCTTAACGCCGTTGGTCTCAAATTTGATTTTTCCATTTCATGACTCGTCCTCGACCTTATCGGCCAGGCGTCATCGGACGATGATGATATTTCTAGTGGTGGCTCATCATCAAAGTTAAAAGTTTGACGAGTAGTCTTGGGATCGAGACTTGCTCGTGCCTGGAACATCCGCAAAAGTCGTTTGGATTTGTCATGGGGTTGACTCAACTTCTTTTCTTCGCCTTCCGATCCCGAAATAGTGACATCGTGGGTTGTCTGGGAATCATGAAGTGCGCTGATCTCCTTCTCGGATGGGTCGATGATTGCATGAGGGATGTTCTCTACTTGACTTCTTTACCCCGGAAGTCTCAACCTCCCGTGGCCTTCATCTCCCAGGGTCTCTCTTTGCGAGGCACTGTCTTCCTTTCGACGTGTCACTTTGTCTTAGGGTCTTCTACGGTGGCATCCATTGGAGTCTCAACTCCATGGATTGCACTTTCATCGCCAGTGTTAACTCCCGGTGGTTGTTCCTTCCTGTGCCTCGATGCATCAACGGCGTCATTAGCCTTGAGCGCTTGGCACCTCGGATGAGGCAGTCTCAATCGTCCGAGCTTAGTTGATGGCAACTTGCTTTGTTCTTCTTGTGATTGTACTTTCTCTTCTTCGCCTCCTTGCTTCTTTGTGGAGTCATCTGCGCACATCCTCCGACCTTCTGCCGGTGAGGAGTTCCCCCTCGGCCGGCGCACCGGTGAGTGACTTGGAGTGGGGTCACTCGTCTCCCGGACTCCCGGTTGTTTCAATTGATGGTTCGGCCGTTGGGGCGGTGGTAGCACACCTTCAATAGGGGTTGGCTCGACCGGGGTCCCCACTAGCCCGGTTCATCGCCAGACTCCCTTATTGCCTTCTTCCGAGTGAGTGGGAAGTGGTAGCGGCAACATCAGTGGCTATTTGAACCACTCCCATAGGATCGATTTCGGTGTGTTCGGAGGACTCTCCTGGTCCTCCATTAGTCTTTGCTCGTGAAGGATTCTTGATTCGTGCAATGCTTGCTGCAATTGTAACTCTTACGTGGCGGCATTCTGCAGTTCTTCGTCACTTTCGGAGAAGACATCAAGAAGAGGATGGAAGTGTTACGTAGTGCGGAGATAGAGGCGGATGCTTGCCTTCTCACGTGCTTCGGCTTCTTCACTTGCTTTGCTCTCTCGTGTCCTTGTAGATTTGCGGGATGTCTAGCGATTGTCCTCATCAAGTCTTTGGGACCACAATAGTTAGTCCAAGGAAATTTAGCGGTTCATCTTCTTCTTCTATGAACTCGGGCCGTTGGAACTGTTCCTTGACTTGCTCAACTTCCATTTTCTCCACTCACGCACGATTTTGGATGTCGGGTAAGGTGGAGATAGGATCATTACATCACTATCCGGCAGGGTTTGGTTCTTCTTGAGTTTGTTGTGTGAGCTACGTAGTGTCTTGAGGTTGCCTCTGTGGTCGCCTCCAATGAGACTTGGTGTTTCTTCAACTACATCCGGAGACTCTACTTCTCCGATAGTCTCTGTATTTGTGCTAGGCTGAGTAACCGACTCACTGGTTTCTCTGTTCGGATCGCTTGACGAGTCTTCTTTGTCTCTGGTTTGTACCGGGGAATTTCCGTTCGGGGCGGTGTCCTCTCGAGTCTTGGCGGGCTGGGGCGTCTTGGTGTTTGTTTACGAGGAGCCGGCCGTCTAGGCTTGCCGGTTCTCCTCCTTTTGATGATCGGAGAAGGTATTTGGGAGTCCTTCTCGACCGCTTGCGAGGGGCGGGTGACACGACCACTTTGGGCGAGCATGTTTAGTTTTCTTTGTTGCGGGGGCGTGATCTTCTTGGCTTGCGGGGCGCTTTCTTCTTGGGCGAGAGGAAGCGATTGTATCTTCTGGTCACCATTCCCCTTCATTTGTGTCGGCTCTCTTGGCGTAAGCTCGCTTCCGAGCACCGGAGAGGTTAGCTCGAACATCCTCTTGTTAACATGAAAGGCCTTCCCATGTCTAAGAGGGACTCCTTTCACCTCCAATAGCCGCCAATCACCAGGCCATATCCCGGTATCCTCCAAATGTGCCATCTTCTTTGAAGGACTTGTTCCCCACGTTTTGGCGAAGTGCGTAGATAAACTTCGATCCGATTTATCTTCTTTTCTTCGATAATTGCAGCCATCACAACCACTTTGCCTTTGATAGTTGGTCAAAGTCGCCAAATTTGATGTCGATACATTTGGCAACTATGTCCAACAATTTGTGATAATCCTCCTTCAGTCTCTTGTTTCTTTGTGTATATAATTTTATCGGCAAGGTTGGACTTGGCTATTTCTTTCCATCGCGTCGACCAAGTTTACATCAGCTTCCTTAATCTCGGTTGCTCATTCGGGTAGTGAGCAATATTCACCAAATCATGGCGGTGATAGTCACCGCTTCCGTGAATGATGACTTGATTCCTTCGTCGTGAATCTCGGCATTCACGTAGAATTGTGCGACCTCCTCCACATAGGTCATATGATATTCCAGCGTTAGAAACGGTTTTAGTCCTGGCGTTTCCAACTTTTCGCGATTTTCTTCACCAGGTGTCGTCGGACCCTGCTTCACCATTCCGTTGAAATCCACCGTCGAACCGGTGTGGATTTGCTTTCCTAACTTAGTAAAGTCATAATTTGGTGCCATTTCTCAGAATTATATCAAGAAAAATCTTAGAAATTGATTTGAATGTTGATAGGGTTTCGAGAGTATTTGCCTTTGCCTTTTGAGAGAAAGATATGAACAGTTTTTAGAAGTGTGAGAGAGAAACGGACGAAAGTGGTTTAAATATGGTTTATGAAAGGACGTGCAGACGGTTTTTGAATTGTGATCGAAATCAACGGCTTGGATTTCGCACGCCTATTGATCATTTCACGTCTCGTATTTAATGCGGCAGCATTTATATCCAATCATAAGCTTAGTGTGCAGCTTTATGTCTGTACACATCATCATTATGCTGACGTGTTCCTTAAAACATTCCCGCTAAGTCAAAACGACTGCGTTTTTGTCACTTTGCTCATAAGTTATTCAGCTTATCTCTTAGCTGATTTAACTCTACTCCTCATGATTCTCTTGGTGACTCGGCTATCACCGACTCGGTGTAGTGTCTTTTCCGATCTGGTGATTCTTGGTGATTTCTGTTTTTGACTCTTTTTCACTCCTTTTCTGTTCTAATTCTCTTCTATGATTTGTCAGTGTCGTGTCACGGCTCAATTAACTTAACTCATGCTTGAGTTCTTCAAATCTTGACTCACATAATGGTTTTGTGAAGATGTCGGCTAGTTGTTTATCGATTGAGATGTATTCCAAGATAATGTCCTTCTTTTCAACATGATCTCTTATGAAATGATATCGACATCTATATGTTTTGTTCTTGAGTGCAACACGAGATTTTGAGTGATTGCAATGGCACTTGTGTTATCACACATGATTGGAATTTCTTTTTCTTCAACTTCATAGTCTCTCATTTGTCTCATCCACGAGGACTTGGGCACAACAGTTTGCCCGTAACTATGTATTATGCCTCACCAGTAGAGGTGGCTATTGAGTTTTGCTTCTTGCTAAACCAGAAATTAGTCTGCTTCCTAGCATTTGATAGGTGCACTGAAGTGCTCTTCCTGTCCACTCTGCATCCACTGAGCGTAGTCCGAATAGCTAATTAGTCGAATCCACCTTCCTTTGGATACCATAGGCCTACTTCTTGGCTTCCTTTCAAGTATCTCGATATTCTTTTAGGCTGCTTGTCATATGGCTCTCTTTTGGAGCAGATTGAAATCTTGCACATACACCTACAGACAAAGGTGATGTCCGCCTTCTTTGTGAGATAGAGCAATGATCCAACAAGTGCTCAGTATCTTGTTTGATCTACGAGCTTGCCATCTGCATCCATGTCCATTTTGGTGATGTGTTCATTGGTATTTTTATAGAAGACTTCTCTTCCATACCAAACTTCTTCATTAAATCTCTGGTATATTTTGTTTGACTTATGAAGGTTCCATCCTTCACTGCTTTTCACTTGAAGTCCAAGGAAAAATGTCGCTCTCCCATCATGCTCATTTCAAATTTACTTTGCATGAGGTTTGAGAATTTTTCACATGCTCTTTGTTAGTGGATCCAAAAATGATGTCATCCACATATATTTGAACAAGCGATATGCTCTTCTTGTCTTGAATTAAAAAAAGTGTTCTATCTACTTTTCCTTTTGTGAATCCATTCTCGATTAGGAATTGTGACGGGGTATCATACCATGCTCACGGGTGCCTGTTTCAATCCATACAAGGCTTTCTTGAGTTTGTATACCTTGTCTCCAAGAGTCTTACTGCTCAAATCCTGGAGGTTGTTCAACATACACTTATTCTTCCAATAAACCATTTAGGAATGCACTTTTTACATCCATCGATATACAATGAAATTCTTGTGAGTGCATAGGCAAGAAACATCCTTATAGCTTCCAACCTTGCTACGAGGGGCAAATGTTTCATCAAAATCTATCCCTTCTTCTTGGAAATATCCTTTGGCTACCAGTCTTTGTTTTGTTTCTTACCCGCGTAACCTTCCTCGTTCATCTTATTTCGAATACCCATTTGGTTCCAATAACATTTTGATGTATGGGTCTTTGCACTAATTCCCATACTTTATTTCTCTCAAACTGATTGACTCTTCTTGCATAGCTTGAATCCAATGTGTGTCATCCAATGCTTGTGACACATCTTTGGGCTCTATTTATTGAGATGAAGCATGTGAACATTGCTTCTTGTTGAGTTACGGATCTTGTCTTGACACCTTCTCTTATATCTCCAATGACAAGTTAAGTGGATGGTCTCTCGGCCATCTTACATCAGGTTGTAGTGAGTTAGCTGGATTCGATTGGCTTTGTTTGTGTTCTTTGTGGTCGACTCTCTCGTGATCACTTAGCCGCAAATTTTCCACCGCTTTTGAGATTGACTATCTCATCTTCTTACAATTGATAATCCCGCTTGACTTGATATAGGGACTCTTACGTATGTTTGGATGATTCGACTTATCACCGACTCTTCAATGTCTTCTCCATTTACATTTGGCTCATCGAATACTACATGAATGGATTCTTACGTAACCATAGTTCTTTTGTTGAGTATTCACGTAGGCTTTGCTTTCGGTGAGTATCTAAGAAGATACCCTCATCGGCTTTAGCATCAAAAGCCTTTAGGTTGTCTTTGCCATTGTTGTGAATGAAGCATTTACATCCAAATATTCTGAAATATGCAACACTTGGTTTTCTTCTAGTCCATATCTCATAGGGAGTCTTTGTCACCGTCTATTTATCATACATCTGTTTTGGGTGTAGCAAGGTTGTGTTGATTGCTTGACCCAAAATCTTTTTGTAACCCCGCTTGACTAACATGGTCCTTCTTTGCTTCTTTGAGGGTTACATTCCTTCTTTCTCGCAACTCCATTCTCTTTGTGGAGTCCTTGCTGCGATAATTCATGACCAATACCATTCTCAACACAATCTTGAGTTATTATTCCATTGACAAACTCGGTTCCTCTATCGATCTTATTTTGATAATGGTTTGACTCTTCTCATTTTGAATCCTCTTCATCGATTGTGTAGTTTTTGTAGAGTTTCTTTCTTCTTGCACATGAATATTGTCCATGTATATCTTGAGTAGTCATCTACTACCACCAAGGTGTATTTCTTTCCACTTATGCTTCTTTGGTTCCACTTTGGGCCAAATAGATCCATATGAAGCGGATCTGATATTCTTGTTGAGGATGGGCATGCCTTTTCTTTGAATGACGATTTGACTTGCTTTCCCTTCGACATGCATCACATATATTCTCCTTCTTGTATACCGAGTCCGAAAGTCCTTCCACAAGATGACTTCTTGCTAGCTTGTTCATTGTTTTGAAATTCGGTGACTCACTTTTTGTGCCACAACCAACTTGATTCACCAGCTCTTTGCTAGTAGACAGTCTTTGGTGTTGCGGTTGACCAATCCACTACATACATATTTTTCTCGTCTACATCCTTGCGGACAACTTCGTTTGATTCAATATCTTTGATTTGGCATATTCCCATGTTGAATCCAACATTGTAACCCTTGTCACGGTGGCCGATGCGATACTAAATTGAAGTTGAGTCCTTCAACATATGCAACATCTGTGATTTCTAATCCATTCCTCTTGATGGATCCAATGCCTTTTATTTCACCAGGAGCTTCATTTCCTCCAAATATAACTTTGGCTCCTTTGACTTCCTTGAATTTTGACAGATTTCTCTTATTCCTCATCATATGTCCGGAATGACCACTATCCATGTACCAGGTTCCTTGGCACTTTCACTTGTTCTTGAACCCGCAATCAAGGAAATTAGGTTTTAGGTACCCATACTTGTCCAGGTCCTCGAGGGGTTAGAATTGTAAGATGATCCAACCAACCTATAGCCAAATGGTTTGACTCTAAGGGGTTGCCATCTATCGATGCCATAATCATAATTAATCCTGGCAAATTGCTTGGGATTCTAGGTTCATACAATGTCTCTTTTGTGCGTATGCTGCATATGTGTTTTAGCAATTGCCTTCCTTGGGTAATTGTGGTGTTTTTGAGTGTAGTGCCTAGGTATATATGTGTCTTTGATGAAAGCTCTTGTGCTTTTGGAATGGCCTTTCTTGAGTTCTAGGCCTTTGCCACTGGGCTTATATTCCATAAGTCTATCTTTGATAGTTCACATTGTTCCAATCGGCTTGGCTTGGATATTTTCTACCATTCCCATCATATGTATTTTTATGGTTTTTCTGAATTTTTGGTAGCTCTGTTTCTTCTTTACAGTAGTATTTTTGTTTGGAGTTTCTTTGAGGACTTGGTGAATTTCTTCTCATTTGTCCTTCCAAAGACACTCAATCGGCAGTTTTCCTTTTCCTTTGTAACCAAGGCGTTTGCTTAGTGTTGTGCTTTGGAGTGAAAGTGTGTGCAACATTTAGAGTTTTGGATTTTTCGGACTCTTCATGACTTGAAGATCCTTTTTCCAAAATTACTCTTGAGGTTTGACATGGCACAAAGGAATTAAATCCTAAGCTTTCTTGTCTCCACATTCCCTTTGACTCATAATAAGATCATCCAATGATTTAGATGCCTTAGTGAATGAGGCAATAACATTTTTAGGTCATTCTCCCTCTTTTCTATAGCGGCAATTTACTGCTACTAATTTAGCATTTTCAGCCTTTAAACTTTCATTTTCAACAATTATTTGACTTAGAGTACTCGGCTCCTTAGTCGGCTTTGAGTTTTGACCTTTAAGTAGGGTGTTTTCTCATTCAATAGTGTGTGAGAGGATTTAATGTGCTCAAAATCTTTCATCATTTTGCCTAATGAATCATAAAGATCGATAGGTGATGAAGTGTGTGTGTCACGATCACTATCACTAATGTCGAGCTTGTTGAATTAGATTGTACCTCATCTTCTTGATCTTGTTCTTTGGCCATTAAAGCGGATCAAGGCTTCTTCTTCGAGTCACTCGGTAGTCGGCTTCGCTGCTCTCTAAATCACTTGTCTCTCTCTTGACTTGGCTTGTCTCGTGCCTCTCTGCGACCATCATTGCCTTTTTCTTTTCTTGTCTTCTTTCTCGAAGATCTTTCTTTCTTCTTCATTCTGTACTTGTTGACTACGGGATATGAGCGATCAATGGCATAGTGACACTGGTTGTCTACAATTCCAACATAGGTATTGACCTTTTGATCGACTCTTTCTACTCTTGAGTTGTCGACCCTTTGATACTCAACTTGTTGATGATCTTTCTCTTGGTTGGCCTATCATCCCTTGATTTGGAGGGAGCCGAAAGTCTTGTCGGAAGATTCACCCTTTCCTCTCTTGTAGTTCTTGTTAAAGAACTTGTTAAATCTTTTAACCATCGGGGCTATTTCTTACGGGTCAATTGCCTCTTTGACCTCGGCTCTCTTCCCATCTTTGACAATTAGAGTAGGCTTTGTTTTGGGTACTGTTTGTCTCTTCTGGTCTTTTCTTCTCCTCAAACTCATAGGCTTTGAGGTCCGAGAATAGTTCATGGTTGGATGTCTTTGATAGGTCCATGGAATGTCTCGGTGCCATGACCTTCATTTCCCCATTCAATGGAAGACTTTTAGGATCTTCATACACATTTCCTTCGTGTATATTCCTTTCCAAGTGTAGACAAAGCTCATTTGTGATTTTACGTAAACCGAGCGTCTAGTTGATCCAGATTCTCTCCCGAGATCATTTTGAAATTTTCAAACTTACGTACGACCACCGATAATTTGTTTTCTTTGATTTGCTCTCGAGCCTTCACAAATCAATGTCGACTTGTCCCATTTCTTTAGCCGTTTTGCATGATTTGACTTTGTTGAACATGGCTTTGTCCAAGGTTTTGTAGAGGATGTCATTGGCTACATTGTCCGGGTTGTATCTTTTTTGTCATCATTTGTCCACTCGGTTCTTGGTTTTTCAACCATGACCGGGTCTAGGAGCGACATCTTCTTCTCCTTCACCGCAACTCTTCGTGCATACCGTGTTCACCTTTAATATTTGTAGAGGCCCATCTTCTATCACTATCCACATCTCATCATGTAATCTTTGATAGATGAGTCTCGCATCACAATTTTCCAATCATCAAATTCCTCAATAGTGAACATAGGGATACGTGTCAAATTTGCTTCCATGATAATGACTTTTTAATGATAAAGGAGAGTTATGAAAATTCAAGTACTAAAGCGGACTTTGAAAAGTTTAGAGATCTAGTTCATAACCGGTGCGGAGGGTTCAATGAACCAATCGCTCGATACCACTTGTAGGTCCCAAGGGTGTAAGTGTAAGGTTTAGAAGGGGTTGAATAAACCTTACAAATTTTCGATTTAGTCCTTTTAAATCTCTGAGTTAATTCTACACACTGTCCTTGATGGACAGTCGAATTAGTCACTCAAGAGAGTTAATCTCTCAACAGACTCAAATGAGCCATTGATGGAGTAACTCAATTTGTTGGCTACAATTTAACTTCAATTTGTGGTTTTATTTTTATTGGAAGACTTAACACCCTTAAGTTTGATTTTAGAGCTTGATTTAGTACTTGTAAATTATTAAATGGATAGCAAATTTATCGTGAGATATAAGCGATTAAAAGTGCGGGAATGTAAATCTTTGAAATGTAAATGACACGAGAGAGTTTTTATAGAGGTTCGAAGATGGGGTAATTCTTCTACTCCTCTCTTCTCCAACTCCTGGAGGAATCCACTAAGTAATGATCGGTTTACAAAGTGGTAACAGTCCGGATACAAGTCTTGATCACAACGGCCGACTTGATCCTTTGGGACTCGATGCGAGACGCCTTGATCACTCGGTGAAAAGCCTTCTCGTGCGACTCGGCTTCTTCACAAGGCAAATTTGCTTTGCTACTACTGACTCACTTGCTCAAGCTCTTTGGATTTGATCACGAAGCCCTCCAAAAGCTTAAGACTTGGTTCAACCTTAAACCTTTCTACAATCCTTCCCGAATGTAGACCCCTTGTTTTCAAGGTTTCCTCTTCAACTGGTTGAAGTTCTATTTCCTTCACGGGTAAGTGTTGGATTGATGTACTTGAAATGTAGGCTTGAGGATTGAGATTGTTTGATTTTTCTAATGTGCTTGTCTATCTCGGTATGTGTTTTTATGCATCCTTTTTCTCAAACAAACTCCTCGGCCTTTTATAGTGAACTTTCAAAAATTTGCCCGTTGAAGAGATAGGCTTATTTTTTGAAAGTCACTTTGCGATCGTTGGCTTGCATTTCTTGGAATTGCCATTTCCTCGTATGAATTGTTCCTTCACCTTTTTCGAGTTCGACACGGTTTGGTGCTTCCCATTGGTCCATTCCATTTGCACGCTTCCTCGGGATGAGCACTCCGAGAAAGGTGGTATGGAGATATTACTTGTTTAAGTAAATCTCTTGATTTACGTACAACGGTTCTTTTCGATTATCTCGACTTATTTGCATTTCCTTGCTTTCCCCGAGGTGACTTAGAGTCGACTTCCAATCATGGATGACTCTTACATCACTTCAACTTGAGACTTGGCTTTTCTTGAGTTGACTTGACTGATGCTCCACTCACCGCATCTCACCGCTTCTTCATAGAGTTCCGTCTACTTTTCTTTGCCATACTCAAATTGTCTCTCGTGAGTCTTCCTTCCAGTCTTGATTGTCTTCTTGTATGTTAGGGCGTAGGCGACTTAACTCGGCTTGGCACTCTATTCATTACAATGCATTTTACAACAAAAATTGGGGAGCCAACTTTCTATTCTAAGTTTTACATGGCATTCATCAAAATCTAAATAATAAAATTCCTAACACGTGCTCTAATGCAGATGCAACCTATAATGCTCTAATGCAACTATATGAAAACACAAAATGCATGAATAATTTTTTTTTTTTGTATCCACACTTTTCATGTATTAAAATACTATCTCTCCCCCCAAACTTGAATGAAATTATAGTGTCCTATGGGGAAAAATAGAATTTCAATAACGAAAAGTGGGAAGTGGCCTTGAGAAATATGCCACATTTGTAGGCTGTTGGAGAACTTGCCACGTTTCCTCAGAACGCCGATCAGATCGCTCGCTGAACGCGAGAAAATCAGCCCTATGTTGCCTCAAATCCTCTCCTTGCCGCCTCAACTCTTCTCCTTGCCGACGCAAGTCCTCCCCAAACGCATATAACATGTCTTGAAAATCGGTGCCGCGTTGGGGTCCTCCACTATGAGAAGTACCGGGACGATCCCCGCTTTGAGAGTGTCGGGGGTAATCGCCTCCATGTGAGGACTCGGGTATATCATACCCAATTTGGGGGTGATGAGGTTCCATCCCCATTTCGCGTCCATGTATCTCATCCTCCTCCGCCACCATATCCTCTTCATCCAAGAAACCTTCAACTCTACGCCTCTTTCTTGCCCCTATAGCCTCGGTAATTCGGTTATGTGCGTCAGAGTTCATTAGGAAGTTGATGGTGTCCGTCAATGTATCGACAGTGGTGTATGGCGGGTTAGGCAACGGAAATGCAGCACCTTTCTTTTGTAGAAGTACCAATGTGTTGTCTTCATTTGCTATGAACTTCATGTGGTGCAATGATGCCAAATTAACCCGAGTGCTGCCCGGGATAGGCTCCAAGCCTCGGAAATCGACAATGAAATGCCGGGCAATAGGGGTAATGAGGCCCCTTATAGGAATCGTACCCCCTTCCCGCCTAGCTAACTGTTCGATTTGCTCGGCAAAATTGACGGCGGTGTTGTATGGGGTGTTTGTGACCATACACCAGAGGAGGTAGAGCTCCTTAGTCGTCATCCCTCCAATATTTTCTCGGGCGAACACGGAGGATGCAGTCGCGCATTGTATATACCGGAAAACTGGATTCCGGATCTATGAGGCTTTGGCGGTCCGCGCGATACAACATCGGCCCCATTTGTGGTGTTTCCACAAGCATTCTCCAGAAGTCGTATTGATCATAATGGGGCATCGGGCGGGTACGAGCGTTTGTTGGGACCTCAAAAATGGTGTTCAATTGGGTCATAGACATTTGTCTACGAACATTCCCCAACTGAAACTTTATCATATACGGTTCAACAAGTCCGCCTTGTTTGAGTACTTCCACGGTACTCAAAAACTCCAATGTGTATCTTTTAAATGTCGTCCACCTTCGGCTCATGAAGTTCGTCCATCCAACCTTTGCGAAAAGACGCCACACGTCCTCATGTATCCCTAAAGTTTGGGTACAATCATCGTCGGCATAGCGGGATGGAGCTATTTGGCGACCGATCAAGCGATTCCATCGCTCAAGATCATCGGCATTTGTCAAGTTGACCCCATATGCCTCTGGACTGTTTTGGTCGACCTCCGGCGGTGCCACTTCGCGTTGTGCCATCCCGCGTGCACGTCTCCTTCCACCCTGGGAGTTTCTTCGCTCGGCCATGAAGGATTTGTACCTGAAATGCATTCCATTAGCATCCCAATATCATCAATGGCAAAAATAAAGTAGGGGATTAAAGCTAACATATTAGGTGATGCAAATTCACTTGCCCACGTTACTTTGATCGATCAACTACCCCAAGCAAGCAAAAATTATAGCCATTCTAGACAAGTATTAGCTTAAACAATCATTGACCATGCCTTATTCATCAACAATTCATCCTAAATCTCCTCAATTACACAAGCCCACAAGGTGTTTGATAATTTGCCTCAAAGAATAATTCACATAATTCATAGCAAAAATATCAAAATAAACACCTATCATGATCCTGTTAGATAAATGTTTTTATCAAGATTTTGATGATTTTGTTTTAATAAGTTTTTATACCAAAACAATGTTTTTATATGTTGTCCAAATACTCCTAAATGATTTAAAATGTTTTTACTAATTTTTGGAGTATCTCTTAGAGTTTTTAATTTGATAAAAATTGGACAACACTTTTGATGATTTTGTTTAAATTGGTTTTTACACCAAAACTATGTGTATAAATGTTGTCTAAATACTCCCAAATGATTTAAAATGTTTTTACTAATTTTTTGGAGTATTTCTTGAAGTTTATTTTTGAAAAAAATGGGACAACATTTCAAAGGGGAGGTCGATCGGTCGCCCAAAGTGGTCGACCGGTACCTGAAGAAAACGAAAAATTGAAACAGAACTTACTGACTTGAAAAATGGAGCAGGGGGACCGGTCCAGGGAAGGACCGACCGATCGCACCCCTGGGCGACCGGTCGACCCCCCCTCCGACCGGTCGCACCACCCCCTGCAACCCCTACCTGGATCGCACTATTTTCATTCAAACGTTCGAAATCTTATACAGGACAACCGGTCGCCCTATGTTATTTTTTGACAGCAAAATTCCAACCGTTGCAATCTGTGACAGCATGATTTGCTTTTCAATTTTGTACAATATTTCTACATCTTGTGATCTTCTTTTTGTAGACAAAAGTAAAGATAGAGGAGCCTATGTTGGTGAAGCTTCCCTATAAATAGAGGATAAATCGAAGACACAAAAATAACACACACAAGCAAAATACACAACAAGAAATCGCAAATTGTTCAAGCTTTCATTTTTACATTCTTGTTATAATAGCCAAGTATTTTCACTTGCACATCTTTGAGGTCTAGGCTTTTGATTCTTGATTACACTTGCACTCAATCTTTGTATTGGTTTCATAGAGTTGTAATCTTGAATTTTGTCCATCATTCAACACAAGATATCCTTGTGAGTATTCTTGTGTAAGAATACACTTGGGTGATCTAGGTGATAGGTGTTTGAAGAGTGTGGTACTCTTCAAAGGTGGTGAAGGAAGATTGTGGTAATCTCAAAGGTGTTGTAAGAGGATTGCGGTGATCCTCAAGGTGTTGTATTAATTGTGGTAATTAATAAAATCTTTTTCTTTTTTAAATCCATCCCTGGAGATCTTTGGGGTGGTAGAGGATTAGGCCCTAGGTGGGTTGAACCTCTTTAAATCAACGAGTGTTGTTTAATTTCCCGCATTTACATTCTTGTCATTTGCTTGTTGATTCGAAAAAGAGGGTGATTTGCGAAAAATCGGCATAATCTATTCACCCCCCTCTAGATTATCGTAGCCACTTGGACTAACAAGTGGTATCAAAGCCAAACTCTTTGGCTAGCTCGTTCCGAGTAAAGAGGAAAGATCCATGGCTACGAATGAAGCTTATCTCACCACCGGCGCATCCACCAACAAGCCACCACTATTCGACGCCAACAACTACGCATTTTGGAAAGACCGCATGGAGTGCTTTCTACAAGGGTACGGATTTGATATTTGGAATGTGGTTATTGAAGGAGTTGCTCAACCAACAACAAAATTGGAGGATGGTACCACGACTCCCAAGCCGTTCAAGGAATATGATGAAAATGACAAGAAGGCTTTCTCTTTAAACGGTAAGGCCTTAAACATCTTACATTGCTCTCTTACCGCCACCGAATATAATCGCATAAGAGGTATACGGTCGGCACATGAAGTTTGGGAAAAATTAGAAACCATCTATGAGGGCACAAAGAAAGTGAAGCAAGCAAGAAAAACAATGCTTGTGAAAGACTTTGAAAATTTCAATATGCATGATGGTGAAAGCACATCAAAAATGGTGGAAAGACTTGACAACATTGTCAATCCCCTTGTGGCTCTTGGAAAGGTCATCTCCGAAGAAGATAAGGTGACCAAAGTCTTAAATGCCCTTCCCGGCTCATGGTCCGAAAAAGTGACGGCAATCACGGAAGCTCAAAATCTTGAGACACTCAAGTTTGATGAGCTCATTGGGAACCTCCTTATTTATGAAGTATATCTCAATGAGAGAAAAAATTCTCAACCATCCACCTCTAAATCGGGTACGCAAAATATTATTAAAGGCTTAGCATCTTCTTCTAATAATGTTTATTATGCTAGTGATGAGGATGATGAAGAAACGGCGGCTCTTGTTAGAAAATTTGCAAAATTTGTAAACAAAAATAAAGCAAGAAAGCCAAGAGACAATTCTTGTTTCAAATGCGGAAAATCCGGGCACTACATAGTCGATTGCCCAAAATTAGCGGAAGAGGAACAAAAGAAGAAAAAGCCTTTCCCAAAAAAGAAGGCGTTAAATGCGGACGTCAAAACTTGGGATGAATTACTTGAAACAACCGATGAGGAAGGAGAATCCGAACATGGTCTTATGGCTATAGACGATGAAAATACCGAGGTACGCTCAAATGCTTCATCTTCTTCCCTAGTTGATGAATTACAATGTGATTTTGATGAATCGCAAAATGAGTTTCAAAATTTGATTATTAAATACAAGAATTTGAAAAAGGAGCATAAAGAGCTTAAACTAGAAAAAGATAAATTATTTACTTCTTATGACTCTCTTGATAAGGCTCATGCTATTACTCTTACTATGGTTCGTACTCTTGAAACCGAAAAACAAACGCTCACAAATGATATTGAAAATTTGAAAAAGGATGTGCATCGATTAAATTTAAGTACGGATAAAGTCACAAAAATTTTAGATGCACAAAGAGGTGAGCATTCTAAATTAGGACTTGGTTACAAACCTTTTCAAAATGCTTTTAAGAAAAAGTACCAAGGTCCAACCTTTGTACGTGCTAGTAGTACTCGTATTATTACTTGTTTTTATTGTGGTAAAAATGGACACTATGCTAGCAATTGTAAATTGAAGAATAATTTTAGCTATTATTGGAGACCTAAAGGTCTCAAGGCTAACCCCCATGGACCCCAAAATTATAGGGTACCTAAAAATAATTCCTTTGTAGGTTATAGGGGCTATAACAACAATGGAAGATTCAAAATGTGTAGGTCCCAAGGGGTGTAAGTGTAAGGTTTAGAAGGGGGGGTTGAATAAACCTTACCAAATTTTCGATTTAGTCCTTTTAAATATACAGAGTTGATTCTACACAACAGTGTCCTTGATAGACATCGAATTAGTCACTCAAGAGAGTTAATCTCTCAACAGACTCACCGAGCTGTTGATGGAGTAACTCGATTGTTGGCTATAATTTGACTCAACTTGTGGTTTTGTTTTTTCAGCGGAAGACTTAACACCCTTAAGTTTGATTAAGCAAGATTTTAGAGCTTGATTTAGTACTTATAAATTATCAAGTGGATGACAAATTTATCGCCAGATATAAGCGATTAAAATTGCAAGAATTAAAGTCTTTGAAAAGTAAATGACACAATGAAGTTTTTATAGAGGTTCAAGATGGGGTAATTCTTCTACTCCTCTCTTCTCCAACTCCCGGAGGAATCCACTAAGTAATGATCGGTTTACAAAGTGGTAACAGTCCGGATACAAGTCTTGATCACAATAGCCGACTTGATCCTTAGGGACTCGATCTGAGACGCCTTGATCACTCGGTGGCCTCAGACGACTCGGCTTCTTCACGGGGGCAAATGCCTTGTTACTACAGACTCACTTGCTCAAGCTCTTTGGATTTGATCACGAAGCCCTCTAAAAGCTTAAGACTTGGTTCAACCTTGAACCTTTCTACAATCCTTCCCGGAATGTAGACCCCTTTTCTTCAAAAGTTTCCTCTTCAACCGATTGAAGTTCTCTTTCCTTCACAAAGGTGAGTGTTGGATTGATGTACTTCGTAATGTAGGCTTGAGGATTGAGAATGTTTCGATTTTTCTAATATGCTTGTATATCTCACGTGTGTGTCATCCATTTTCTCAAACAAACTCCTCAACCTTTTATAGTGAACTTTCAAAAATTTGCCCGTTGAAGAGATATGCTTATTTTTGAAAGTCACTTTGCAGTCGTTGGCTTGTCTTGTTGCGTTCTTGGAATTGCCATTTCCTCGTATGAATTGTTCTTTCACCTTTTCGAGTTTTGACACGGTGTAGTGCTTCCCATTGGTTCATTCCTTTTGCACGCTTAAGGGACTCGAGCACTCCGAGAAAGGTGGTATGGAGATATTACTTGTTTAAGTAAATCTCTTGATTTACGTACAACAGTTCTTTTCTGATTATCTCGACTTGACCGCATTTCCTTGCTTTCCCTAGGTGACTTAGAGTCGACTTCCAATCATGGATGACTCTTCCGCCACTTCAACTTGAGACTTGGCTTCTCTTGAGTTGACTTGACCGATGCTCCACTCGATTGCATCTCACCGCTTCTCCAAGAGTTCTGTCTACTCTTCTTTGTCATACTCGGTTGTCTCACAATGAGTCTCCTTCAAGTCTTGATTGTCTTCTTGCATGTTAGGGCGTAGGCGACTTAACTCGGCTTGGCGGCTCTATTCATTGCAATGCATTTTACAACAAGAAATTGGGGTGCCAACTTTCTATTCTAAGTTTTACATGGCATTCATCAAAATCTAAACAATAAAATTCCTAACAATTTCCCCCTTTTTGATGATGCCAAAACTTAAACCATTCAAAAATACAAATAGCAAAGATACATACGATAGTGTATTGACATAGAATGTATCGCGAGAATAGATCCATTTATTGATCATATCATTCTTGTTCTTTTACACAATCAAGTTTATAAGGTGTATCGAGCACATATATGTCTTCAACAAAAATAAAGAATTTATAGTTTTATTACGAGAAGACTTACATTGTATGTATTTACAAAAAAAAATACACGAAGGGGTGGACAAAACACTTCATCTCCTTCGTGTCTCCTTCTCTCATCTTGATCAAGATCTTCTTCTTCTTCTTCTCGTCGTCAATTTGTCTTCTTTTTCTTCTCATATGCCTTCCCGATGCTTCATCTCTTCTTATTCTTTCTGTCTCTCCTCCCATAGCCGAGTTTGTCTCTTGTTTTCTTCTTCTATTCTTTTTGCATACTCGGCGTTAGTTTTAGCCACTCGCAAATTCGCTACTTGGTCAAGCTCGGCCCATAGATACCTCCTTTCTTTCCCCGATCCACGTATTCAATATTTTTGGGCGGAGGCCTGGTCAAGCTTCTTCCTCCACTCATCGCTTCTTCTCTACCCTCAGGGCATCTCTTTGTCTTTGGGGTCTTCTTCTTTCCAAATTGAGTGACCCGGCGGAGTGACCAAAGAGAGTATTGCCGGTAGTCTGGCCGCTGTCGGCCTTCTTCACATAACGTGAGACCCTTTTCCCAAGACAGTCCCAAGCTTGAGCCATAAACATATTTGCAAAGTATCCCCGTTCGAGCGTTTTAAATTCATCAACCGATCGTGGCTCTGTCCCGACATCGAGATGGCATAAGTGTCTCGTCTCTTTGGAATGCCTCCATGTTCTTTCAAGATGTTCATAACCCTGGCATCCATTCTTCCTTCCACTTCCTTCATCCCTCGCTTCAATTGTTTTTCTCTTTTCGACCATAGATACTGAGGAGTGGTGGAGTGGCGAGAGTCACGGGGAGTTTGCTTGCTTATAATGTCACCGTGAGGACCTTGTTGGGGGTTTGTGCAATCATCAAAGTCACATCATCGACCATTCCCCCTCAACAAGCTTTCCTTTCTTCTTTTCAAGACTTCCTCGGTGATTTTCCCTTCTCACCGCTCCTTTCTTCTCGGCTTGATTTTAGCGCTTTGAGGTATTCCTCTTCCCCCTTTTGGCATCATCAAAGGATAGAGGAACCCCGAGAAACATCTTTGGCAAGCATGAAGTCGAGTCTTCGATGGTTGAGTTACGCTTCGAGTTTGCTGCGTTGTATGCGACGGAATTGGTCGAGTAGCGTTGGATTCTCATTAAATCGGCTTCATCTCGGCCATGAGAAGGCTGAATTTTCTTGTCATGTGTTCTTCCAAACGTTGTAGATCATTTGTATTTTGCTCACGCAATGCTTTATCTCGGCGGTGTGAGCTTCATGCATATGCTCAATGTGTTCTCTCGGCTTCGTTTTTGCATCGGCATTTTCAGCTCTCCATACCAGCGGCTTGTTGAACAATGTCCTCAAGAATCGACTTGTTCCACACGCATTGTTTCTTCTTTGTTGCCACCATTCCCTTATCTCGACGTGATGCCTCTCAAGTCGGCCGTAAGGTTGGCATCTCTGTTGTCGGTCGCATGTCCAAAGAGGCTCGATGCCTCTCCATCCGTTCAACCTCGGCAAAGAGTGCCTTGAACACTTCTCGAACTTCACCGGATTCTTACATTGCGGTGATGGCCATACAACATCAAAGTCATAAGCGGTGGAACAATGGTGCACAAGAGAAAATGGGGAGGCTGGTGCAGCGATAGCGTGCGCTCATTCTTCTCGACTCTTCATGGAGGTCGGTACCTCCGGAGAAAAAGGAAAGGATTCTATGAAAGATTCATCACCTCCCACTGGGATTTGTTCGATGATAAGCGGTGCGCGTGGAGTTCTTTGAAGGAATCGACCTGCTGCGGACTTTGAGGGGCCTCGCGCGGTGGTCTCCTGGTTCACCGGGTTTTGTTGTGAAGTAGACCCGTCTTCTTGAGCCTCAATTTGTCTTAACAACCGTTGGTCTCAATGATTTTTCCATTTCAGATGATGGTCCTCGGCCTTTTATCGAGCGTCATCGGACGATGATGAGATTTCCATTGGTGGCTCATCATCAAAGTTAAAAGTTTGACGAGTAGTCTTAGGATCGAACTTGCTCGTGCTTGGAACATCCGCGCACTGAGTCTTTTGGATTTGTCACGGGGGATGACTCAACTTCTTCTTCGCGCCCGATCCCGGAAAAGTGACATCGGGATTATCCTGGGAATCATGAAGTGCACTTATCTCCTTCTCGGATGGGTCGATGATAGCATGAGGATGTTCACTATATCGAACTTCTTTACCCCGGGAAGTCTCAACCTCCCGTGGCCCTTCAGACCTCCAACAATGTCTCTCTGCGGCGAGGCCTTGGTCCTCCCTTTTGACAATGTCACTGTCTTAGGGTCTTCTATTGTGGCATCCATTGGAGTCTCAACCCCATGGATTGCACTTTCATCGCCAGTGTTAACTCCCAGGGTTGTTCCTTCCTGTGCCTCGACCGCATCAGCGGTGTCATTAGCCTTCGGAGCGATTGGCACCTCACCGAGACGATCTCAATCTGCTGAACGGCGTCGTTGATGGCAACTTGATGTTCTTCTTGCGTTTGTAATTTCTCTCCTTCGCCTCCTTGATTCTTTGTGGAGTCATCTGCGCAGATCCTCCGACCTTGCTTTGTAGTGGAGGGAGTTTCCCCTCGGTGGCGCACCACCGAGTGACTTGGAATGGGGTCACTCGTCTCCAAACTCCCGGCTGTTTCTTTTGAATGTTCAGCCGTTGGGGCAGGTGGTAAAACACCTTCAATAGGGGTTGGCTCGACTGGGGTCCCCATTGTCCCAGTTTCATCGCCATGTCCCTTATTGCCTTCTTCCGAGTGAGTGGGGAAGTGGTGGCGGCAACAATAGTGGCGATTTGCGATTTGTTTGGACCACTCCCATTCGATCAATTTCGGTTGTGTTCGGAGGACTCTCCTGGTCCCTCCATCGATCTTTGCTCGTGAAGGATTACGGACTCGTGCAATGCTTGCTTTGCATTTGTAACTCTTCTCGTGGCGGCCAGCATTCTCCGGTTCCTCATCACCGCGGAGAAGACATCAAGGAGAGGATGTGTGTGTTACGTGTGCCGAGATAGGGCGGATGGTTGCCTTCTCGCGTGCATCGGCTTCCTCGCTTGCTTTTCTCTCTCCTTGTCCTTGTAGATCTGCAGAATATCTATGCGGTTGTCTTCATCCGTGGGAGCACACAGTAGTTAATCCAAGGAAATTTAGCGAGTTCCTCTTCTTCTTCTATAAACTCAGTCGTTGGAATTTCCTTGACTTACTCAACTTCCATTTCTCCACTCACGCAGACGATTTTGGATGTCCGGGTAAGGTGGAGATAGGATCATTACATCACTATCTCTGCTCTGCGGTTTAAATCTTGTGTTTGAGTGCGTGAACTACAAATGTGTGTCTTGAGGTTGCCTCTGCTGACGCCATCGTGAGACTTGTTGTTTCATCAATTACATCGGAGACTCTACTTCTCCAACAGTCTCCGTATCTGCTCTGGCCGAGTGGTTGACTCAAATTTGGTTTCTCCACTCGGAGCTCTTGATAAGTCGTCTTCGTCTCCTAGTTTGTACCGAGGGATTTACGTTCGACGGTGTCTTCTAAGTCTTGAGCGGCGGGGGCAGTCTTGGTGTTTGTTTCGAGGAGCCGTCTTGGTTTCTCGATTCTCCTCTTTTTGACGATCGGAGAAGGTATTTGTGAGTCCTTCTCGATCGGCTAGCTGCGAGGGCGGGAGACACGGCTGTCTTTGGGCGGTGACTCTGGCAGCGGGCGGGAGCATGTTTGGTTTTCTTTCTTTGCGGGGCAATGATCTTCTTAGCAAATGCTGGGGGCAACTTTCTTCTTGGGGAGAGGAAAGCAGTTTGTATCTTGGGTCACCGATTCCCCTCACTATGTGTCGACTCTCTTGGCGTAAGCTCGCTCGAGCGCCGGAGAGGTTTGCTCTGAACATCCTCTTGTTAACATGGAATGCCTTCCCATGTCTAAGAGGACTCCTTTCACCTCCAATAGTCGGCCAATCACTAGGCTATATCCTGGGATCCTCCAAATGAGCCATCTTCTTTGAAGGACTTGTTCCCCACGTTAAGCAGAGTCTGCGTAGACAAACTCGGCCAGTTTATCTTCTTTTCTTCGATGATTGCAGCCATTACAATCAGCTTTGCCTTTTGACAGTTGGTCAAAGTCGCCAAATTTGATGTCGATACATTTGGCAACTATGTCCAACAACTTGTGATAATCCTCCTTCAATCTCTTGTTTTGTTTGTGTATATTATTTTATCAAAGCAAAGTCGGACTTGGCTATTTTTTCCATCGTCGGCCAAGTTTACATCGGCTTCTTTAATCTCGATGCTCCTTACCTGTGGTAGTGAGCAATATTCACCAAATCCTTGGCGAGAGATAGTCACCGCTTTCCGTGAGCAGATGACTTGATTCCTTCATCGTGAATCTCGGCATTCACGTAGGGTTGTGCGACCTCCTCCACATAGGTCATCGGATATTCTAGCGTTAGAAACGGTTTTAGTCCTGGGCGTTCCAACTTCTCGATTTTCTTCACCGAGTGTCGTCGGACCTGTTTCATAATTCCGTCAAAATCCACCGTGGAGCCGTGTGGATTTGCTTTCCTAACTTGGTAAAGTCATAAGTTGGTGCCATTTCTCGGGATTATATCAAGGAAAAACTCGAGAAAATGATTTGAAGATTGATAGGGTTTCGAGTATTTTGCCTTTGCTTTTGAGAGAAAGAGATGAACAGTTTTAGAAGTGTGAGAGAGAAACGGACGAAAATAGTTTAAATATGGTTTATGAAAGGACATGCGGGTGGTTTTGAAATGTGATCGAAATCAACGACTTGGATTTCGCACGCCTATTGAGCATTTCATGTCTCATATTTAATGCGGCAACATTTATATCCAATCATAAGCTTGGTGTGCGGCTTTTATGTCTCGTACACATCATCATTATCTTTGACGTATTCCTTAAAACATTCCCGCTTAGTCAAAACGATTGCGTTTTTGTCACTTTGCTCATAAGTTATTCGAAACTTATCCCTTAGGCCGATTTAACTCTACTTCTCACGATTCTCTTAGTGACTCAATTATCACCGACTTGGTGTAGTGACTTTCCGATCTGGTGATTCTTGAAATGATTTGTTTTCACTCTTTTTCACCTCCTTTTCGTTCCATTTCTTTTCTTTGATTCTTCGTGTCTCAACTTAGTTCAATTAATCCCAACTCATGTTTGAGTTCTTCAAATCTTGACTCACATAATGGTTTTGTGAAGATGTCGGCTAGTTGTTTATCGGTTGAGATATATTCCAGGATGATGTCCTTCTTTTCAACATGATCTCTTATGAAGTGATATCGACATCAATATGTTTTGTTCTTGAGTGCAACACATGATTTTGAGTGATGGCAATTGCACTTGTGTTATCACACATGATTGGAATTTCTTTTTCTTCAACTTCATAGTCTCTCAAATTTCTTTGTCTCATCCATAGGACTTGGGCACAACCAGTGCCCCAGCTATGTATTCTGCCTTTGTAGAGGTGGCTATTGAGTTTGCTTCTTGCTAAACCAGAAATCAACTGTTTCTAGCATTTGACATGTGCACGAAGTGCTCTTCCTGTCCACTCTGCATCGGCATAGATCGAGTCTGAATAGCCAATTAGCTTGAATCCACCTTCCTTTGGATACCATAGCCCTACTTCTTGGCTTCCTTTCAAGTATCTCAATATTCTCTTGGGCAGTCTGTCATATGGCTCTCTTTTGGAGCGATTGAAATCTTGCACATACACCTACAACAAAGGTGATGTACGCTGCTTCTTTGTGAGATAGAGCAATGATCCAATAAGTGCTCAGTATCTTGTTTGATCTACTGAGCTTACCATCCGCATCCATGTCCATTTTGGTGATGTGTTCATTGGTATTTTTACTGAAGACTTCTCCTCCATACCAAACTTCTTCATTAAATCTCTGGTGTATTTTGTTTGACTTATGAAGGTTCCATCCTTCACTGTTTCACTTGGAGTCCAAGGAAGAATGTCGACTCTCCCCATCATGCTCATTTCAAATTTACTTTGCATGAGGTTTGAAAACTTTTCACACACTCTTTGTTTGTGGATCCAAAGATGATGTCATCAACATATATTTGAACAAGTAAAATACTCTTCTTGTCTTGAATTAAAAAAGTGTTCTATCTACTTTTCCTTTTGTGAATCCATTTTCGATTAGGAATTGTGACAAGGTATCATACCATGCTCGGGTGCCTGCTTCAATCCATACAGGGGCTTTCTTGAGTTTGTATACCTTATCTCCAAGAGTCTTCTGCTCAAATCCTGGAGGTTGTTCAACATACACTTCTTCTTCCAATAAACCATTTAGGAATGCACTTTTTACATCCATCGATATACAATGAAATTCTTGTGAGTTGCATAGGCAAGAAACATCCTTATAGCTTCCAATCTTGCTACGAGGGCAAATGTTTCATCAAAATCTATCCCTTCTTCTTGGCAATATCCTTTGGCTACTAGCCTTGCTTTGTTTCTTACCCGCAGAACCTTCCTCGTTCATCTTATTTTTGAACACCCATTTGGTTCCATAACATTTTGATGTATGGGTCTTTGCACTAATTCCCATACTTTATTTCTCTCAAGTGATTGACTCTTCTTGCATAACTTTGAATCCAATGTGTGTCGTCGAATGCTTGTGACACATCTTTGGGCTCTATTTGCGAGATGAAGCATGTGAACATGGCTTCTTGTTGAGTTACGGATCTTGTCTTGACACCTTCTCTTATATCTCCAATGACAAGTTACGGTGGATGGTCTCTCGGCCATCTTACATCGAGTTGGAGTAAGTTAGGCTTGGGTTCACTCGACTTGCGGTTTGTGTTCTTTGTAGTCGACTCTCTCGTAATCACTTAGCCAAATTTTCCAATTGTTTTTGAGATTCAGCTATCTCATCTTCTTCTCGAATTGATAATTCCGGCTTGACTTCAACATATGGACTCTTCTATACGGTTGGATGATTTAGCTTATCGATTGACTCTTCAATGTCTTCTCCATTTATATTTGGCTCATCAAATACCACATGAATGGATTCTTCGCAACCATAGTCCTTTTGTTGAGTATTACTGTAGGCTTTGCTTTCAGGTGAGTATCTAAGAAGATACCTTCATCGACTTTAGCATCAAAAGCCTTTAGATTGTCTTTTCCATTGTTGTGGATGAAGCATTTACATCCAAATATTCTGAAATATGCAACATTTGGTTTTCTTCCATCCAGGATCTCATAGGGAGTCTTTGTCAATTTGTCTATTTATCATACATCTGTTTTGAGTGTAGCAAGTTGTGTTGATTGCTTGACCCAAAATCTTTTTGGTAACTCTGCTTGACTAACATGGTCCTTTTGCTTCTTTGAGGGTTCTATTTCATCTTTCTACGCAACTCCATTCTCACGTTTGTGGAGTCCTTGCTCGATAGTTCATGACTAATACCATTCTCAATACAATCTTGAGTTATTATTCCATTGACAAACTCGGTTCCTGTCCGATCTTATTTTGATAATGGTTTGACTCTTCTCGTTTTGAATCCTCTTCATCAATTTGTGGTAGTTTTTGTAGAGTTTCTTTCTTCTTACACATGAATATTGTCCATGTATATCTTGAGTAGTCATCATCTACTACCACCAAGGTGTATTTCTTTCCACTTATCTTTGTTTGGTTCCACTTTGGGCCAAATAGATCCATATGAAGCGGATGCAATATTCTTGTTGAGGATGGGCATGTCTTTTCTTTGAATGACGACTTGATTTGTTTTCCTTCGACATCGTCACATATACTCTCATTCTTGTATCTTTTGAGTGCGAAGTCCTTCTACAAGATTACTTCGGCAAGCTTGTTAATCGTTTTGAAGTTCGGGTGACTCGGCTTTTTGTGCCACGACCAACTTGATTCACTTGTGCTCTTCGCTAAAAACAGTGTCTTGGGTGTTGCGATTGACCAATCCACGACATACATATTCTTCTCTACATCCTTGCGAAAGCACCACTTCATTTGATTCAATATCTTTGATTTGGCATATACCCATGTTGAATCCAACATTGTAGCCCTTGTCACGAGTTGGTGATGATTAGTAAATTGAAGTTGAGTCCTTCAACATATGCAACATCTGTGATCTCTAATCCATTCCTCTTGATGGATCCAATGCCTCTTATTTCACCAGGAGCTTCATTTCCCCAAATATGACTTTTGCTCCTTTAACTTCCTTGAATTTTGACAGATTTTTCTTATTTCTGTCATATGTCCGGAACAACCACTATCCATGTACCAGGTTCCTTGGCACTCACATTGCTCCTTGAACTGCAATCAAGGAAATTTAGTTTTAGGTACCCATACTTGTGCAGGTCTGAGGGGTTAAATTGTAAGATGATCCAACCAACCTATAGCCAAATGATTTGACTCTAAGAGGTTGCCATCTATCGATGCCATAATCATAATTAATCCTGGCAAATTGCTTGGGGATTCTAGGTTCATACAAATTGTCTCTTTTGTCCGTATGCTGCATATGTGTTTTAGCAATTGCCTTCCTTGGGTAATTGTGGTGTTTTTGAGTGTAATGCCTAGGTTCATATGTGTGTCTTTGATGAAAGCTCTTATACTTTTGGAATGGCCTTTCTTGAGTTCTAGGCCTTTGCCATTTGGGCTTATATTCCATAAGTCTATGTTGATAGTTCATATTATTCCAATCGGCTTGGCTTGGATATTTTCTACCATTCCCATCATTTGTATTTCTTTTATGGATGTTAAGGGGTTTTGGTAGCTCTCTTCTTCTTTCTGAGTATTTTACATTTAGAGTTTCTTTGAGGACTCGATGAATCTTTTCTCACCGTCCTTTCGGCGCACTCAATGGTCATTTTCCTTTTCCTTTATAACCAAGGCCAGTTTGCTTGTTATTGTGCTTAGGAGTGAATGTGTGTGCGGCATTTAGAGTTTTGGATTTTTCGGACTCTTCATGGCTTGAAGATCCTTTTTCCAAAATTAATTTTGAGGTTTGACATAGCACGGAGGAATTAAATCCTAAGCTGTCTTGTCTCCACATTCTCTTTGACTCATAATAAGATCATCCAATGATTTAGATGCCTTAGTGAATGAGGCAATAACAATCTTGAGGTCATTCTCCTCTTTTCTATAGCGAAATTTCTGCTTTATTAATTTAGCATTTTCACCTTTAAACTTTTATTCTCATCGGCTATTTGACTTAGAGTACTCGGCTCCTTAGTCGACTTTGAGTTTTGACTTTTGAGTAGGCTGTTTTCCTCATTCAATAGTGTGTGTGAGGATTTAATGTGTTCAAAATCTTTCATCATTTTGCCTAATGAATCATAAAGATCGAGTGGGTGATGAAGTGTGTGTGTCACGTCGCACTATCATCAGGTGTCTGAGTTTGATGAGTTAGATTGTACCTCATCTTCTTGGTCAAGTTGATCTTGTTCCTTGGCCATCAAGTAGATCGGGCTTCTTCTTCGAGTCACTTGAGTAGTCGGCTTCAACTGCTCTGCGAATCACTGTCTCTCTTGACTTGGCTTTGTCTCGGCGATCTCTGCTGCGACCATCATTGCCTTTTTCTTTTCTTGTCTTCTTTCTCTGAAGACCTTTCTTTCTTCTTCATCCATGTACTTGTTGACTACGAGGATATGAGTAGTCAATGGCATAGTGACCTGGTTGTCTACAGTTCAACATAGATATTGACTTTTTGATCGACTCTTTCCATTCTTGAGTTGTCGACCCTTTGATACTCAACTTTTTGATGATTTGTTCTTTTGGTTGGCCTGTCTTCCCTTGATTTGGAGGAGGGTGAGTGTCTTCCGGAAGATTCACCTTTCCTCTCTTGTAGTTCTTATTGAAGAACTTGTTGAACCTTTTAACCATCGGGGCTATTTCTTACGGGTCAATGACTTCTTTGACCTCGACTCTCTTCCCATCTTTAACAATTAGAGCAAGCGTTTTTGGAGTGCAATTGTCTCTTCCTGGTCTTTTCTTCTTAGCTCAAACTCGTAGGCTTTGAGGTCCGAGAATAGTTCATGGTTGGATGTCTTTGATAGGTCCATGGAATGTCTCGGGGCCATGACCTTCATTTCCCATTCAAATTGGAAGACTTTTTAGGATCTTCATACACATTTCATACGTGTATATTCCTTTCCAAGTCGAGACTGACTCATTTGTGATTTACGTGAACCGAGCATCCATTGATCCAGGTTTTCTCCTGAGATCATTTTGAAGTTTTCAAATTTACTGTCGACATACGGACAATTTGTTTTCTTTGATTTGCTCACGAGCCTTCACAAATCAATGTCGACTTGTCCCCATTTCCTTAGCCGTTTTGCATGATTTGACTTTATTGAACATGGCTTTGTCTAAGGTTTTGTAAAGGATGTCCTTGGCTACATTGTCCAGGTTGTATCTTTTTCTGTCATCATTTGTCCACTCGATTCTTGGTTTTTCAACCATGGGCTGTGCAGGAGCGACATCTTCTTCTCCTTCAAATTGCAACTCTTAAATGCAGTGTGTTCACCTTTAATATTTGCGAGGCCCATCTTCTATCACTATCCACATCTCATCATGTAATCTTTGATAGATGAGCACTCGCATCACGAATTTTCCAATCATCAAATTCTTCAATAGTGAACATAGGAATGCGTGTCAAATTTGCTTCCATAATAATAACTTTTAATGATAAAAAGAGTTTTGAAGGTTTAAGTACTAAAGCGGACTTTGAAAAGTTTGGAGATCTAGTTCGATAACCGGTGCGGAGGGTTCAATGAACCAACCGCTCTGATACCACTTGTAGGTCCCAAGGGGTGTAAGTGTAAGGTTTAGAAGGGGAGTTAAATAAAGCTTACCAAATTTTCGATTTAGTCCTTTTAAATATACGAGTTGATTCTACACAACACATGTCCTTGATAGACAGTCGAATTAGTCACTCGGTAGAGTTAATCTCTCAATGACTCAATCGAGTGTTGATGGAGTAACTCACTTGTTGGCTATAATTTGACTCAAGCGTGGTTTTGTTTTTCATTGGAAGACTTAACACCCTTAAGTTTGATTAAGCAAGATTTTAGAGCTTGATTTAGTACTTATAAATTATCAAGTGGATGGCAAATTTATCAGCAGATATAAGCAGTTAAAATTGCAAGAATTAAAGTGCTAAAAAGTAAATGACACAATGAAGTTTTTATAGAGGTTCGAAGATGGGGTAATTCTTCTACTCCTCTCTTCTCCAACTCCTGGAGGAATCCACTAAGTAATGATCGGTTTACAAAGTGGTAATCCGGATACAAGTCTTGATCACAACGGCCGACTTGATCCTTAGGGACTCGATGCAGAGACGCCTTGATCACTCACTGGCTTCTCGTGCGACTCGGCTTCTTCACAGGCGTTTGCCTTGTTACTACTGACTCACTTGCTCAAGCTCTTTGGATTTGATCACGAAGCCCTCCAAAAGCTTAAGACTTGGTTCAACCTTGAACCTTTCTACAATCCTTCCCGGAATGTAGACCCCTTTTCTTCAAAAGTTTCCTCTTCAACGATTGAAGTTCTCTTTCCTTCACGGTGAGTGTTGGATTGATGTACTTCGTAATGTAGGCTTGAGGATTGAGAATGTTTCGATTTTTCTAATATGCTTGTATATCTCACATGTGTGTCATCCATTTTCTCAAACAAACTCCTCGGCCTTTTATAGTGAACTTTCAAAAATTTGCCCGTTGAAGAGATAGGCTTATTTTTAAAGTCACTTTGCGATCGTTGGCTTGTCTTGTTGCGATTCTTGGAATTGCCATTTCCTCGTATGAATTGTTCTTTCACCTTTTTAGAGTTCGACACGGTGTAGTGCTTCCCATTGGTTCATTCCTTTTGCACGCTTCGGGTGAGCACTCGAGAAAGGTGGTATGGAGATATTACTTGTTTAAGTAAATCTCTTGATTTACGTACAACGGTTCTTTTCTGATTATCTCGACTTGACCGCATTTCCTTGCTTTCCCCAGGTGACTTAGAGTCGACTTCCAATCATGGATGACTCTTCTGTCACTTCAACTTGAGACTTGGCTTCTCTTGAGTTGACTTGGTGATGCTCCACTCACTGCATCTCGGTTGCTTCTCCAGTAGAGTTCCTGTCTACTCTTCTTTGCCATACTCAGCTGTCTCGCAGTGGAGTCTCCCTTCAAGTCTTCAGTTGTCTTCTTGCATGTTAGGGCGTAGCTGACTTAACTCAGCTTGGCCAGCTCTATTCATTGCAATGCATTTTACAACAAGAAATTAGGGTGCCAACTTTCTATTCTAAGTTTTACATGGCATTCATCAAAATCTAAACAATAAAATTCCTAACAAAATGGATCGTGGACAGCGGATGTTCACGCCATATGACCGGAAAGAGAGAACTTTTTACCAACATCAAGCTCCAAGAAGAGGGTATGGTCATGTTCGGCAATGGCAAAGGAAGAATTCTTGGAAATGGAGAAATTGGTAACTCTTCTTTCTCTCTTAGTAATGTTCTTTTAGTAGAAGGGCTTAAGTTCAATTTGATAAGTGTTAGCCAACTTTGTGACAAATTATAATGTTTTTTTTAATAAAGAAAAATGCCTTATTTCCAAAAATGATAAAATTATTTGTGAAGCAATTAGAAAAGGCAATCTTTACAAAATTTGTACAAGTGATTTGGTTAGTCAAAATGTTTCTTGTCTTGTCGCCAATAATGATTTAACTAGTTTATGGCATAGGCGACTTGGACATGTTGGATACAAAAAATTGCAAACTATTTACAAAAACCAACATGTAAAAGGACTACCCAAATTGAATTTTGAAAATCTTGGCTTATGTGACACTTGTCAAAAGAACAAATTAGTTAAGAGTAGTTTTAAGCCTAAAAATGAAATTTCCACTACCAAACCCCTACAAATGCTTCATCTTGATTTGTATGGGGATATTGGTACGGCAAGTCTAAGTGGAAAACATTACACTTTTGTTATAGTTGATGATTTTTCTAGATATACTTGGGCTCTATTTCTTACTAATAAAAGTGATGCCGTTAATGAGTTTGTTAAGTTGTGTAGACTCATTGAAAATGAAAAGGAAGATACTATTAAGTCTATTCGAAGTGATCGAGGTGGAGAATTTGACGGCGAATTTAGAGTCTTTTGTGAAACCAAGGGATATAGTCATAATTTTTCGGCTCGAGGACACCTCAACAAAATGGAGTAGCGAAAAGGAAAAATCGGACACTTCAAGAAATGAGTCGGTCCATGCTAAATGAATTTTCTCTTCCAAAATATTTTTGGGCGAAAGCGTAAGTACCGCTTGCTATGCCATTAATCGAGTTTGTATTCGTCCTAAAATGAATAAAACTCCATATGAGCTTTGAAATGAAGAACTCCAAATATTAGTTATTTCAAAATATTTGGATGTAAAT
>CM071924.1:66725013-66760013 GCA_016081115.2 Rehmannia glutinosa | reverse complement strand
GGTGAAGCTTCCCTATAAATAGAGGATAAATTGAAGACACAAAAAATAACACACACAAGCAAAATACACAACAAGAAATCTGCAAATTGTTCAAGCTTTCATTTTTACATTCTTGTTGTAATAGTCTAAGTACTTTCACTTGCACATCTTTGAGGTCTAGGCTTTTTGATTCTTGATTACACTTGCACTCAATCTTTGTATTGGTTTCATAGAGTTGTAATCTTGAATTTTGTCCATCATTCAACACAAGATATCATTGTGAGTATTCTTGTGGTAAGAATACACTTGGGTGATCTAGGTGATAGGTGTTTGAAGAGTGTGGTACTCTTCAAAGGTGGTGAAGGAAGATTGTGGTAATCTCCTTGAAGGTGTTGTAAGAGGATTGTGGTGATCCTCAAGGTGTTGTATTAATTGTGGTAGTTAATAAAATCTTTTTTCTTTTTGAAATCCATCCTGGAGATACTGGGGTGGTAGAGGATTAGGCCCTAGGTGGGTTGAACCTCTTTAAATCAACGAGTGTTATTTAATTTCCGCATTTACATTCTTGTCATTTGCTTGTTGATTCGAAAAAGAGGGTGATATGCGAAAAATCGGCATAATCTATTCACCCCCTCTAGATTATCATAGCCACTTGGACTAACAGATCCCTAATACATAATTGACAACGAATTTATAAGGAGAAACGGTGTTCTTACCGGAATTCTCTAAGTTAAACTCAAAGTAGATGATTTGAACCCTAGGTGCTTTTGCTCACAATTCTTCGAGCAAATTCGAATTCAATGTAAAGTGAAGTTCAATTGTGATGGGGGGGGATTAAATGGACGAATTTGAGTAGATGTTACAAGAAATTTCGAAGGCAATGAAGTTGGGGGTAGTGGGCGCGCGATTTGGGGGAGTTTTGGAGAAGAAGACAGTTTAAAAACTGACATATTTAAGCCTCTTATGTACGGCGCACGGGTGGTGCGTCAAGCCACGGCCTACCGTCGCCACCCCTGAATTTTCCCAACTCTGCGGGCGCACGGGTGGTGTGCCGACGCATGGGTTACCCGTGCGCACCTGTACAACAATTCAGGTATTGTTTTTTCAAAAACACACAAAAATGAAACGAAAACACACAAATATGAAACAAAAACACACAAATATGAAAGTCACACGAAAAACCGTTGGGTTGCCTCCCAACAAGCGCTATATTTAACGTCTTTAGCTTGACGCCTTTTAATTCCGATTATGGTCTTTGCGAAATGAGGCTTTCCATGCCAATCCCGCTCACTTGGATTTACACCTCCCTTGATCATTGCTAAAGAAGGTTTTTCATGTTTGTCAACTATCCATGTGTTCTCCTCTTCATCGTACGAATGGTATGTGCACGCTCTTGGTTCAACATCAGGCTTTTTGTGCCTTTCCTTCTTCTTCATTGATAATCCCTGCATATTATCTTTAGAATGCACACAATTATTCAAGCTATTAGCTTGAGTACAGGAATTAGCAATTGTTGTTGTTTTACAACCATTAAAACCATCATGTCTTTTCACATTCCAAAAAATGGAAAATGAAATACGCTCATCGTCAACTTGTAATGTAAGCTCCCTTTCTTCACATCTATTAGTGCTTCCGCTGATTGCCAAAAATGGACGCCCAAGTATAAGAGGGTGTCACAATCCTTATTCATATCTAGCACTAGAAAATCCACGGGGAATATGAATTTATCGACTTTTATGAGCACATCTTCTAGTATCCCGTTGGATGTACGAGTGATCTATCCGCGAGTTGTAGGGTAACATGGATGGTCTCACTTCTACGAGTCCAATCTTCCGAGGATGGACAGGCGGCATCAATTGATACTAGAACCTAGATCACAAAGTACATTATCAAAAAAAATATCGCCTATTGTACAAGGAATAGTGAAACTCCCCGGATCTTTCAGCTTTTGCGGTATTTTCCTTTGTATGAGTGCGCTACATTCTTTCGTCAAGTTGATAATCCCATTCTCCGCCCATTTGTTCTTGTTGGACATCGCTTCCCCTAAAAACTTCGCATAATTTGGTATATGTTTCATTCTTACGCAAAAGGAACGTTAATGTGCAATTTTTAAACATGCCCACAAATTTAGCAAATTGATTATTGATTAGTCTTGTGAAACAATCGGGGAAAGGAAGAGGAATATTATATTTCAACAAATTAGAGTTAGGATACGATTCACGTTTCTTGGCTCTTTTTTGTTTATCTATTTGTTGCTCGGTTCCTCCTTTAACTTTCATATTGCCTTGGGCATCGTTTACATCATTTCCTGAATTTGAATGGTAGGTTCGGCCACATACGACCTGGTTGTGCGTTGATACACGCAATTCGTGCGTAATTCTGAAGTCACACCAATATCAGCATTTTCAGACTCTTCATTCTCTTTTCCACCCCACACATGGATAGCATTGCAATGTTCCCTCGGGTTGACCTCCGTGTTGCTTGGAAATTGACCCTTTTGATGTTGACTCCCCACAATTGCGGCCAATTGACCCATTTGAGTTTCAGTTCTTTATTGAGCTTGTCACTTGTTGTTCTAACTTATCCATCCGAAGGTCTTGCTTAGCGGCGGCTCCTTGTGTCATTCATGAAAGCATTAGATTGATTTATGAAGGAGGTGAGTGCATCTTCCAACGACGATTTGCCTTCCCCATTACCGCCTTCACTTGAAGCATTAAATCCCGGCAGAGGTTGTAACACATTCTTTGTATTTGCATAGGAAAAATTTTCATGATTTCTCAACCCTGGATGGTAATGCGTTGGGTTTGAATTATTCCTAAATTGTTGAAATTCCATTTATTCACATAATTTACCTCTTCCATCGGATATAGAAGAGCTTCACTACCCATGCTCGTGCACGCTTACGCCCCTTCGTAAATACACTCAATTGTGTTGTCAAAGCCGCTACTTGTGCCGTCGATGTTTTAATTGGAGTGCGAATCAGAGATTTCGGCTACTCGTTGTACATTGGATCTTTCGGATGGCCACTTTGGTAGCTGTTCATGGCCATTTCTTCAAGAAGGTTCAAGGCATCTTGTGGAAACCTTGCCAACAATGCTCCTCCATTGCAAATCTACAAAGGCCCTCGTTTGTCCCATTAAACCATTGTAGAAGAAGCATAGCTGTTGATCCTCCGGAAACCCATGTTGTGGACATCTACGTAACAAATCCCGAAACCTTTCCCGAGCCTCATACAAAGGCTCACGAGTCGAATCGCTTCGAATTGAGTAATCTCGCTTTTGAGTGCAAAAGTTTTGCTCGGTGGAAAAAATTTAAATAAGAACTTTTGGCTCGATTCGTCCCATGTGCTTACACCGCTGCCTTGCATCAAAGTACCCAACCAATTTCTCGCCTTATCCCTTAAAGAGAATGGGAACAGGCGCAATCTTATGGCGTCATCCGAGACTCCGTTCATTTTGATCGTATTGCATATTTGGATAAAATGCGCAAGGTGAGAGTTAGGATCTTGATTGCAAACCCCCAAATGATTCTGTTTTGCACCATATTGATTAGTGTCGGTTTGAGCTCGAAATTGTTGGCATTGATAGGAATATGGGCAATACCACCGTAATTACGATTCGTTTGTGGTCGAAAGTAATCACGAATGGCTTACTGTTGAACCGGTATCGGTAACTCGTTCCCACCATTGTTTGCGGTATTGGTAGTTCATTCAAATCCCCATTATCGGATTGTGTTGTCTTTCGGCCCGTCTAGTGGTAGCATGATTCTCCTCGCGAAAGCCTCAACTTCCCGGTATGAGCGGTATTAAGTCCCCGCTTTAGAGCGCGTGTTCATGCACTACCCGGACCAAACTAAAAGAAACAAGTCAAATAATGTGGAATTAAAGTCACACTAAAATAAAAAAAAATGTCTAAATTAAGAATAATTCTACCTATCGCAATATTAGCACCATAAATTGTATTAGTCCCCGGCAACGGCGCCAAAAACTTGTTCACCTATATTTTTAGCTTCACCGCAAGTGTACGGTGTACGTTATCGAATAGGGTAGCAAGGTCGTATCCACGGAGACTAATAAATTTATGCGCTAAGTATTGATCCAAGATAGTCTTATTTTTATTTAGACGATCGAAATTTGATGATTGTTGTATTGAGATTAAGACAATTTAAATCACTAAAACACAAGATTAAGATAACACAAATGAAAGAAGTATCAAGATAATGAAATGGATTTCGAGTTAAGGTTTCGATTAATAATCCTCTTGTTGTCGGTTTAATCAAGCCACGTTATTATCAATATTCCTATAAGACGATCACAAAACTATTTTATCCTCCCTCTCGAGATGCATATAAAACGTAGATCGAAATACTTATGCTAGCATCTCTACTCAACATAAAGCATTCAACTCCCAAAAGCACAAAAGATCAATTGTCCTCACAAATATTTACAAACCTCTCGATTCATGCAAATATATGTGTCGAGTATTTAAGATCTAATATTGAAACTCATCTCTCGAATTATGAATCAATATATCAAACAAGTTAAATCATTGATCAAGTGATAAAACAAGAATAAGCTCAAAATACTCAAATAGGCTTCAAGATAATAACTTCAACTAAGATTAAAACATCCAACAAGAGTTCATTAATCTACTTCCAAAACCCGGAAATCACAAGAGTTTAGCTACACATGATTAAACAACTTATAAACAAAGTGTTCAAAGTCATTACAAATGAAAATGAAAGATTGAAACTAAAAGAGAAGCAAGAAAAACTTAGGAATGTCGACAATCTCTCGATATATCTCCGTTCTTCAAGCTCCGATGCAACCCGATTGTCTCCTTGATGTCTCCTTCCAAGAGTTCACCCTTGTCTTGTGTTGTAGATCCCAAAAATGCCAGAATGTCCTCTGTGTGCGCCCCCAAAAAAGCCTTTTTATACCCACCATCAAGTTTAGGGCATAATCTTTGCAGTTATGGGATTCAGTAAGGCAGACAGCACGGGTGGTGCGCCGGACACGGGTTACCGTGCGCCACCTCTTTGAAATTACCCAACTCTATGTAGGGCGCACGGGTGGTGCGTCGGAGCACGGCTACCCGTGCGCCATTCGGTGAAATATTCCAACCTGCAGAGGGGCACGGGTCATGCGTCGATCATGGGCTACTGTGCGCCATCTTTGCGGCTCGATTACATTTATATAGGGGTGCACGGGTGGTGTCTGAGGCATGCCCAACCCGTGTGCCCTTGTCTTTTCCGTAGACGCTCCAGTTTTCGCTCTTTTAGGCTTCACTTTTCGTATATCCACTCAATTCTCCGTGTTTCCACTTTGCTTTCCTCGTATTCGTATTCAATTAGCTTCAAATATCATGAAATTCCTACAAAATAAGCAAAGTGTAGTATCTTTTCCACAAGGAGTGAATATGTAACATTTAACGCGAGTATATGCATGTTTACCCACCATTATAGCTCGAAATACGCCTCAAAATACATGCAAAACTCACGCCTATCACCTCCTTTCTGGCCCATAAGGTATTGACCGCGCTTTGAACTATGGATGACAACTGGTCCCCGGTTACCTGGACTGACTCTGCCGCGAACAGGGCCTCCAAGTTTGCCACCGGCATCCTCATCGTAACAGGAGTGGAAGGCACCCCCGATATGGTGACTCCCTCCCCACCGCCAGACGGGGTCGCCTCTGCCCCAGGTATAGTGACTCCATCTCCGTCGGGCGGGGTCACCCCTACCCCCTCGGAATATCCTCCCGTACCAACCACCTTCTTGCCTTTCGAACCTAAACTCGACATCCTCACGTCTTAAACTCAAACTTCCCACAGACGGCGCCACTTGAAAAGGCCTCCAATGGCGAGATCTTCTCAAAATTCCAACCCGATCCTCGCCTAGCTTTGCAAAAAGACTAACTTAGGAGAGAACTCCGTGTAAGCACTCCGACGATCAAGTTTGGAAGGGAAGAAGAATAAAGACAAGTGTATAAAATATAAAACTGAATAAAAATGCCAAGATGCCTTCATTTCTCACCTTCTTCCTTCTTTTATACCCAAGCCCTTTGGTCCTTTGAGGTCCACGTGTCTAATCGGGATTGGGAGATAGATCAAGGCGGGAAATCGTCTAGGTTGACAAAAAGAACTAGTCACATCAGTCGAGTGCGTCCTCGGGGATAGTTCTTGCCTGTCAAATCCGCTTTTTAGGATATTAATTACTTGTCAGGTCTTTCTCTTGGAGCAGTTATTGCGCGCAGGTATGACCTGACATTTAATAACTTCATGTCAGGTCGTCCACCTCTTTTAGTAACTTCCTGCCAGGTCGACCAAGGCTTTAGCCTTTTATAGTCAAGTCAATCGTATCTACTAGTAACTATTAATCGGTCGGTCGTCTTTCTAGTTACTCTCTGTACCGCGGCTCGATTCATTAGTTACTCTCTGTCGGCTCGGTGGTGCCTTCAGTTACTACTGTGTCGATTCGGTCGTACCTTAGTTACTCTGTGTCGGTTCGGTCATACCTTCAGTTACTCTCTGTCGGTTCGGTCGTGCGGCTTAGTTACTCTTTGTCGGCTCGTCCAAAGCTCTTATAACTCTATCGGTCGTCAAAGCTCTTAATAGTCTTATCGGGTCGGTGGAGTACATTAATACTAGCGGTCGGCCAAAGCTCTTAGTACTTTCTGTCGCTCGGCCAAAGCTCTTAGTGCTCTGTCGGCTCGTCAAAGCTCTTAATAGTCTTTATCGGTCGGTTGAAGCTCTTAATACTAAATGGTCGGCCAAAGCTCTTAGTACTACTCTGTCAAGTCGTCCAAGCTCTTATAATTCTATCGAGTCAGTAGTACCATTTGAATTCTTTGCTCGTTCTGTCATATACTTTCTTTGTTTAGGATCGCTCCTTTTATATGTCTTAGATACGCCGAATCAACTAGTCCCCTTCTCTCTAGTTTGAGCGTAGGTCTAAACTTGGAGGAGTATAAAATGCCAGTCTCCCTAAATTTATATGTACTTAGCTCGTCCGGAGTTCTTAATATTCTATCAGCTCGGCCGAAGCTCTTAATACCTTATCAGGTCGGCCAAAGCTCTTAGTACTCTATCAAGTCGTCAAAAGCTCTTATAATTCTATCAGGTCGGTCGTACCATTTAGTTACTACTCAGCTCTGTCATATACTCTTTGTTTAGGATCGCTCCTTCTATATGTAATTAGATACACCGAATCAACTAGTCCCCCTACTCTCATTGAATCAACTACCCTCTGAAAGGGGTTTTCAATGTGGGCTATGGATTTTCAATTCTCTAATCGACATTGTATATTGTTTCAATTGAAGAAGTGCAGAAATTACAGTTTCTGAATACATTGCGAAGTAGGAGAGAATTTTTCGCGAAGACGATGACCTGGAATTTAGAGAAATGTGACGGGCATAGTGGTGAGGATGCTAAGATGGGTCTATTGCGTCCGGCTACAGAGGATTACGCTGCAGAGGCAATCGAAGCTGTTAGGTCTGGGAAAGTGATTGCTGTGCCGACCGATACCCTCTATGGCTTTGCTTGTGATGCTTGGTATAATATCTCCTTAGACTCTCTTCATATGATTTTGTTGGAGTGATTATTTGCATTTTTAGTAGTTTTAATTTTTCTGATATTGGTGTTGATGTTATTTGGGGATTTTGTTATTTTTAGCTTGAAACTATGTAGCTGTGCTGGGCAAATTGTTGAAAAGGGTTTTTATTTTCACTCTGATGAACCTTTTTTATTCCGTTATTTAGTTTCATTGATTTGTTGTTATTAAGGGAAGTTTTTGGCGATTTAGTATGACAGAAAAATTGAAACAACTGTTTCTTCATTGCTGCTTAGCCCTTGAATAATGCACATCACTTAACGGCTTAATGAAGACAAGTCTGTGCCTCTTTATGAACACTTTGTGATTGCTTAAATTTTTTTATGAAGCTAAAGAATTTTGTTAAGCCTGAAACGAGGATATATATTAGAAGGTATTTCAGTTGCATATGTAGTAGCTAGGTAGAATGGAATATAGCAAACCATAAGATATATTCGTAACTCTTAGATGTGTTAAGCAGCTCAAGTTCTGCTTTTGTGTGCTGGGCTAGGGCAGCTCAGTGGAAGCAGTTCATCGGATATACGAAATCAAAGGCCGTAAATATACGAGCCCACTTGCAATTTGCGTTGGGGATGTTTTTGACATAAAACGTTTTGCTGTAACTGACCATTTGCCTCATGGATTGCTCAATGCGCTTCTTCCTGGACCTGTAACCGTTGTTCTAAGACGAGGTTCGTGAGGTCGATTGCCGAGCGTTTTAATAATACTAGGGATAATTACAAAAAAGACCCTGAAGTTCGGGCTAATCACAAAAAAATCCAAAGGTTTCTGAAAATTGCAAAAAATCCCTTTATGTTTCATCTTACATTTCCCCCTTCATAACTCGTAAGAAAAAAACATTTCAAAACCGCCCCTAATATTTATAGAAATATCATAATTACCTCCTTAAATTTTAGACAGAATCTAACCTGAGGGGGCGTTTGGTAATTTTGAAACATCTTTTGTAATCACCCCAAACCTCAGGGTTTCTTTTTGTAATTATCCCATAATATTATTACAAGGTTTACTATTCCTCGTGTTTGAGTGCAAATAGTTGTTATACTGTTGTCTCTTTCGGTGTCTGGCCTGAATATACTAATTTTGTATTTTGTAGGGGAGTTAAGTATCCTCGAGAAATCTTTAAACCCCGATTGGATAGCATAGGGGTTCGAGTGCCCGACTGTAATTTCATTAGGGTAATTGCTCGGGGGTCTGGTAGTGCCCTGGCCCTCACGAGTGCAAACCTTAGCGGGCAACCTAGCAGTGTAGATGTAAGAGATTTTGAGAACCTCTGGCACCACTGTGCATATGTCTACGACGGTGGTGCGCTTCCGTCCGGGCGTGCGGGGTCCACTGTTGTGGATCTGTCTATGCTAGGAAAGTACAAGATTCTAAGGCCTGGAAGGTAAACATCTAATTTCTCATACGGGAAGGGTTTCTCTTGCATTTATGTCGCCAATGACATCTCACTTTGTTGCGAGGAAAGGATTATTGTAAAGGTGTCGTAAAATATTTTTGGCGTTTTGGTTATTAATTGTAGTTCTTGCAATATCTTAGGTAATCCTATTGTGTAAAGCTATACTTTTATAAACTCTCTGCTCGTGTTTCGTATCTACTCAACCTGAGGATGTCTTCTTTGTTCTATGCTTCAATTACTGGAAAGTTAAGACAATTAGAGTTAATTACAAACCTTTGAGGTTTAGTCTAATTATAAAAGAAAGGCCAGCTATCTTTCATAATTACAAATACCCCCTTAATATTTGTTTCTATTTTACAAATAAGGGGTTATTTGTTTAGAAAACCAAACCTCAAGGGGTGTTTGCAAATACCTCAAGGGGTATTTGTAATTTTAAAAAATAATTGGGTTTTTTGTACTTAGGTCAAACCTGAAGGGTAGTTTTTGTAATTATCCCAAACAATTAATATCTAATTGTCAATTGTGATACTTGATTCTCGTATTTTAAGAAATTACCGTGTATCTGGAAAACTAGATTTGTTATAAATGGAGTTACATTGTATTGTTTTCGTACTTGTTCTGCTCATCCTTAAAATATCATGTAAAAACTGCCGAAACATGTTTTGCTTAATTGTGATTTTGCGGAGGATTGTTTGTTTTACAGTACTATATCACATAATCTGACTAACAGTTTTGCCTTCTCTTCCTGTGTTTCGGCAGTGCCAAAGAGGAGACAGTCGCTATCCTTGAGAGACACGCTCTAGTGGAAGATGGCAATGCATCTTGACTGGACTTACAATTCCACATTTGACCTGGATAATGTTTTGTCTGAGCTATTTAAACTCTTATTGCTTGTTGACTGCTTTTTTCCGGATAGTTTACGCTCTGGATCGTGTACGTTGTGACAAACCGAAGTCCGACTATTAAGCCCTGCTCACTCCCTCCTACAGAAGAAACAAAGAGGATAGAAGGGGACTTAACCCTGCTCACTCCCTCCTACAGAAGAAACAAAGAGGATAGAAGGGGACTTACATGCTATGCTGCATTGGCATTTGAAGATGTGGTTGCTGATCATTGTGCAGCTCGATGCAGACGGTTGTGCTTTGTCTGATGTTTTGTGGCTAATTCTGAACTAAAGATTAATTTTATTACAAAAACTACTTCATGAGGTTTAGCTAATTAAAAAATAAACCCAATTATTTTTCAGAATTGCAACTATCCCCTTGACATTTGTTTTTCTTTTACAAATTGCACATTCATGAGGAGGGTTTATTGTTAGGTAATTAGGTAAATACAAATAAAGTGGTATTTGTACTTTTGAAATATAACTGGAGTTTTTTTGTAATTATCCCTAGATAATATCCATTGTAATTCTAACATAATTTTTTCTTTGTATATAAGCCAGTCTGACTGAGAGAATAATTCACAAAGCAATTGACACTATTTTCATGAAATTGAAGTGACTATTTTCAAGAATCCACAAAGCAATTTTTTGTTATTTCACTTACAAGCCTTACCATTTTTCTTCAATAAGTTGGAAGGAATGGTTGGAGGGATGAGATAAATCTCAAAAAAACTGAAAGACTCAGTACTCGAACCCTATGTAAGTGAGTAATACTACTTGATATTAATACATATCCATAATTAGCCTTTTTGTTAGATACAAACACATTTGTTTTCCACCAATGTGAGATACATTGCTTTTGCATACAAACTTTATAACAAGCATTGCAAAATGCACTTCATAAAAACAGTCAAATTATGTTAGAATTAAAATGAAAAATGAAAAAACCATTATTAAAATGGTGGGATTTTTAAAATGAAGAAACCATTATTAAACATACCAATCTAGATATTTAACTAGTAATTCGAAATCTCTCTTGTAATTTTATATTGCATGTCGTTGTAAATCACTTATACAAGTACTCATATTATATATTGATTGTCATTTTATAAGCGTGTATTCTAAACCGCGATAAAGTGACCATTACAAAATTATAAAGGTGGTTCCGAAATAATTAACAAGTGATCATAATTTAACACTCTGATTAGGGTATAACAAGTCGAGTCGAACCGAACATATTATTATTCAAGCTTATTTAAATTTTAATCGAGTTTCAAAAATTGTGTTTGAGTTTAGTTTGATTATTAATCGAATTAATCTCGAACGAGCTTTAGTCGAGCCGAACACGTATCGAGCTCGAGTAACTTGATATTTTTTCCACATATTTTATTACTTTTTTACTAATCGAGTCAAGCTCGTCCGAGCTTTACATCTTATTGAACGAAAAAATGTGTCCAAGCTTGGTTTATTATGTTAACAAACCGAACTTAAAGAAGTTTTTAACGATTGATCTCAAATCGAGTACCGAGTAGTTTAGTTCGTTTTTCAGCCATAACTCGTATCATAAGATTTTACAATTTTTCTTTTCTTTGTTCCTTTTTTCCCCGTCTATTTTAACATTTGGCGCTTGCTTTTTCCCGCTCAAACCCAACTGAAGGTTTCTTTCTTTTTATTATTTTTTCTTTTCTTTTTTTGAATTCCTTATTTATACTGAGTTATACATATAGCAGCGGTAGCTCAACCGAACACGCATTTTTCACACACACAACACGTACTTTCTGTAATACCCGAAAAATTTGGGGGAAAATCGAAATTAGGGTTCGATTATTTGATAATTAGAGATTTTAAAATTTGGGAATTTGTACAATCGGGCTTAATAAATTAACCAAACCCAAGCCTATGACTTCTTATACTAAACATGGTAATATTATGAAATTAATAGAATTAACATTTTTCAAGATATATTTAACCCCCAATTCTTTGCATGATCACAATAAAAAAAAAGAAGAAAATTTCAGCATTAATTCTTTCATAAATTGGTCAGTTACATATTAGACCCAAAATCATGCATAATCAAATAAATTCCCAAATTGAAGCTCATCAATATATTTAACCAATGAACTTAGCTCAAAATTCAGTCATAATGCATTAAAGAATTTGAACTGTACTACCATAAATTATACTAAAATTTTGATAATTGACGTTATTTTTCCTAAACCTCTCCTTACCTAATTTTAAAGTTTAAACCTTAAATACGGTATATAATATATCCTTGAGATCATTCTAACAATCAACAATGTTTTTTTTTGACAAAGCTGCAAAGATGAGAAATTTGTTCTTTTTCATTTCTACCATGAACAACCACTCTCCATCTCCAAACTCCACCATATGTCAACTATTTTACACAATCCGGCCAACAACAAAACCCAAAAAAATAAATCATTCCTAATATTTCAAATAAACTGAAAAAAAAAAAAGAGGGAAAGGGAATGAGACAGAGAGGGGGTGTCAACATTGAATCGAGCCACTGTATTGTTGCTGGACCCCGAAGTCACCGCCTAATAGCCCGGAATCGACTGCCGACGCTGCACCACTCGCCCGCATCGCCGTGTGTCTGCCGTGTGTGATGTGTGTGAAAAGTGTGTGTCGGTGTACGGAGGAGAGGGGGGCTGTAAAGATAGGGATTTTGGGAGGTGGAATAGAGATAGAAAGGGATTTTGGGAGGTTTGGTAAAAGAGATGGAAGGACACAGGAACGAGAAACAGAAAGTGAGAATTGATGTTGGGGAAATAAAAGAAGAAGAAAGGAAAAGAAAGGAAAAGAAAAAGGAGAAGGAATGGGGGGCATGGGGTTTATGTGAGGTTGCAGAGAGAGATTTGAGGGGAAAGTGGTTACTGGGAGAAAGAATGTGATTAAGGAGGAAAAGAAAAAGAAAAAGAAAGAGAAAAAGGGAGGAAAAAGGAAAAGAAAAAGGAAAAAGGGAAAAATGGAGAAAATGGTTTGAATTTGAGTGTAAGATTTTGACTGAAATCTAATTTTGATCCAATAACTCAACTTTGATTTGATTAATCTCTAGATTTGAAAATTTCAATTCATATATATATTATTATTATTATTTTATATATATATAACGTTATTTATAGAAGTTAAAAAAAAAACTATAACTTATTAATACTAGATTAAACTTTAATTTGTAGGCCGGCAAAAATGTTTTTTTCGTCCACTAAGTAGACGACTTGAGAGATTTAGTCCACACTTTTAAAAAATTTTGAAATTGGTCCACTAAGTGGCAAAAATTCGGATTTTAGTCCCAAAGAACCTGCTATTGCGAACAATCCTATGTGGAATTTTTTTTTTTTGCTTTTTTCTTGCCTCAAAATATGAATTATTTTTGTTGATGTGGCATTTTGGAGGGAAAAGATATTATTTTCAATGTAAATTAGGTAAAAATATAATATTCATTATGAATAAAATAAAAATAATTTACAGAATATATTTCAATTATTTGTTAATTTGAAAAACAAAAAATAATTTAAAAAATCCATGAAAAACCAAAATAATGTTAATATTTAAATTATTTGTTAATTTGAAAAACGAAAAAAAAATTTAAAAAATCCATGAAAAACAAAAATAATGTTAATAAAATTTAAGATATTTTAATTGGAGAAATATATTCAAAATTATAAAATAAAAAATTATTTATATCATATGTTTAAATTATATTATTTAATTGTATAAATAATATTTTATTTTTACAATTAAAGAGAAATAATTAAATTGTTTTTATACAGTTTTTTAAAATTTATATATCTTTTATGCAGATTTTTTGTAATTAAATAGTTTTTGTACAGTTTTTTAAAATTTACATAGTTTTTTATACTGTTTTTTTTATAATTCAAAGTTTCTTATGCAGCTTTTTTATAAAATTTCTTGAAAAATAAGAATAATGTTAATAAATTTTAAAATATTTTGAATATATTTATTAAATCAAAATATTTATATTATATTAACATTATTCTTATTTTTCATCGATTTTTTTTGAAAAATATTTTGTGTTTTTCGACTAATAAAAAAATTAAATATATTCTGCAATTTTTTTTTTATTTTATTCATAATGAATATTATATTTTGTAAATTAACAAATAATTTAAATATATTCTGTAAATTAAAAAATTAATTATTTTTCGTTTTTCAAATTAACAAATAATTTAAATATATTCTGTAAATTATTTTTATTTTATTCATAATGAATATTATATTTTTACTTAATTTACATTGAAAATAATATTTTTTCCCTCCAAAATGCCACATCAACAAAAACAATTCATATTTTGAGGCAAGAAAAAAAAAAAAAAAAAAAAATCCACATAGGATTGTTACTGCAATAGCAGTCACCTGGACTAAAAATCCGAATTTTTGCCACTTAGTGGACCAATTTCAAATTTTTTTAAAAGTATGGACTAAATCTCTCAAGTCGTCCATTTAGTGGACTAAAAAAACATTTTTGCCTTTGTAGGCAACAAGAATTGTCGGGCACAGAAACTTGCACTATTCGTCGCACTCTACGCTACGTCACTTTCAAGGTAGGGGTTCTTCTTCTTTTATTTGTCCATGTTAAATGCTCTTTATATGTTGCTTGATAATATTGCTTTTACATGCTACGTGTATATAGTCGCGTGGGACCATCAGGTCAGGCATAAAGTTCCCTCCGGTGAAATCCCGGCAGTGCGAGCCATATTTTAAATGTCTATAGTCGTGTGGGACCATACAGAGGTCCGGGGCATAAAAGTTCCCTCCGGTGAAATCCCGACAGTGCGAGCCATATTTTAAATGTCTATAGTCGTGTGGGGCCATCTGGTCAGGGGCATAAAAGTTCCCTCCCGGTGAAACCCGAACACAGTCACGAGCCATGTTTCAATGCCATAGCTACAATTACATTTTAAATGTTGAGCATGTTATTTTGTAATGTGTATTGTGTATTTAGCTTGGACAAATATGCCTCTACTGAGCTGTTGAATGCTCACCCCAAAATAAATTTCTATTTCAGATGGATGATGGAGTTGGCTAGACAAGTGGTGGTGGTGACCCAAAGTAAAATTTTAGAATAATCAATTCTAATTACTATTTTCTTTGTTAGACTATTTCTTTTTGAAGCTAAAATTATTTTATGGAATAATATATTTTTGAAAATATCATTTAATTTTTTTAATATTATTATTTGGTTGATAAAAATTCTTTTAGAATACTCATAAAGCACTTTTCATATTAAATCGCACTTTCAATTTATAAATCGTATTCTATTTTGAAAAACATGAAAATGGGGTGTTACACTTTCTGTTAAGGGAGAAACATAAGCTGTGCAAATCGTTGAAGGAGGAGCCACGATGATGGCGAAGAAGAAACCGAAGCTGGCAATGGAAGATTACCTCGATTTCATTGACAACCGCACTCTCGATCTTAACGCCACCCAACTTCGTCAGGTTAATATAATCGCCTCTTTCCCTGTATTCAAGTAAACGTTTCTATTGATACTCTGTCAATGTAAACTTTTCTATCATTTATATGCGTGATTTGTCTTTCTTTCATTTGATTCAAATCACTTCACGATTCGTGCAAAAAGTAATTCCATTGTGATTTAGATTTTCTTTACTGTTTTCGTTTTTGTTTTTTGTTTTGTTTTGTTTTAAGTAGCGATACCTACATTTGTTAATATTTCGAAATTTTAGTGCTAAATCCATTCGCCTTTTCTGTTTTCTTCATTTACAGATCCTTGGCATGCATGGCTTCAAAATGAAGAAATTCCAAAAGGCCTGTTACAAACTCCAATGCTCAGATTGAGTTTTACCATTAGTTAATTTCAATTTTGTAAATTAATGATGTTTTTCCCCCTTTTCTTCAAAACAATTTTATAGGTATTTGCGTTTAATTATTTAACAGTATCCTATTTAATTCAGAGTACATTAGTCGATATGGTATCAACAATGGATTTAATGGATCTCCGCCGCTCGACGCTGCTAGACGGCGGCGTATCAGGTGGTGTTATTATTTGTGGCCCAATTTTGGCCCAAGCCCATTACACTCATTAGCCCAACCCCCTAATTGTATAACTAGTCCTAAACCTGCAAATTAATGTAATAACCTAATCTCTCATTTTCTTGCGCCGCTAATCTCGCACTCTCTGCTCTCTGGTTTTTCGTTCTCTCTTGGTCATCTCTTCTTACTCTTCGTGAGTTTTGGTGAGAGCCACCCCGACTTAGTGTTCGGTGAGAGGTACTCCGTCTCCACTTCGAATTGGTGTCCGGTGAGAGCCTCCCCGACTTCTTGTTCGGCGCGAGGTACTCCATCCCTATTCCGATTTGGTGTTTGGTGAGAGCCACCCCGACTTCGTGCTCGGTGAGAGGTACTCTGTCTTGGTATTCGGTGAGGGGATGAGTTGAGTGTTTTGGGTTGTGGTGACTTGGAGCCGAACGGGCTGTGCTATTCTTCCGCCTATGGTCCGTGCCTTGGCTTCCTTGACATTGTTGGGAATAGTATTCTGAGCCGCTTCTCCGTGAGGCCGTATCAAGCTTAAGTCTCGAGCCTCAACGGTCTTTGTGACCAGGCGTTCGTGTTCGGTAAATCGTAGTAATTCTCAACTTATATCTTTGTATTTACGGTTTATATTTTCTGTTTTCAGGTTACAGGCTGATTTGAGGAGTTTCGGTTTTAGCATGTAATCTTTAGTTATCAATTGTAAATTACTGACTTTATTGTAGAACCGAATCGTAATCCGTAATCCCTATCCCGTGGCGATTTATTGTAATAGTCTATTCGTTAGGCTTGTAAAATCGCCATTAATGGCGCGCTATTTCGACATACGGCGGGTCGATACCTAACAGGTGGTATCAGAGCAACCTCGTTGTGGTGTTACGAAACCCTTACCGTAGGGTTTCACTCTGGTAAAACGGCTTGAACCTCTCTTTACTGCTTTTCGTAGCGTAACCGCTTGCCGCGGGTTTATTGCTTTTGTAGCTTAAATACCGCTTGTAGCGGGTTTATTGCTTTGTAGCTTAAATACCGCTTGTCGCGGTTTTTACGTGTTGGGATTACGTCTTTGTAGAATATTTTAGGTTCTTTGTGAACCTTCATTTTTTTATAGAGCTTCTTTGTCCGTTTGCTTGATTTTCAATTCTCTCATTTTTGTGGCCCAGTTAATTGCTTCCGCTGTATTCTCTGTATTTGTGTGGATTTGCTATTTTTGGGACATTGTTGACTTTGTGGTTTGCTATATTAACTGCTGTGTTTTAATATGGTTGGCATGTCTGGTTATCATCTTGAACCGTTTAATGGTAAATCCGACTTTTCTATTTGGAAACAAAAAATGAAAGGTATTTTAATTCAACAAAAGGTGTATAAAGCTATTAATAATTCTTATCGTCCACCGATACTAAAGAAACCAAAGTCTGAAATCGATGAATATGCACACTCTTCTATTATCTTGAATCTTTCTAACTCGTGCTTAGGAAGGTTGGTCAATCAAAATCTGCTAAAGAATTATGGGAAAAATTGGAAGAATTATATACCGAAAAATCATTGCCTAGTAAATTGTTTTTGCTAGAAAAATTCTTTAGGGGTTTAAATTGGATTTAAACAAAGATATTGATGAAAATCTTGATGTGTTCACCAAATTAATTCAAGATATTAAATTGACTGGTGATAAGAACATTGATGATTACACCCCTATTGTGTTTTTAAATGCAATTCTGAATTGTCAATGATGTTAAATCTGCTATTAAGTATGGTAGAGATTCTATTACTCTTGACATTTGTTGTTAATGGCTTAAAAAGCAAGGAACTTGATTTAAACGTTAGTAGAGGTAGTAAACAAAGTTCTGGTGAAGTTATGCATGTTAGGGGTCGGTCTCAAACGAGGTTTAATAACCAAAACCAGTCTTTTGGTAAAAAGAAGGGAAAGAGTAAAACTAGGTCTAAGTCTAGGCCTAATAATAATAGGAAATGTTACAATTGTGGCGAACATGGTCATTACATTAGGAATTGTCCTAAAGGAAAGCAAAATCAGAATTTTAATAATTACCAATCCAATGATCAGGCTAATATGGCTTCAACTAGTGGAAGTACGGGTGATGTGTTTATGGTTTATGATCTATGTGATTATGTGAATTTTGTCTCACCTAAATCTACATGTCAATGGTTAATTGATTTTGCTTGTACTTTTCACATGACACCTTTTAGAAATTTGTTTTCTAATTATAAAGAAGTTGTGAATGGCTCTGTTTTGATGGCTAATGAAAAACAGAGTAAAATTGCTGGGATTGGTGATGTATGCTTAAAATTCGAATCTGGATATGCTTTAGCTTTGAAAAATGTGAGACATGTGCCTGATATTTGTAACAATTTGGTTTCATGTGCTGCATTAGAGGATGATGGGTTAGAAGGTAGATGGGGCAAAGGAGTTATGAAAATTTTGAAGGGAAACCTTGTTATTTTCAAAGCTGAAAAGAAAAGGAACTTGTATGTTTGCAATCTTTGAATCTGAACATGAATCTTATGTGCATAATTCTGTGAATTCAAAGCGATAAAACGATCTATGGCATAAAAGGTTAGGTCACATGAGTGCTAAAGGACTTGAAATTTTGCATAAAAATGGCTATTTTGGAAAAGACAAGTTGTCTTGTATGCCTTTCTGTGATTCATGTGTGCTTGGTAAACAATCTAGAGTCAAGTTCCCTGTTTCCCCATTCCCAAATCAGACTGTGTTTTGACATTCTTAAATATTTGCATGCTGATGTGTGGGGTCCAACTAGTGAACCCACCCAAGGTGGAAATAAATATTTTCTATCTATAATTGATGATTTTTCAAGAAAAGTATGGGTTTTCTTAATGAAAAACAAATCTGAAGTGTTTGAAAAATTTAAAAATTGGAAAATGTTGATTGAGAATCAAACTGGAAAAAGGATTAAAACTCTTAGGACAGATAATGGGCTCGAATTTTACAATAATTTGTTTGACAACTTATGTCTTGAATTTGGTATTCAAGGCATAAAGCGTGCCTTATACGCCTCAAGAATGGTGTTGTTGAGCGTATGAATAGAACCTTACTTGAAAGGGTCCTGAGCATGCTTGCTTCCTCGGGACTTTCAAAAGGTTAGGGTGAAAAATTCATACGGCTATTTGATTAATAGATCACCGTCTGTGCCTTTGAAAGAAAAATGTTAAATCTGTTTTTACGGTAGAGAAATTGATTTTCAAACTTGAAGGTATTTGGTTGTCTTTGCATTTGTTCATCAAAAGGTTGATAAACTTGAACCAAGATCCAAAATGTGTTTTTTTAGGATATTCTGCGAAGGGTGAAAGGATATAGGTTGTGGCTTAGGGTGAACCTGGTTTTAAAACTATTACCCGAGAGATGTCATTTTTAATGAATCGATTTTTCTTGTTTGTCTTTTTTGCCTTTGTCCGAACCTGAAGGTGCTCCAAATAAGGTGGAGCAATTGTGCGGTTTGAGTCATATTGATGAATTTGAAAATATGCATGTTGAAACCGAAAGTTTGCACGAAAATCAACTTTGTTGCGAATGATGTGCACGAAAATCATGAAAATGATGTTGTGCATGATGATTTAATTGATGTGAACGAAAATGAAAATGTTGATTTGCATGATTATCAACTTGCTAGAGATAGAGAAAGACGAAACTCTGACCGCCTAAATTTGATGATTTTCACATGGCTTCATTTGCTTGTAGTGTGTTTGAGTCTATTGATGGTAATGAACCTAAGTCTTATCAAGAAGCCTTAAAGTCGAACAAATCTGCTGATTGGTTAAATGCTATGAAAGATGAGATGAACTCTTTGCATGTTAACAATACTTGGATTCTTGTGCCTAAACACGAAAATTGTTCTCATTGTGGTTTTGTAAATGGTTGTTTAAAATCAAGAATGAAAATGAATCAGTTAGATATAAGGCTAGACTTGTGGCTAAGGGATTTACTCAAAAATAAGGGATAGATTATACATAAATCTTTGCGTATGTTGTTAAGTTTACAACTGTTAGAATCATGCTTGCATTAGTTGCTCAATTTAATTGGGAATTAAAACAAATGGATGTTAAAACTGCGTTTTTGCATGGGGAGTTAGAAAAAAAGATTTACATGAGATCCTGAGGGTTTTGTTGACAGTAAGAAACCTGATCATGTTTGTTTGCTTAAAAAATCCTTGTATGGTTTGAAACAATCTCCTAGACAATGGAACAAGAAATTTGATGAATGCATGCTTTCTTTAAAGTTTAAAAGAAGTAGTTATGATCATTGCTTGTATTTTAAAGAAAATGTTTCTGTGCCTATTTTCTTGTTGATTTATGTTGATGATATGTTGTTGATAAGTTCCTGCATTAAATCAATTGAGCATGTTAAAAATTGCTTGAGTGCTAAATTTGACATGAAGTATCTAGGAGATGCAAATAGGATTTTAGGAATGAACATTGTTAGAGATAGGAAAAACTCAACTGTTTTTCTTAACCAGATTTCTTATGTTGAAAAGATTTTGAGTAAATTTTCTATGTCAACTGCAAATCCTGTGAATGTTCCCCTTGCTGCCCATTTTGTTTTAAGTAAAGAACAATCTCCTAAAACTGAACATGATTTGAGTTGTATGAAAAATGTGCCTTATTCCAATGCTATTGGATTTGTGATGTATCTTATGGTTAGCACTTGGCCTGACATTGCATATGTTGTTAGTTGCTTGAGTAGATACATGTCTAATCCTGGTATGGTACATTGGAATCTTTGTTAAATGGCTTTTAAGGTATTTAAAACGTGCATGAATTTTGGTTTGAAATGCAGTAAATCTCACGAAGGTGTGAAATTGGTAGGATATGTGGATTCTAATTACGCAAATGATAGGGATAAGAAAATCTACAACTTCTTATGTGTTTACATTGTGTGGTTCATGCATTAGTGGAAATCTCAATTACAACACATTGTTGCACTTTCAACTCTTGAATGACGAGTATGTTGTTGTCACTGAAGCTTTAAAAGAAGGCTGTGTGGTTGAAAGGTTTCTTGCTAAATTTGTTTTTCTATTTTTATCACTTAAAAACAGTACATTAGCTCGTCTTTTCTTTTCTTGTCTTAATATTTTTTATTAAAATTTTAAATGAATAAACTTGCATGCATGGGTCATCTCTGGGGTCAGAACGATCCGAGTCGAGTCAAGTCGAGTTGAGCGTTGTTTGCCAAATGTTTGTTTATTTTTGGTCTATTCAAGCTCGGCTTGAGCTCGTGTTGGATTGTTAAATTTGTATTCGTGTTCGTTCATTTAATTTTTATAATGTTCGAATTTGTTCATGTTCATATTCGAGTTCGTATTCGTTACGTGTTCTTGAACAAGTTCATATTCAAATTTATGTTCATAAACTGTTTGTGAACAATCAATAATTTTGTTCACGAACGAACAAATAAACAAGCAAACAAATATTTATATTTATATTAAATATTTTTAAATTAAATAACATTATTTATTATTAATTGAATAATAATCGAGCTAATATAAAACATCATAATAAATATTTAACATTGTTTCTAACATATTTTTATCAAAAATAATAAAAACCGTTTGTTTGGACTTTGAAATCGCCGGATTTAATCAACGTCGGTTCCACTACGGTTTTAACCAACGATTAAAACCCCGATTCCACTATTTTTAAAACCAAGAAATCGGAACCGGCCTACATGATTCCAATTCAATTTTGGAACCATTGACCATTTAACGATTCTCGAACAGTTGACTATGGTTTCGGTTTTAGTTTGGAACCCAATTTTAATTCCATTTGCCCACCCGTACTTCGAGTGACCGTTTATTCATGAAAATTAAAAAATAAATTCTGCCAAAAAAGACGGACAACAAACAGCCGTTTTTAAATTATTAAAAAAGAAAAAAAAAACTTAGGCAAAAAACGGCATTTAGGAACCGACTTTCTAAAAGTCGTTCATTAAATCGCTGTTTTTTATTACTATTTTAAACTATTCTTTTTTCACATCAATTGTGTAACAAGAATTTTTTTTTTGCAATATTCTATTAAAAAGGCCAAAATAATAGTTCTGTAGTTGTGGGTTTGTAGCAGAGTTTACTATCGAATAGGAAAAAAAAAAAGGTGATTTCAAATTAAATAAAATTAACATGATAAATTGTGTGTTATCCGGATTAGCCCATGACTAGGGCTGAAAAACGAATCAAAGTACTGTTCTATACTCGATTCGAGATCGATGGTAAATAGCTCGTTTGAACTTGGTTCATTAACACAACGAACCAAATTTAACACAATTTTTCGTTCAATAAGATGTAAAGCTCGGTTCAAGCTCAATTCGTGTTCGGCTCGACCAAAGCTCGTTTGAGCTCGATTCGATTAATAATCAAACCAAGCTCAAACACAAGTTTTTGAAGCTCGATTAATATTTAAATAAGCTTAAACAATACCATCTTCGACTTCATGCGACTCGTTTACACCCCAACATGTGAGATTTGCGTTTGAATTGAAAGATTTTTAATTGAAAATAAAAATAAAATTTTTGGTTAAACATTTCAAATAATTTAATACAAGAATTTGACATGCACATCATTGATTGAAAAAAGAAAGGAGTGACAATAAGGTTTTCTAGTAGATCTTTGAAGTCTGATCTAATAAAGTAAGAATTGTTTTGATACGTGAACTATTAACACAACCGTCAATTTAATACATGAGTTTTTATAAATATTGTAAATCATAAGCAAGTTTTGTTATAAATATGTCACAGGTGCTTTGGTTTTTTGGTAAAGCGATTAAATACATCATTGCATCTAGATATACAATGAATTAAGCAAAAGTTACATCAAATTAATTGTTTGTTAGTTATTTTGAATGTTTATAATTTGTCTTGATAAATATTTTGTAAACTTTTATGTAATTTTAAATAATTAACAAAAAACTAACTACAAATGATTGATAATAAAAATATATGTTAACAACATAGTTAAATAATTAAATTTTAGATATATAGATATAAATATTAGCTATCCAAAAAGTTTACTATATTTATAATTATCTATTTTTTAGGGTAATTCATGTAGTTTATGGGCCTTAGACCGATCTTTGTTGGAGTTGCTATGGGGTACTATTTGGAGCTACCATTTGTATATCATTGGCATAAAAAAATGTTGTTTTGACACTTTTATTTTGGCAGAGGACTCTATGTATAACTGAAATTAAATTTTTTGTTATTTTGGGCATTTTATTTTGGTAGAGGACTTTATATAAAACTGATACTAAATCATTATTGTTTTTGGCATTTTGTGACATTGAGATGTGAATACAATTTAAAGTAGTTTAATTTCATATTTTATTCTTGTTTCACATGTTTAATTTGTAATTTACTGTAGCAAAAATCAAAAACTATTATGGAATATAATTGTCAAATTCGCATTCAAACACAACAGTTTTTCATTTTGGAAAACTATTGTGGTTGAGAACAAAGACAACAGAGTAAAACTGTTGTAGACTTTTTATGAAACTGTTGTTTTTGTTGCATACTACAACAATGTTTTTTTGTTGTCATTTAGTACCCCCTACTACAACACCACTTTTTTTCTTAATAGACAACAGTAAAAAACTGTTGTCTTTGTGGATTTTTCTTGTAATGTATATCTCTGATTGTGAAATAATTATATTACAAGGATTAATTGACAATTTGCATTACCATTTAATTTAGAATATGTTATCTATTTAGATTAAGAACAAAAAAAAAAGAGATAGTTTTTTGGTCTCTAACTTGTACTATTTAGAGACTCAGTCCTCCATGCAACCACATTTATATTTTGATTTAATATCTTTCAAAAATTCGGATATTTAGTCCGATTTTAATTAAAATTATGTAATTTCATTGGAATTGCTGGGTAGGCCATTGATGTGTCTAAGAACTTTAGAATTTTTTGTGCAAAACTTAACAAGTCAAATCATCAAAGTTAACACCTAAAGTTGAGGATTTTAATGTTTAGGTGGCAATATTTCCAAATTTTTGACATGTTTGTACCTCACCAGTCATAGTCATTAATTTCCAATAAAATAACATAATTTTTGGTCAAAATCAAACTAAATTTCCGAATTTTTAAAAGATATAAGACCAAAATTTAAATGTGATTAGGTATAAATATCCAAGTAGTCAAGTTTTGGAACCAAAAAAATTATTCCCGCCCCAAAAATAATTAAAAAAAATACTAGGATTGTTTGTAAACATATCCAAAATAAGTTAAATAACCTAACTCTATGAAACTCGAATGTCGACAATCCTAACCATCATGACTTTTTTTCTCAAAAAAAAACCATACATGACTTCGTCAATATAAAACTCACGTCCTTAGGACACACGATCGATATAAGGTTTTGAGGACAACGGTTGCCTGGGTAAACATAGGTGGAAAGCGTCGTCGTTTCCGACACGAGCTACTTGATATTCGCTCTAGGCAAGGACAAGTCGTGGAGAGTCTCGATGCTCGAGCTCTGCCGTGGGAAACTCGAAAAGTGTTTGTATTAATGGAATTTTATATTGCCGAATTTTTAAACAAGCGATAGCATTATACGATGGCGTGATATGTGCTTTTGATGTGAAAAGTGAGTTTTATTACCATGTGGGATACCGGAGGATGTCTCGATCCCGGATAGAAGGCGTGTCATCTTATTGAAGTAAAGGTGTCCTGGCCGTAGTAGGCGTGAAAAATTTTGCATTATAAGACCGTGGATTAGAGTAAATGGGTCGGGTTAAATCTTGGATAGAACATAGGATTGAGTTTGATTTTGTTATATATTGTTAAACTATATGAAAAGATATTAACACTTGAAAGAAGGAGAACTTTATTATCGAAAACATGAATGTAACGATACATGGAGTTCTTTGTATTTATAGAGATAACACCAATGACGATTAGCTCTGTTGATGATCCGGAAATGGTGTCTTTGTTTAGTTGACTTCCAGAAATCAAATTGGGACCCAAGAACAAACAATTCCTAATGTAGACCTCGCCGTCATCTATATCGATGCCCAATCGGCATCACAATATCCAACCAAGGAAAACATCGAGTTGTGCTTAGTGAAGTGTAAACCATACTCAATAGTACCACTCGAGATACCTTAGTATCGTTTGACCTGCTTTCAATGCTCCTCTTGAGGTGTTGCATAAATCGACACACCTTATTATTTGAAAATGCAATTTCGGGCACAGTAAGCTGTGATATATTGTAATGCCCCAACAATGCTCCTATCTTTTGTTGAATATTGCCCACAAGAGAACCACCATGTCTTTGAAAGTTTAAGATTTGTGGTCATAGGTCTTTGAAACACTTTTAGCTTGTAATCATGTTCACCTTGGTAAGAAGATCCTTAATATATTTTGGCTTTGTGAGAGATGCAAACCCGGTGGAAGTAGACCGTACTTGTATCCCCAAGAAGTAATCAAGTGAACCAAGATCTTTGAGAGCAAAGTAGGAATTCAAGCTGGCGAATGACATCTTGAATATCTTTGAGTGTTACTCGATGATTAAAATATCATCCACATAAACCAAAACAAAGGTTTGGCCATGAGATCCATGATGCGAGAAATAGAGTGATCGATTTGGAGGAGATGAAACCAAGCCTTGTAAGGTGAGTTTCAACTGCTCAAACCATTGTCTAGGAGCTTGCTTGAGGCCATAGAGGGACTTAAGGTTTGCACACAAGATCGGGATGATTAGAATCCTCAAAGCCGGGGTTGCTCCATATACACCTCTTCGTCAAAGCCCCATTGAAAAGGCATTATTGACATCCAAGTGTCTAATAGACCATCCCCTACTCGAGCCAATGTAAGAATCACTCTTATAGTTGTAGGTTTGACCCGCAGGGACTAAAGGTTTCACCAAAATCAAAGTCAACCACTTGATGAAAGCCACTTAGCAACCAAAGGAGCCTTGTCTTATTTATAGTACCATTAGGGTTCTCATTGAGCACGAAAACCCACTTCGACCAATGGGGTTCTCCCGGAAAAAGGAACCAGGGACCAGGTGTTGTTCCTCATAAGAGCAAGATACTCATCATGCATAGCTTGTTTCCATTTTCATCAAGAAGAGCCTGCGGCCCGAGCATGTGAGGCTCGATGCTGCGACATAAAGCCTTGGAGGCTTAAAAATCCCATTTTTAGACCTGTGACCATATTATGAGCATTAGAGCAAGAGTGAGAGGGAGGTAAAGGGCCTCTTGAAGGTGAAGAAGATGTGAAGAGAGGGCTCGAGAGGTAGGAGAGTGAAATGGAGGAAGATGAGGTGAGGATGGAGGAGCGAAGAATAGAGCAGGAGGGAGGAATGGAGGATGAGGAAGAGGAAGAAAGCGAGAAGGAGTTCTTTGAAGAAGAAGTAGAAAAGGGAAAAATGGTTTCATCAAAAACCACATCCCTTGAGATGTAAATCCTGCCAGATGAATCCAGGCACTTGTAGCCTTTGTGATTGAGGCGTAACCAATAAATGTGCATGGAGCGATTTGTAGGCAAACTTATGGGAGTTACAAGGTTTAAGGTTGGGAAAACATAAGCAACCAAAAGTTTTGAGATGAGAATATAGAGTGGAGAGTGAAAAAGAACTTGAAAGGGAGATTTGAAGTGTAGAATCAAGTAGGTAGTCTATTAATGAGATATATTGATGTTAAAAGCACAAATCCCGGTATTTGAGAGGTAAAGATGCCTTTGCAAGCGGTGTAAGGCCATTTTCAACTATGTGTTGGTGTTTTCTCTCAACCAAACCATTTTGTTCATGTGTATGTGGACAAGAGACCACATGTAACACCCCATGTTCATTAAGAAAAGAGGAAAAAGCCACGAACTCCCCTCCCAGGTCATTTGTAGCATTTTGAGAGTGCAATTGAGTTGATTTTCAACTTGTGTTTTGAAGGTTTTAAATCTTTGCAAAGTCTTCGATTTATCTCTGTGAAGAAATAACCAAGTGAATGCGGAAAAGCTATCAACAAAACTAATGTAATATCTATAGCCACTTGAAGATGGGGTAGGAAATGACCCCGAGAGGTTTGTATGTACAAGGCTGGAGTGGTTACGTGTATGTGGTGGTGGAATCGGGGAATGAGGATTTATGTAATTTACCAACACAACAAGCTTGACAAACTGAATGAGAAGTTTTATTAATACTTGGAAGATTACAAGTTTTCAATACATGATGAACAATAGAATCACTAGGGTGGCCCGATCTAGAATGCCACACATCAAATGAAACAACAATAGAATGGACATTACAAGATATATTTGATATAGGAGCAGATGAAGGTAGAAGCGGTATGCGGTGGAGGTGACCTGGAAGGGAAGACATAGAGGCCATCCTTAAGGTGTCCTTGCGGCGGATATCCTTGGTGAGAAAGATCCTTGACAAAATAAGTAGTAGGATAGAATTCAAACATTACTTGATTATCTTGAGAAAATTTTGAGACATTAAGCAAGTTTTTGGTGATTTGAGGGACATGAAGAACATGAAGCAAATTAAGAGTTCTATTAGGAATAAGAGGAGAAGAGAATGCAGATGAACCAATATAAGAGAGAGAAAGGCCCTTACCATCGCCCATATGCACTTGTTCACTGCCATTATAAGGTAACTTGGCCATCAAATGAGAGGAGTCTGCAGTTAGATGATTAGTAGCCCCAGAATCAGGATACCAAGCGATGCTCGGGAAGGCGGACATCATAAAGGAAGGACGATGCGCGAGCAAAAGTAGATCCGTATGTCATATGGTAGAGTTAAGACAAATTAGCAACATTGGCTTGAAAATTAGAAGATGGGCGCGGTGAGAAGGTCTTTGAAACGATTGATCGAATCTATAGTAGCCTTTGCAATGCAAGGTGATTAGAGAGACCACAAAGTGACAAATAGGTTTGTTAGAGAAGAATCTATTTCTACCACGACCTCATCCCAGCCACGATTTCCTCTAAAACCACCTCTACCTCGAGGTTGAAATCGATGTTGCGTTGATTAATGTAGAAATCAGATCCATGAGGGTGGAGCTGAACATTCGGTGCATAAGACTGCGAGAAAATAACCACATTGGCCATATCATTGTCCAAAGATTTAATTGACTTCTCAATTCGAGCCTCCTGAGTAAGTAAAAAACCCTCAATATCTGCTTTACTATGCGGATCAAGCGAGTGTTCATAGCTAAGATGAAAGAATCAAACTCGGAGGGCAAACCATCAAAAATTGCATCAATATGTTCCTTATCAGTGGACAACCAACAAGAGCAAGGAGATCAACATTTTGGCGAATTTTGGCGGTATTCATTCAAAGACAATGCACCTTTTTTTCGATTATGTAATTGATCTTTATATTGACTAATTTTCGCTCGAACTTGAGAGGTAAAATAGGTTTCAGTAGACCAAACGACATGAAGAATCACGACCAACAAGTCGAGAAAGAAGTTCATCGCCAATTGAAGCAAGTATCCGAGGAAAATTAAGCGATCTTGTTGTTCCCGATCAAGATAATTTGGATTGATGATACCAGTTGCCTCATCATCTTCAGAAAGAAATTGAGATGGCAAGGGAGTAGCTGAGCTGAGGAAATGTTGCAATCGATGCCCACGTAATGTGGAAAGAACTTGTTTGCGCCAGACAATGAAATTGGAAGCAGAGAGCCTTGGAAAGAGATCGGATAGGAGAATGCTTAGGAGAGAAACGAGATGTTGCTTCAGCCATGGCCATGGAGGATCGAGTTAGGCTGATACCATGTTAAACTATATGAAAAGATATTAACACTGAAAGAAGGAGAGCTTTATTATCTGAAAACATGAATGTAACAGTACATGGAGTTGCTGTATTTATAGAGCTAACACCAATGACAGTTAGGACTCTAACAAACTAACAGATTCAGTTACAATCCTAACTACCATAACAGACTAACCGCTACAGCTAACTGTCATCTAACATATATAGAGTTTGTAATATATAATATTTATATATATATGTATATATATATGTGGGCCTTACATCAAGAAATATTACTTAGGCTTATTTGCATGCTATGCTTTCCATAGCAGACGTGTGTGCATGGGAAAAGTCACAATGTTTCATTAGTAATTGATCAGTTGCTTTGGTGATTTGCAATGAAAGTTTGAAGAGTTGCTTAAACCACATGCAACCAATGATGATTCGCAATGAAAGTTTTAAGAGTTGCTTTGGTGTTTTTCAATCTCATCCGGAAAGGATTAGTGCGGGTTCGAAGAGCTCGGATGTCAATAAGTAAATGCATCATTATTTTTGTATATATAAGTGATGAAGGCCATATTAGAAACTAACTTTTGCATTCTTATTTTCTTGTAGAAACAATCCAAAAACTTGCTATTTTGTTGTTTCATTTTGTCTATGTATCCTAGAAGTAATTTGCCACAAACTCGGTTAGCAAGTAGTGGGGGCAAATAACAACTTTAAAAAGTTTCAACACGTCTTAGACTTTTGTATTCCCTTCAAGTTGTAATACCAAAATCTCGTGTCTTTCGTTTTTCTCAATTTCTATTGTGTTCGATTCATACCGGTTAAATTCTTTTCGTCAACAATCTTAAAGTGTTATTTGAGTTTCCATGGAGTCCACTCAAGAATCACAATCAAAGTGATGAATCAAGACTTTGTGAAGTTGGGCCATTTGGATGGCACGGGCACCAACTGTCGTTGGAAGGACAAATTAATGTTTTTCTTAAGCGCTCACGAAGGTTACCTACGTTCTCAACCGGATCTTCAAAAATCCCTCCACCAAAGATGGCGAATCGGCGAAGTGAAGAAACAAAGGGAGAAGCGCCAAGAGGATGAAGTGATGTGTAGGGGTCACATTCTCAATACGCCCTTCGGACACCGCTTTCTACGATTTATTCACGGTGTGAAAAGTCGAGGAAATCTGGGCAACAACTTGAACGTGAATATGCATCACAAAAGCAAGGAAGCGATAAGTTTTTAATTAAAAAGTATTTTGAATTCAAGCTTGATGATTCTTCTCTCTCATGGATCAAATTCATAATTTGCAAGTGATAGTTTCAAAACTTAAAGATTATGGGGTTGAAATTTACGAATCTATGCAAGTAGGTGCGATAAATGCTAAATTGTCTTCTTCTTGGAATGATTATCAAAAGAAATTGCTTCATACTACGAAATTTTGACCATATCTAGTGTTTTGAAACATTTAAGAATTGAAGAAGGTCTTAGGATTCTTCATAAGAAAAAATTTGATAGTGATCCTAAAGTGAATATGGTTAATGAGAAGAAGTTTAAGAATAAAAGAAAAGAATTAAGAAATCTGATTAAGAAGACAAGAAAAAGGAAAATAGAGTTTGCTATAATTGTGGTAAGAAAGGCCATTATAAGGCACCAGTGCAAATCCAACAAGAAACAAAAGTTAATAATGTTAATCTTCTAGTCTAATCTTGTTGAAGATCTTTTCTGAAATTATAGCAATGTTATCTCTTGGTCTTGTGGTGAACTCCTTGGCTACACCAACCTCTTCTAAGGATTGGTGGTATGATTCGTCTTTGCGATTCATGTTTGCAATGACAAGGAACAATTCAAAAATTATGAAATTGGATGGACAACAAGTAGTTATGGCAAATGGTGTGAGGGCCAGTACTTGGTAGAGAGATGTTCATTTGGACTTCACCTGCGGCAAGAAGATGGTACTCACTAATGTGCTTCATGTTTCGGATGTTGTGAAGAATCTTGTCTCGGCGGACATTCTTAATAAGAAGGGTTAAAGGTTGTACTAGAGTCTAATAATGTAATCTTGTCTAATAAAAGGGTGTAATCTTGTAAACTCTTTAAGAATTATTCTTTGGTGTTTTGATTTGTTTATTTCCTAAAGGGAATAAGAAGTGTATTCTAGATTTGTGCATGTTTATTTGATGAAATCTAAGGATAAATACTTTGAAGTATTTGGTATGTTTATTTGATGAAATCTAAGGATGAAGTATTTGGTATGTTCAAATCTCTTGTAGAAAATCGGTTAAGTAGAAAAATCAAAACGTTGAGGAGTGATAGAGGTGGTGAATACTTATCTGGTGATTTTTCTAAATTCAATGAAGATAATGGTATTGTACACCAAACTAGTGCTCCATATACACCACAACAAAATGGTTTGGCTGAAAGAAAGAATAGAACGTTACAAGGCATGGTGAATTCCATGCTCTTAAGTTGAGTTTGCCAAACAATTTGTGGGGTGAAGCTTTGTTGGCCTCTGTCATTTCATGTCGGTTCTTTCATTAAGGACTAAAGTGTCCCCATATGAGTTATGGAAAAGTAGAAAACCAAACTTGTCATACTTTAAAGTTTGGGGTTGTATAGCATATTATAGAGTTCTAGATAATAAAAGAACCAAGTTGGGACCTAGGGCACTTAAAAGTATTTTTGTTGGCTATCTTTGAAAATTAAAAACTTACAAATTGCTAGATCTTGATTCTAAGGTAATAGTTGAATCAAGAGATGTTGAGTTCTTTGAGGATAAGTTTTCAAAGATTTAGTGGTGAATGTGAATCTATCACAAGTGCTAGTTCATCTCAAATTGCGACTTCTAGTGAACTTAAAAGAAAAGAAATTGACACTCTATTGAACTTAGGAGAGTCAAAGACAAAGGAAGGAAAAAGAACTTTCTTAGATTTTATATCCTCTCAAGCTATTGTCTTCCTTGTGGAAGGTAATATGAACTCTCTACTTAATAAAACACCAGTTTTATTTAGTGTAGAAGGATGATCTAAAACATTTAGTGAAATTTATAAAGTCTAGAGATGCTGCATTTTGGAAGAAGCGGTAAATGATGAAATGGATTCAATATTGTCTAACAATACTTGGATTCTAGTTGATTTACCTCAAGGTTCAAAACCAATAGGCTGTAAATGGGTATTTCTTAGGAAGTATGCCACAGATGGAACCATTCTAACTTATAAAGCAAGGCTAGTAGCTAAGGGATTTAAACAAAAAGAAGGAATCGATTACTTTGACAACATGCTCCGGTTGCTAGGATTACCTTAGTTAGAGTACTTCTTGCTTTAGCTTCTATATATAATATGCATGTACATCAAATGGATGTTAAAAGCGGCCTTTCTAAATGGTAATTTAGATGAGGAGTGTACATGGAACAACCGAGAGGCTTTGTGCTACATGTAATGAACATAAAGTTTGTAAGCTAGTTAAGTCTTTGTATGGACTAAAACAAGCTCCTAAACAGTGGCATGAAAAATTTGAATCTGCATTACTCTCAAGTGGATTTAGGTATAATAATGTTGATAAGTGTATTTATTCTAATTTCAATGAAGAGTATGGTGTGATTATTTGCCTTTATGTGGATGACATGCTTATTATAAATCTACTTTAAAAGGTGTAGTAGATCTTAAGAAGTATCTTTCTTCTAAGTTCAAGATGAAAGATCTTGGTGAAGTTGATACAATCTTAGGTATTAAAGTTAAGAAACATAGTGGGGTTTAAGCTCTTTCACAAGCACATTATGTTGATAAAATCTTAAAAGTATCAACATTTGAATGTGAAAAGAAGTTAGTACTCCTTTTGATCTAACTTTAAGTTATGTGAAAATTGCGGCAATCGATAGCTCGGCAGTATGCTAGTGTAATTGGAAGTTTGATGTATGCAATGATAGTTGCACAAGGCTGGATATTTCATATTATGTTTGTAGACTTGCGGATATACTAAAAATCTGGTAGGGATCATTGGAAAAAATTGTGACAAGAGTTCTTGGATATCTTAAAAGGACTAAAGATTTAGGACTCTACTATAATAACTTTCCAAATGTACTAGAAGGTTATTACGATCTAGTTGGATTACTAGCATAAGTGATCAAAAACCTACTAGTGGTTGAGTGTTTATTTGGTGGTGGTGTAGTTTCTTGGGCTTCAAAAAACAAATAATGATACACACTCCACCATGGAAGGCTGAATTTGTTGCTTTATCTTGACTTGTAAGGAGGCGAGAATGACTTAGAGATTTATTACTTAATATAGATTTGTGGCCTCGTCGATGCCACCAATAACTTTATATTGTGATAGTGAGGCTACTATGTCTAGAGCATTGAATAAAGTGTACAATGGTAAATCTGACATATAAGCCTAAAACAGGCATTTATTAGAAATTCTTAATAATGATGTTGTCACTATTGTGTTCGTTAGAACTTATAATAATTTGGTGGATCCATTGACCAAACCTTTAGCTAGGGATTTGGTAGATTTGACAACATCATGAATGGGATTAAAATCCTGATCTATAATCACTAGTGATGGTAACTGACCTTCTTCTAGTACTACCCTAGATTGAAAGGTTTAAAGGGTAAAACAAGTTGCTAAGTGATTGTGAGCACCTAATTAAGTGTATATCATTCCAAGTATAAGGTGCATATTTTGTTACTCTTAAGTGAGCGGGTTGATAGTTAATTCTTAATGGAATTATTTCATAGTGTTTATTTATGTTCAATTAAATAAAACTTGAAATAACTTCCACTATATGATCATAAGAAGTGGTGCAGCTTACAGCAAAGTTTGGGTGATCTTTTGTTACATGATCATGAACTAGGATGAGCACATGGCGGTAATAGTGCTAAAAGTATTTGTGAATAAAAGAATGCTATTGATGGTTCATGCGTGGAATATTTCTAATCTATTTTTGAGTGTTGGTTTAAGCAACCTAGCCACTAATTACTTAATTTAGATTTGTGAAGTATTTGCACTAAAGAAAAGTTTAAAAGCAGAAAGTTACTTTTCTTATGCATGATATCATGAGTGTTAGCTTGAGATTATATTACAAACTAAGTGGGGAATGTTATATATAGAGTTTGTAATATATAATATTTATATATATATATATATGTGGGCACTTACATCAAGAAATATTACTTAGGCTTATTTGCATGCTATCTTTCCATGTGACGTGTGTGCATGGGAAAAGTCACAATGTTTCATTAATAATTGATCATTGCTTTGGTGATTTGCAATGAAAGTTTGAAGAGTTGCTTAAACCATGCAACCAATGATGATTCACAATGAAAGTTTGAAGAGATTGCTTTGGTGTTTTCAATTTCATCCGGAAAGGATTAGTCACGGGTAAAGAGCTCAACGGATGTCAGCTAAATGCATCAATTATTTTTGTATATATAAGTGATGAAGGCCATATTAAAACTAACTTTTGCATTCTTATTTTCTTGTAGAAACAATCCAAAAACTTGCTATTTGGTTGTTTCATTTTGTCCTATGTATCCTAGAAGTAATTTGCCACAAACTCGGTTAACAAGTAGTGGGGCAAATAACACTTTAAGAAAGTTTCAACACGCCTTAGACTTGTTGTATTCCCACTTAAAATGTAATACCAAAATCTCGTGTCTTTCGTTTTTCTCCAATTTCTATTATGTTCGATTCATACTAGGTTAAATTCTTTTAGGCGTCAGATTTGAGATGGGAAACTATTTTTAAATCTTGCATCGTACTTTAGTTTCAGTGAAGATCAAGATGGGGAGATAGTGATGGGATCGTGCGGGGTGTTGTGGCGTGGAATTTCGATTTTTCGTTATAATTTGAGGCGGAAAATGGAGAAGAATTGATGTAGTAGGAGTAAAGGAGCGTGTGATCATGGGCGATTTCTATGTTGAAAATGTGGAAACCGCTTTAATGCGCGTCATTTTGTAAAACTCATCACTTTCTAAAATTTTATTAGAAGAAAAACTTTTAGAAAAAAGCATAGAAACTTCTAGTTAGTTAGATATTTTAAAAGATTATTCGATTGAGCAATTATAGGCATTAGATTAAATAAATTCTAGCTGATTAGTTTAGAAAGTTTTAAAAGATAATTCTAGTGGATGAATTATAAGAAATCAATAAATCTGCCCGTTGGTTATGAGCGTTAGGAAGTTGTCTTTAGTAGTTAGGAATTTTAAAACATAATTCTAGTGGATGAATTATAGACAATAGATCAAATAAATCTGGCGCCGTTGGTTAGGAAGTTTCTTTTAGTATAAATAAGGGGATGCCTTGCTAATTTTGTATAAAATCAAATTTGAGAACAATCAATAGAAATAAGCAATTCTTCCACCAAATTTCTCTTGTATTCTTGCTTCCTG
>CM071924.1:66526994-66724886 GCA_016081115.2 Rehmannia glutinosa | reverse complement strand
TTTCGTTTTGGCAAGAGTTTATTATCAACCTGCTGTAATATTTTCTAAAAAGAAAAAAAACTTTTTGTCTATCTATACCATGCTCGGGGTGCTTGTTTCGAGACCATATAAAACCTTTTTCATATTTATTCAAACATAAGCTTTATTTTAGCCCCGTAAAGGCAATTTGAAGAAAAGCGGATTTAACATTCATTTGGTAGTTATTTTTGAAACAAGAATAATGAAGTAAAATCACTGAATAGCTTCTAAATGTGCTATAGTTGCAAGTTTTCACATCATAATCGATACCTTCTTCTTGACAATGTAGCGAGTTGCTAACCTTGCTTTATTTTGAATGATGTTGCCTTGATGATCACAACTTTATTCAGGATCCGTTTGTTGATGATAGTTTGTGATGCAAGATAAATTTGGATTCGAAACATCATTCATTTTCAAATTAGTTCATCTTCTTGGATCTCTAGAAACCAATCTTCATCTTCAATTGCTTTCTTTGCATTTTCTGGCTTTTGCAGAGATATAAGAAGCTTTTGACAAATTTTCTCCTTGTCATGACTTTGTCAAGTCGATCCCTTAATACTAAAGATCTTTGGATAGTGATCTTCTTTAATTTTAGTGCTGCAGGAAGATCTGATGTATCATCTTTATCTTCTTGTTGAACATATGATAAGTATTTTCATTTAGAGTAATGTTTGGAACAATTAGTTCGACTCCATCTTCTTCATCACTATCTTGAGTTAAGTATTCTTTCAGCGGAAACATTAGTTTGATGTGAGCGGATTCTTCAGCACCAAGCTTAGATTCTTGACTTTGTTATACACCGGTATGCACCTTTCTTGGTTGATTACACCCACGTGCGAGGAGCATTGGTAGAATTATGTTACTCCGTCCTATATATTTTCTATCTTATTTACTATTTTACATTTACCTACAATTTTTTGTCGTCGATAATATATATAAAAATGAAAAAGAGTATTCACGATCACGGTGGCGTCAGATGTTCCAAGTAATGGAACAAGCATTACCGTCGGAAAGCACAAGGCCAGAAAGTAACATAGTATTCTCAGTAGTACTATTCGTCTAGCGGTATCCCATAATACGTTTTTATAAATAAAAAAACTTTATTATATATAAGTAATGGATATATAATATGACATTTATTCTATTAGAACAATAGAATATCTCTTAAAGCGGTGAAAATCCAGTTCTGTCATCTTGCTAAACCATGATCACCTGCGGCGGATAGTGGTTCCACACAGAAAGGATGATGAATGTAATAGTGCCGGTTGATAATTACGACACGCCGATTTATAAAGGAGATTGAGGGCATAGTTTTATAGTGGCAGCCGTTCGATTAGAAACATGAACATGAGATTGGATGGCTCAATCCACCACTCCACAAAGCATAGTCCATAAATCACTTGCACATTTCTGGGAGGAGCACTTGATTGGGCAATACACCAAGTGGCTTGTTTACGACTTGAGCACGCTTGGTAAGATTGTTTCATAGAAATTAGGCTGCAAGCTATATTAGTGAGTTTTGTTTTTTGTATGAAAGTATCCCACCAGTATGTTAACTGATAATCTTGCTAAAAGGCGTTACATGGAACACATCCATGAAAGATATGAGATACGACCAAATCCATATGCGAGAAGGTCACAGAGTGGTAACCTCGAGCCAAAAATCTCCAAGCAACATTAGTGGGTAAAGACGAGAAGGTGTGCTTATAAAGTTGAGTCTGACAGCTCATCCAAAGTGGTGCCAGCCATTGCTATGGGTGATGAGATCATGTGCATGAAGCTCCGCTAAATGCAAATCTATGCCACATTACCTCCAGAAACAGCCCCAAAAGCCACTAAATTAAAATACTTATACAACACTAACCCCTAACGCCGTCATGCTGCCATCCGCCAATGCTTTGATCCATCGAGGGAATAGTAAATGCCAATCCATTTGCACAATTTTGGGGCCTTACGAGAATGCCCGACACATGAAACCACCTCAAACATAGTAATTCAAGCTGCTCCTTGTTCATACAACCTCTATCGATGATGATGACTCGATAGTGTCATACGAGGTTGAATGATGGGTATAGCTGCCTCGGTCGTCCATTAACTTGTCGTTGATTTTTCTTTAGCGGAGAAACTCTAAAACAAGTAAGAATTAAATGTCAACTACAATGCAGGAGATAATGGAACATTAAAAGTTAAAAACATAACTTTCGTCATCACTAAAACAAGTGAATTACACATCAACCTAAACGGCAAAAAAACTAGAAGAGACTCCACCATGAAGAATTTTCTTCATCACTAGACCCAAAACATTCTCCATTGCCCCTTACACGTACAACAGGAGAATCATCTTAAATCATCCGGATGGTACTTCGACGCATATATAAAGTAGTGAAATCAAAGGGAAGGCGGCAATCGGCTGAAAACAATAAGAAAAATAAAAAGAAAAAAAATGAAAAAGGAAAAAAATACGGAGGAGGGGCGCTAGATGGCTCGCGACAACTTGTCATTGAAAATGTAGTCATTAGAGATGTGCCGATAAACGACGCAAGAAATGAAAGCCACATCACGGGGAAATGAATCACTCAGCAATGCCTATCACTGCCTTCTGGAATTCATTGAAGCGGATGTAATAGGAAAGTTAATAACAAGCGTGGAAAATCGATTTCAAAGAGCCCGCTGCAAACCACAAGAAACAAAGAGATGATCAATAGATTCCGAATGTGCGAGGCGGAGACAAGAAAAAAGGGCGATAAACCTGCGATGAAGAATAGCCCACGATTTAATCGATCTATGGTCTGGTATTAAAGAAAGACCAAATCTAAAAGCCCCAATTAACCACGGGAAGGGAATGCGCAGAAGTGATCATAACCGCCTTGGAGGTGATGGACCCGTCGAAAGAATGCGTATATTCTGTATATATTCTTCTTCATCGGTCTGATTCCTCTCCACAAGAACATTACGGATCACACATGGATGGATCAACATCCCATACAAAGTGACCATTGACTCTATCGGTATAAATATGGATCCGTTTTGGTGAAAAACATGCAATTAGGATTTTTGCGCATTGACCTCAATTTGGATAAACCATCAGGTGGAATTTAGGATTTGAAGGGTCTTGAGCTAGATGGTGTACGTGTAGATGGTCTTGTTGATTCTTTTCTGATTGGAAGGAGTGGTTTCTTGGATGATTTCACGACCATTGTAATGGATTATTTCACAGAGGGTAAAGGATGGTCTGGCCAAGCGGAAGGAGGATTACAGTTGGTTTCTTGATTTGAGATGGAAATTATCCATGACTCTTTGGAGGGTGGTTAGCTTTAGAGTAGAGGCTTTTTCTTTTGGCTTTTAGGAATATCAAGTGGAATACTTGAAGCCATAAAAATAAGTAGGATAATTTGGAGGAGATATAGTAGGTGATTCATATTTGGAACTATAATTGGGAAAAAGAATAAGGACTTGCTTTGTTGCTCTATCACTTTTCGATTTGAGAAAGTTAATTTTTTAGTCTCTCCTATCTAAACTTCTTTACTGCATGAACTCCCTCCAAATTGGTTTTGTTCAATAAGGCTCCTCACATCTTTGTCCAACCGGTTGATATTATCTTTGACTTTTCATATCTCTTTCAGTTGATTATACAGTGTTAACCTTGGTCTGCAGTTAGATTAATTTTGTGGTGAGAATCATTGTTAGACCTTTGAGTCATCGCAAGAGACTTGTTTTTGGGCACAACCGTTGATGTCTTTGCCAATTTAGCACTTCCTCTGTGGTAGGACCTTTTGTTGTCCCCGTCATGTTCCACTGGTGGTGCTTTACAAAGAAACTTGATGTAATCCTACATTGATGTCAACCTTCCTTTCTAGGGTGGAAATTACGCCGTGCTCCCGACATGAAACAATGTTGGACAACGGGGAGTTGGAGGAAGAAGGTGCCTTAACTTCTTTGTGACACCCGTACTTTTCTTTTTGAAAGGGACAAACTATGCACTTACGTAACATGGTAGGGTTGTGGACTTGGATCAGGAGGGTGAGTTTATCATCGGCTTACAACGTGGTTGTCTTATGGTTTTCTTCTTTCTGCTTCTTCTCTGTATATGTTCTTCTTCGCCAGTCGATTCCTCTCCACAGAGCATTATTGGATCACACATGGATGGATCAACATCCCACTGAAGTGACATTGACTCTGTCGGTATAAATATAGGATCCATTTGGTCGAAAGCATGCAATTGGGATTTTGTTATGCGCACCTCAAGTTCATGGATAAACATCAATTCAATTGAAATTTAGTCTTAAACTAAATAAGTCTCACAGCCAAAGTAATCTTGCTTTACGTCATCTTGATCTGCAAATTCATCAGTTGGTGCTGCTTATTATTGTTAGTGAAAAATTCATAGTTAAGCGGTATTCTTTTGAACAATTGCTCAATATTACTCTGATTAGTATTGTATACAGGCATTTAGCAAAGGGCGTGAATCCAGTCAATAAGGACCATCAAAGCATCTTTTATGCGCTTTTTTTTGCGGTCTGGTATGATCTTGAAACATATACAACTTGGTGATGAAGGGTTGCCATGATGGAATTTGAGATACCCGATCTTCTACGAAAAAGTTGAACTTGCACGCCCGAAAGAAAGCGGTCTGAAGTTGGATCACTCAAAATCTGCAAGGATTGGGAAGAAAGTGACCACAACACTTAGAAGTTGAGAGTAGAAAGAGCGTACCAATAGCGCATGCTCATATTGGAGAAAAACGGTATCTAGAGCAATTCTTACTGGAGATCTTGAAGACCAACCTTCTTCCGTGGTAGGAAGGCTCAAGTCGTCACGAAGCTCCAAGGTGGAGATGAGTATAACCTTCAATCTCCATTGTGTGATGAACTCGAGGTGGAATAGACCTTTGTGATGTCTTGCTCTTGTTGAGTTGAAGGAAGACCACGGTGATCCGTTACAGACGATTGGATATCTTTCGTTTGGTAAGTACTCTTGTTGAAGATGATGGATTTGATGTGTTTGGGCCATGAACCCACGATTTCTATATATATTATATGGACTAACAATTTGGAGGAAGCAGTTTGTTCTACAACGGCGTTGCTTAGATAGTAAGTATTCTATTGTGTTTTGAATATGGCTAGTAGAAAATCTAGGTAGGGAAAGAGAAGAGGATATACTTTTATGTATTTGGCTAAAAGAATATCGAGCTATTTGAGGATTGGGATTCCATATCAAAGGGGAAACGCCTCTTCCTTTCGCCATATTAGCTGGATCTAACCATTCTCTAACAAATTCTCCGGGCACTGAGAACAAACCACGGCTCTAATACCCCTGAGTGAGAGCCCCACAAGCCTCTGCCAGTGATCTCGATTATTTTCATTCCCAAAAACTTCGATGTTTGTTTGACAAATGAGCCCACCTGGGCAGACTGTATATACATCACTCGTGATAAGTCAATGTGTTGATGAACCGAGTCAAGTCACCAATAGAAAGGAATAACAAAAGCGACACAAATACTCAAATGTTTGGGCAATTCCCAAGACCCATGGCTTGTTGATGATGAAGACATAGAGAATTGGGACGGCTTTGGATTATTTTGGAATGAGAACAACTTTGTCAAAGGGAATACTACGACTACCACTACCAATCCATGTGAGATGATATGATGTCCAGCACTATATAAGTGTCCTTACAATGGACATGTGTTAGTTGTAATAATAAGTGTCATACAGCGGACACGTATGTAGTTTATAGTTTGTAAGTGTTCTTTGTTAGAGCCGCGTGTCGATTTTCTATCCTTGTAATGTAACATGTGTCGGTTTGTTGTTGTAAGTGTCCTTTTAAGGGACACGTGTAAGCTTGGTGTTGTAAGTGTCCTTTTTGTAAGGACACATGTATTGTTGTTGTAAGTGTCCTTTTAGTGACATGTGACGAAGCTTTGTTTAAGGTGTCCATACGGATGACATGTGTATGTGATAGGTGTCTTGTAGGTGGACACATGTCGGTTCTCATGAAGAAGGTCTAAAGAAGGTAACACGTGTCTATGCGGTGTCTTGTAATAAGGACACGTGTCACTTCCTAGTTTAGCCTACTTATGGGCACATATAAGACCTCTTGATTGTATGGAAAAGCTGGATGAAAATCAAATAAATCTCCTTTTACAAAATATGAGTTTCTAAATCTCTTTTATGTCTCTTCAAAAGCCTCTTAGCTAATGCGCAATTATCTTTCAAATTCTTGATCTTCTTCATGAAGTATGCTGCACTTACACTCTTTGAGGATCTTGTACATCGAAACATGATTGAAGTACCTGGCATAATATTATTAGAAGCCGCGATCCCTCAATCCATATGGCGGTTAAGAATTCTTTGAAGTTTGAATGGATGACCTTCCTGAGGTTCTGCCGGAGAAAAGCGTCCGGGGCAAGGTGTGCCGCTTAGGCTAAGGTGCAATAGACCTCATGGTGGTGTCATACTTTCTTAACCTCTTGGAAAAGCTAAAGAGTTTGCCCTAAGGGTATGGGTTTGTGGGCTCCCGACACCTCGTGGTATCGAGCCGGAGTCTGTTATGTCGTTCCCGGAGAATTTGTCGAGAGAATGGTTAGATCCGGTAAGATGGCGAGTAGAAGAGGCGTCCCACGAGATGGAATCCAGGTCCTCAAATAGCTACTGTTGATATCCCTTTTAGCCAATCGTAGTATATCTTCTTCTCTTTTTCCCTACCTAGATTTTCTACTAACCATATCGAAAATACAATAGAATACTCTACTATTCCAAGCAAGCTTGTTCCTCAGTTGTTAGTCCGTATAATATATAGAGAAATGTGGTTCATGGCCCAACACATCAAATCCATCATCTTCAACAAAATTACTCGACCAAAAGAAAGTATATCCGATCATCGGGAATGGATCAACTGTGGTGTTAAACTCAACTCAAGAAGCGATTACATCCTGCTTTGTCCATTCACTAAGTTCATCTGAAGGTGGAAGGTTACTACTCATCTCCACCTTGGAAATATACGACTTGTTCTCTCTACCCATGGAAGAGAAAAGGTAACTCGATATCTGTAAGGTATGCTCTTTTAGATACCGTTTTTACATAATATGACCATGCGATTGTTGGTACGATTCTCTCTACACTCCAGCACGGAAGTGTTGTGGTCACTCTTCAACTGCGTATCTTTGCGATCCAACTCTTGCGTCTGGCACCAAGGTGCAAGTTCGCTTTCGGAAGCAGATCAAATCTCAGGAATTCCATCATAACAACCCTTCATCTAAGGATTGTATACTTTTGCAAGATCGCGGCTGGGCTCTGCAACATCAAGGTAAAGATGCGATGGTCTCTTGATGCCAGATCTGGCGATCCTACAATCGTCGGATACCGGATAGAAATGGTGCAAAAAGCGAGCTTTAAATTTCAAAGGAGTGAGGAAGGATGGGCGGGTGAAGGCGATCTACTGAGCACCATCGAATTTGGTGATGGTTTATCGATCGAGGTCAATGCAACTCAAAAATCCCAATTGCATGTTTTTCGGTAAATGGATCCCATATTTATCTTGGCCAGTCAATGGTCACTTTTGTATGGGATGTTGATCCATCCATGTGATCGAGATATTCTTGTGGAGAGGAATCGGACTCGATGAAGAAGAACATATCGAGAAAGAAGCGAGGAAGAAGAAAACCACAAGACAACCACGTTGTAGGCGGATGATAAACGACCCTCGGGATCAAGTCGACAACCCTTACCATATTACGAGAAAATGGTTAAATTTGTCCTTCAAGAAGAAAATACGGGTGTCACGAAGAAGTTAAAGGCACCTTCTCCTCCAACTCGCTCCTATTGTCCAACCTTGTTTCATGTTGAATCTGAAGCGAGAATTTCCACCTCTAGAAAGGAAGGTTGACACTTTCAACGAAGGATTACATCGAAGCCACTGTGCAAAAGCACCTTTGTGGAACATGGCAGACAAATAGAGGTCCTCAAGCGAGAGGAAGTGCTAAATGGCGGGACGACCAATGCTTGTGCCCAAAACAAGTCTCTGTGGGCGATAGACTCTAAAGGTCTCTGATTCTCACCACAGTCAATCCCAACCGGACGAGGCTATCTTTGTAGAAGAAATCAACTCCAGCGGATATATGAAAAACTGAAAGATAATATCAATCGGCTAGACAAAGATGTGAGAAGCACTTATTGAACAAAACCAATTTGGAGTGGGTTAAATGCGGAAAGAAGGAAGGGATCAAGAGAAAAAATGAACTTTCTCGAATGTCGAAAGGGATAGGGGATCAAAGTAAGTCATATCATTTTTCCAGTTATAGTTCAAATATGAATCACCTCAATATCTCCTCAAATTATTCTACTTATTTTGGTATGGCTTCAAGTATTCCACTTGATATTCCTCAAAGCAAAGAAAAAGCTCTGCCCTCTAAAAAACTTGACCAGCGCTCGATGAGTCATGAGATACCTCCGTCCCTGCTTCCCGAATCTGAAGAGAAAAACCAAGCAAGATCCTTCATGGCCAGACCATCCTTTATCCCGGAAATAATCCATTACAATAATCGGAAAAATCGGATCCACTGAAGAAACCACCTCTTCCCAATCACGGAAAGAATCGGACTCTAAGGATGCTTTAAATCATCCCTATCGGAGAAGAATCACATGATGCTGGTCTGAACCAGATATTCTTGATCTATCTGCTATACTTATGGTGGGAATACTCGAGTAAAGCGACAATATCTTGAACCAATATGCGAAAGTTAAAGAAGATATGGAACTGGAAGGACCACGTCTTCGTCCTTGAGATACATCCTCAAACCAAAAAAATGGTCCATGGTTTTCATTGATGATGTTCCAATCTAGAAGAATAGAAAGATTACACTCTTTTTGACATGGATTGACCTCCAACTAACAAAGAAGGAGCCAATGCGAAGCAAATCTCATGGAATTCTCATCGAGATTTGTTGGTATCTAAATGAATGGTTTCAAAACACTTGGTAGTATCAACAACTCCAACTTTATAATGCTTCAACTCCGTCACTTGCTCTTGGAGAAATTCACCAAGAGTTTATTGGAGATATTACTCTTATAGACAAGTTGGCCAGAAAAAGATTTTTTGCCATGAAGTGTTGTTCTTTGACACGTAAAGATTTGGATAGGCATTTCAAAGGATGTACGAAAAGTTTTAGATGCTAAATGGATACAATGATCAAATCTCAAACATGTCTATCACGGCATCTCTACCTAAAGAACCCACTCGGGTTACGAGAATGATTCAAGCTTCCGGGAGGAAAGTCTCAAAAAGAATCGGTATAAGGCGAAATCCATCGGATAGCGTTTGCAACACTAGACAAAGATGTGTGAGCAACAGGTCTTCGCATCAAGGATGTGTGCTTGACAAAACTCTCCTCAAATCGGTATGCAAAAACTCTCATTTGGAGATAAAATGCAAAGGAAGGAGAGAAGCGCACTTGTTCATCTTTGTCGCCCAAAAATCAGAAAGATCGAGAAGAAGGCGAAAAGAAATAAACTGCTCGATTCTTGAAAAACCTTTCAAAAGAAGTCGGCGAATAGGTATTTCTATGTGGAAGAAAAGGGCATTTTGCAAAGTGCCTAACAAGAAAGATAATAAGCGACAAGATGGCATCTCAAGCATTCGGCTTAATTATGCCAACACAGGATGATGCTGATATTGAATGCTTTTATTTTTACGACAAGATGGCGGGGATGAAAGGCACTACATATGCTGTCTGATATTCTCGATGATGAAGGACCAGAAGAAGAAGAAGATTCATCCTCAAACTCCGTCTTTATGATCAAGTCACAACCATCACTCGAAGGGATGCGTATCGAATATTGAAGTGCAAATTCTACCATCCAAGTATGATAGACCAATCAAAGCTTATTGGCATATTTGATCTGAGGGCGAGAAGCTTCGATGATAAATCGACATACTACGAAGATGCTTGGCAAAGTCATCACGAATCTTACATGCGGCTAATGGACAAAGTTTTTCATACCTCGCTCATTACAAAAGCGGTGGAATTGACTCTTTCAGGTATGCTGTATGGATGAAGATTCATGGCGGCCCGAACTCCATGGACAAGATATCTTGATGGGCCGATTTATTCTTCCAAGCTAAAGCTACAATTCTACCTCATTAGGTTTGAAGTACAGAACAATTCCAACACACACTAATATCCATAAGTTGTTTACTCTGTCGAGCGCCTCGAATCACGGGAGATATTACCAGCCAACTTCCCAGAGTGTTGTCAGACTCTCATCGCGATTTTATCACAACACCACTTTGGAAAAATCCAGTTCTTTATTGACTCCTTTCAAAAAAGAATGAATGTGAATTTTACCAAGTTCTACTCATCACTCAGAATGACTCGGAAGAGCTCAGGTGCACATGGACTCATTGAGCCCACAAAATCAAATTGGGCTTGCCACGTATTCGATCAACAACAAAAGGCTGAGCAGTGCGAGGAAAAAGGAGCACATTATGATTACAAAGCTCTTAACCATTTCCTCCACTGATGATAAATTCCCTTTACCTAAAACTTCGAATGCTTTTTCACATTCTAAAAGCCCGAATCTTTTCAAAAGTTTGATTTGAAGTGTCGAGTTTTGGCAATTGGGAAGTATCCCCAGAATAGGTATAAGGCCTTTTACCTTCCCCTCTGACCCAATACCAATGGGCGGTCATGCCATTTGGTTTGAAAGTTTCACCTCCATATTCAAAAGCATGACCCCAATTTTGAACATATCCACACATACCACCTAATCTACATTGATGATATCTTCTGTTTTCATCAAGTAAACATGAGCATGAAGCTTTGCTACACCAATTCTTGGATATTGTCCAATCACATGGTATCATCTTTATGAAAGAAAAGCTCTATCGGTCGAACAAACATTGAGTTATGGGAATGAAAATAATCGATGGAAAGTATAAAATGACTGACATTGCTCGAGGGAATTGCTAAAGTTTCTGGAAGAAAACTTGTCAATCAAAGAGATTCAACAATTTTTATATCATAGACTTCATTCCGGATTGCTCCAGATATACTAGCCAGCTTTCAAAGATGCTTAAGAATAATGCTCCACCATGGGGATCATCCCAGACCAGAGCAGTTAAACAACTCAAGCAAGTGTGCCAGAATCCTCCACCATTGAAAATTCCAAGTATACTCCAGACTGATGCTAGTGATGAATATTGGGGAGCCATTTTGCTTGAAAAAGAAGATTGGAAAATCTTTTATTATGGACATGCAAGTGGTCATTTCAAAGATTCTGAGAAGCATTACCATGTTGTCTACAAGGAAATCCTTGCCGTGAAGAATATGATCAAGAAGTTTGAATTTCATCTTATTGGTCACCATTTCATAATCCAGATGGACAATACATCATTTCCAGCAATTATGGATTGGTGTTACAGAGAAACAATTGCTGCGACTTAAAGATTGGTTTTCGAATATCAGTTCTGATTCAACATATCGAAATCAATCTTGTTCAGATTATCTATCGGATCACAACCATTACAGTTGGTATCTTCGAAAGGTATTTTCCAAGTTATATTAATGGCATATCCTGAAGGCCAATTTCCCCCCGCAAAAACACCTTTCAAAAGCCTAAGTGATTTACAAAACAATGCAAAACATTTCATGTTTTATCACTTAGCCAAATTTGTTGTTCAAGTTAATATCCCTTTCGAGAGGGCATGTTTTTATCCAGGTAAACCTTTTTATGGGATCCTTACCATTTCCACTACTACTCCTATCCCAAAAGATGGTCTATGCCGTTAGAAGTACTTTATCATTCCTCAAAATTGATCAACTAGTCATCAAATCTCTGGACTTTTCTTGAATGGTATGACAAGATTCAAAATGGAAGAAATGGATCAAACAAAGATGTCCCGGTTTATACATTGTCATGGTACTCCACCGATATTTCACAATGGGAAAAATTATCGATTTATACCAATATCTTTACATTTTAAATCCTCGAATTCAAGTTGATGGTTTATCCAGGACAGCTTTTGGGGCACCTTTAAATATATGGGCTCCTAAATAAAAAAAGCGTAAAGGCCCCGGACCGGATACCCATGATTGTCGAACGCTGCCACCCACGTTATTCTAGACCTGGTGCCGAAGTACACTTTTGACTTACACGGTTGAAAGCCTGACCCGAGATATCGGCATATGATGTGAGGATCTGAAGTAAATACGTTCACTGAAGAAGGCCCCACACATTATAACAATGTCATCACCATAAAAATGGAGGATGGAAAAAATAACATGTCTCTCGCAATGAATGGCCCCCAACTGATTCTGAGTAATTGCGGCATCAATAAACTTGCTCGGGACCTCCTCCGATGCTGAAAGCGCAAAGGAGATAGGGGTCTCCACTGTCTAACACCTCGAAAACATGGGAAGTATCCACATGTGTCCCATTTAGTAAAAATCAAAGTGCGGAAGGCGGAGAATAATCTCATTCAATGTACACAAATCTTTGAGAAACCAAACCGACGCAAGATGTGAAGCGAGAAAACCCCACTTTAACGTGTCAAACGCTTTGCAGATATCGATTTTTAAGATCATATTATCATCGTTAAATGCCATGCAAGATGTTAAACTCCTCGAGACCAAAGCAATACAGTCATGAATCTGCCTTCCCAAAATAAATCCAAACTTGTGGGCAACGGATAGTCGTGATGATAGTCCCCAAACGCGTAGCTAAAATCTTAGTAATAATCTTGAAAAAGAAAATTACTCATAATGATCGGACAAAGTTGTCAATAGTATTAGCATCCTTCGTCTTGAATGAGAGCCATAAAACTAGCATTCAACCCGAAGGTAGAGATAAACTAGTAAGAAGAATCGAATCAAATGCGCAGTAACATCTGGCGAATGTCCCCAATATGCCGATAAAAAGTCCCGGTGTAGCCATCCGGGCTTGGGAGGTATCCGCACCATATCAAACACCGCTTCCCAAATTTAAAGTCCAAGGGATAACCGATTAAAGAAAGCATTATCAACGGCTCCCACCATCGGAGAAATCACCGATCAACCATAGAATAATCCATGATGTTACCCCTGAATCGGAAAAGCTCCTTATAGAAGGAGGCGTGTGATTCCCAAGAAAAGCTGGATCATCACGAATAATTATCGCCGATCATCAAACCACTGAATACCCCAACGGCTACCCAAAATCTTACCCTGGCACGGCGAAAAAGGTTTTGTAATGTAGTCCCCACCCTTAAAGCGAAGCGAGCGAGCTTTACTTGTTGAGAATTGGATTGTAATAATAACGTGTGGGACGATCATTTTGAGCTTCAAATTCCATCTCGTCGGGCTGGCAGAGAAACAGCCTCAATCTTTGCACGAATAGTGAATTTTCTCCATGCGACAATCCACCTTACGATTTACATCCCCAAGGCGTCTTTATTCCAAATCTTAATCGTCTATCGTAACCTTTTAAGTTTCCACATGACGCATAGCTGTAGAGGGTTTGGCGTGCGCATTAAAGGGCCCAAGAAAAGTTAGTAGATCCCGAAATTATTCATGATAAACCCACATACGCTTAGAACGAAATGGAACCGGACCCCTGCTGACCGAAGATGATCAAGAGACCAAAATGGGATGGTGATTTGAGCCAATGCAAAGGAGAACAAACCCTTGACAACTTGCCAAAGAGAGAAAAATCGATCGTTGCTGGGGCTCGATCCAATCTAGCCTGGAGAAGGAAATAAGCGTACGAGGAGAGCACCAAGTGAATGCGTGTTTCCCGTAGTCGGTACGATGGAAACAACCATAAGTCTCCAAAAATCCACGAAGTCGACAAGAGGCTTGTAATAAAATACCACTAACTAGGTGCTCATGATGCCCCAAACAAAGCATTAAAGTCCCCAATAAGCAATAAATCATCAAGATGACAATAAACTTTGTCTTTGAAAAATTCTCTCTCTAAGGCCACGACCATGGCTCTCCTCGTTTTGTGTTTTTCCGGTCATCTCCGGGCTACTCCATGACAGAGCCGCACTTTTATGAAAACTATACATCAATTCGCGACCTCCTCCAAAGCTTTCAACATGATATCGTCCTTTCACTTCATCCGCTTCACAGCCACTGGGTTCATCGCCCAGCTCTAGTGCTGCTCTGGTAGCAGCGGTGACGCCTCATCCTTCCACGATGATGACGTGTCCCCTGGGGTCTTCAACTTCATCTCCTTCGCAAGAGAAGGCTATTAGGGTTTCTGATACTACTATCCAACCCTACCAAGTTCAGCAATTCGATGCCCACTTCACATCCCACGTTTGTTGCCCGCCCCGTCCGTCATGTGCGGTGCTGCCCAGCGCAAAAAAGATGGGATGCCTGTGACTCTTCGTGTTTTGGTATACCGTCGGATTTGTTCCCTCAACCCCCCACGTTCATCTACTTCATTGTGTCCACTGCCGGACTCGTCCGCAATCTGCTTACTTTGCAAACGCGCATCACCACCCCTTTCTCCTACACCCGCTGCATCTTTTGGAGAAGATAATGGGGGCCGTGCCCCCTCCTCTATGTTAGCTGCACTTATTGGGCCATCCCTTTACCCCATGGATGCCAAGTACCATGGGGTGTTGGCCCCTATGGGTTGATTTGAGGGCCGGTGGCTGTCCTTCCTTCCAGGCTGCCCCTAAGGGTGATGACCCTGGCCACCGACTGCCATCCCCAGCGCATTTACCTTGCATGCCCGCCACCGCTCCTCAAATGGCTGGAAGCTCCACCACCATGGTCTCCAACAATGCATCGAACCCTCGACTTTTGGCTCATAACTCTAATGCTCATATTAATTTGAGTAACTCTTTGCGAAAGTGGTTTTGAGGTAACATCAATCTGTTGGATTCTGTTTTACCCAGGCACCAGGCAATATTGCTTCATTTTCTCATATGGTTTCTGGCAAAATGCACTCTATCCCTAAACCTGTTAGGAAGAGATTACTACTCTGTCACAATTGAGGAAAACGTATACCAAGAACATCTTGCCGGGTTTGCATATTCTTTGATTGGGCGGGTTATCTTGGGCAGGAGGGTAACAAGCCATGGCCTACGATGCTCATAAAAAAGGCTTTATGAGCTTTGGGGCATTAATAATGAATGGAAACTAATTCCCTTGTGCAAGGAGGATATTTTTGTGTTAAATTTTTTCATGCGCATGATCGAGCTCGTACTGCACAACTATGTATCAATGGGTGCTCAATTCGGGCACCATTCGGCTCTCTCCTTGGGTCCTAGATTTTAATCCATAAAAAGTGCACACCTCTGTAGCCAGCATTTTGGGTCTGCATCTTTGAACTATGTTTGGAATACTGGGATCCCAACACTATTCTCAGGATCGCCAGCGCTCTCGGTAATCCGATTCAGATTGATCAACGCTCGCTTGATGGGTCTTTAGGACATTTTATCCGTGTGTTGGTCAGATATTGATCTCTCTAAGCCCTTTGGAGATCACATTATGGTCAAATGTGTTGGCCAATGTTCCTTTGTTCGGTGAGTTATGAGAAAACTCCCAGAGTTTTTGTCTAAGTGTAACATTACGGGCCATTACCAATCTCTTGTCGGCTTAATACTATAGGAACTACGCTCGACTACACTTTTGATCCTGGGCGTTCACGTGCTCACGGCGGGACATCGGCCAATGTCGGTGCAAAGGTCGTTCAGAGTTCGCAGCTTAACTTCCTATGCGGTAGGACAAAGGCAAGGCCGTTGATGACTCAATGGGAAATACGGATTCGACTATGCAGGCAGCCTCCCTACCTATGCAATAGTCACTTGTCCTCTTGATATACAACTTGGTAATGCATTTGAGGCGCTTGATTCAGATGATGTCCCCGAGCAATTATCAGGATCCGCAGATGGATTTACCTAATAGAGAACCGGTCCCAAAGGCTAATCCTCCCCACACAGGCTCGTTCACCACTGTTATGCCTCTTACGATTCAGCACCGTTGGAAAAGCTATCCGTACTCTCAGTGCATTCCAAGATAGCTCCATTGATTCGGCTAAATCCAGATTAATTCAAAATGTTACTAAGGTCCATCTCCGCCAGTTCATGACATTACGATTGAGCCAGATCGTCCAGGGCCTAATGAGTTAGATTATGCGGCTTCAAAAGATGGGCGGATTTCGCGGATGAAGTGGCTAACTCTCGTGTCGGATTCTGCGCAGCCCATCACACTCCTATTTTTACCGTGCTGATCGACATGGGTGGCCCCATCCGCCATCTCAATGAATTGCATCTTCTGAACATCCGAGGGATTGTGAACATTGTTTCTCGTAATGTTCTTAAGGCATTATGCTCGAAACATAAACCTTTATTTTAGCTATTTGTGAGCCTAAGGTGAACATTTCCTCCTTTCTGATTCATCTTTGGAGTAGTGTGGGTTTGAGTTTCATCACTCAAAGTTTCGCTAACGGTTGGGCTGATATTTGGGTCTTCTGTGATGTTGTTATATCTGATCGCATCATGTTTGGTCTTTCTCAATGTGTTGTTATGCAAAGGTACAATTGGGTATATAGTGCTTTCATATTGCCTTTGTTCATGGCTTGTGTGACCATATTTCTAAAGCGTGCACTTTTTGGTTGAGGAATTTGGGTTTTACTGATGCATTTGCTTATTGGGGATTTTAACGCCGTTCTGGGACATCATGCTGCTGGTAAAGGTGGTACTTTTATCCTAAGCCTCGTGCTAGATTTCAGGGACTTCTTGAGATCTTTGGTTTGTTTTGCGGTCATGACTGGGGGAATTCGTTTACTTGGTGCTCCCAGAATGCCTCTATATCTATCCTTCATGCTAAGTTGGATCGTGCCCCAGCAACGCGTGTCGATTTTTCTCTTTTTTGGCAAGTTGTTAATGGCTTGGTTCTTCCCTCGCATTGGCTCCTGAATCATCACCCCATTTTGGTTTCTTGCTCGTCTTCTACTTGGGAGTCCTGGTTCCATTTTGTTTCCAAAGATATGTGGTTTGTCATGATTCTTTTTCGTGATGTGGTGGAGTCTTCTTAGGTTCCCACATGTTCCGTCCCCCCTTATCGGGCGTCATGTGGAAGCTCAAGAGGTTGCATCAGGTTATTAAATGGAATAGGGGATGTGTTTGGTGATGTTAATCGTCGTGGTTTGAAATCGGATGGAGAAAGTTCGGTAGATTCAGGCGAATATAAAGAGGCATCTGGTTTTATAAGCGGCACAACGGACGCTGAGTTCGACGCCCAGAATGAGTTGTCTCACACGCTTTTATTATAATCTGAATTCCTTAAGCAGAAGGCCCAATCGGCATGTCTTAAGGATGGTGATCATAATACAGCATTTTTATCGGTCTTTGTCGATTCGCATGGACGCTGGGATCCCAGGACTAATGATCGATGGTAATACTTAGATGATACTGCGGTTCTTGGGAGTCATATTGTATCCTTCTACAAGGAGCTTTTCTTGATTCAGGGGTAAGGACTACTCTATGGTTGATCAGGTTATTTCTCCTATTGTGGGGGCTTCGAATAACGCCAGTTTGACGGTTATTCCTTTTGATTCAGAGATTAAAGAAGCAGTTTTTGATATGGGTTCGGACAGTTCTCCTGGACCGGACGGCTTTAATGGGATGTTTTTATCATCATTTCTCGGGATATTATTTCGCGGATGTGTCCGACACGGTCCATTTTTTCTTTATCAGCTCCTCCTTACCTTCCGGATTGAACGCTAGTTTTATGGCACTTATTCAAGACGTGATGCTAATCTATTGAGAACTTTCACCAATCGTCATGAGTAATTTTCTTTTAAGATTATCACCAAGATTTTGGCTACTCATTTTGGGATTGATCATTTCGCTTATTTATCTCTTACTCAGTTGATTATTCCGAGGGGGAGGCGAATTCACGATTGTATAGCCATGGTTTTACCGAAGGGTTCAATGTCTTGCATGGTCGAATCGGATACAAATATGATCTTGAAGATTGATATCCGTAAAAAGGTGTTTGATACGTTGAAGTGGGGTTTCTACTGCACGTTTTGCGCGGTTTGGTTTCTCGAGAGATTTTTATTCACCGGGTGGATGTTATTCTTCTATTCGTCGTAATATCGCTTACTTTAACGGGATGCCGGTGGGGTACTTCTCCTATTTTAGAGGGGTCGAGAGGGTGATCCTCTCTATCCCCGTTACTTTTTGCATCACGGAGGAGATACTTAACAAATTTATTGAGGTTGCAATTGCTCGTAACCAGATTAGGCCGTTCTGCGCCTAGATGATCATTTTCCCATCGTCCATCTTATATGGATAATATTGTTATTATGTGGGGCTTCTTCGTTAACGCCGCATCCTGCTTCAAATCCTCACTCTATATACTTGATATCTCGGGTTGCTTTCAACCCTTGAAATCTAAAGTTTACTTTAGTTCCCGGTCTCATCTCATGTATGTGGGAGGGTTCAAAATATCCTGGGATCCAGCCCGGATCGTTCCCTCTAAATATTTAGGCGCCCCAATTTTCAAGGGTGCCCCTAAGGTTGCGGGATTTACAGCCCGTCTTTTATAAGGTGATTCTTAAATTTAAGATGGCAAGGTTCTTCGCTTCTCTTGCTGGTCGAGTTTGTCTTGTTAATTTGGTGATCACTAGTTTTGTGTACACCATGATGGTTTACAAATGGCCTCGATCCTTGCTCAAGCAAATGGAAAGGGCCATGCATAACTTTATTTTGACCGGGATGTTAATACCAAGGGCGGTGGTGGTTAATTGAATTGGTGTTGCACGCCAGGTCGGTCGAGGAGGTTCGCGTTTGATCGATCAGGTGGCTAATACTTTGTTTTGATGAAATTGGGATGGAAGGTTATGAACTCGCACTCGTATTTCGGACTACTTCTATGATGAGCCCGCACTTCACCTTCTCATTTGTGGAGGCTTACGTGGATCCTGGTCCGGATATTGTGCGAGTTCCCATCGCTCCTTCCTCTCGGGATATGTGGATCTCGTATGGGAATGTTACATCGAAAGACGCAGTATAATCATATTCGTCCCCCATTCTCCAGCGATTAAATGGGGTTCTTGGATTTGGTCACAACACATTCTCGAACGCCGATCGGTGGTGGCGTGGCGGCCTATCGATTCGATTCAGATCTTGGACTTATTGCATACTAGGGAAGTTTCACTCGCCCCTCGGTTTGTGTTCTTTGTTGTGCCTTCTCGGAATCGGTTGGCCATTATTTGTCTCTTGTGTCTTTGTAGGGCTCTTTGGAGATGGATTTTTGGTTCACCTATTTATGGCTCATAACTTTAATGAATTCTTGTGCGTTTAATGAATTTTCATTTTATACCACTAGCTTGTAGCTCAAGTGGTATCACTCACCCTTTAAGGGTATTAACCAGGGTTCGAACCCTGTATCTTTCAGTTTATTGGAAATTTATCTCCTCCCGTAACCAAATCTCTAACTTATTAAAAAAATGAATTTTCATTTTATTGAGCAGGTTGCTTTCTTATGGCGTGTGGTTGTTCTGTCCTGCATCTGGCTCATTTGGCATATCTAGATTGAGCTGGTTTTTAACGACAATCTCTGGACGTTGGATCTTATTGTTGAATCATCTTCTTTAGATCGGGGCTGCATGCACAATGACCAACAAGACCTTCTCATTCTTCATAGACTGCGTGTTCCTCAAGGGGCTAGACAAGCCCGAATATCATGGAAGTTAATTGGCAAAAACCCCTTCCGGGATGGATCAAGGTGAATACGGATGGCGTGCTTGGCGGCAGAAGCCTCACAACTTTTGGGGTCTTCTCCAATTGCGGGAGTTTTCTTTCGGGATGTTTTGTGAACCATTGTGGTGCGGGTTATGCATTTGAACTGAAGCCCGGGTTGGTGGCTGCAATGTGGGCGATCCATTATGCATTTGTTAAGGGATGGACTCAACTTTGGTCGGAGCTCGAGCCGATGTATGTGGTGAAATTGCTTGCAAGAGATCGATTGAGTCCCATGGCATCACCTTAGCAAGTGGCATTACACTCTTCATCTGCTCTCCTCGCAGGATGGATTTGGTGGTCTCGCATATTTTTCGGAAGACAATCGGGTTGGGCAGATATGTTGAGTAAGAAGACGGACTATGGGACTTTGGTGGGCGTCCCGCTGAAGACCTTGTGCCTTTTCTCACAGGATGATTATGTTGGCGAGTCCAATTATAAGTTTGTTAGCTAATGCGTCCGGATTCTTTTGCTCTATGTTTGGGCCTATTTCCATTATGGGGGGTACTCTTTTTTCCTACCAAGTTTTTTCCCCACAAGGGTGGGTTTTACCTTGGGAGGTTTTAACGAGGCCCCAACCATTCAGCCATTTTGTCAAGCCACTTCTGTGACCATTTCGCTTTTGTTTTGACTTTTATTTGCAAGCTTACTTTTTTGCTACCTGGATCGACTGTGATCGTGGATTACTCTCTTTTTCATTTTTATATATATTTCAATTCATTCACATAAATGTACGGGGCGAGAACCTTCACATACGAACATGACTAAAACTATGGTGATTTATCGGTTAACTCCAAAACAAACTAATATCGATCATCATGATGTGGTGATAGCCAATCATTTGATCGAAAATGACAGAAAATCTTCAAAGAGCCATTGAAGCTGTCTCTCTAATAAATACCGTCTAGCTTGCAGTATGTTTTCAATGTTGATGATCCTTCGGAGAGTTTTAGGTTTATAGCGGTGCGGCAAGGAAAAGATGGTCGGACATGGATAAGGAAGTGGACAAGGTAATATCTTTCTAAATTCGATTGATGATCCAACGCCTTTGGGCGTGTCCCACCACCTACTTTATAATGAATTGTATGTTTTGGAATATTAGAGGAATTGGCAACGATTCCTCTAGATCCATGCTTAAGGAGTTATGTCGAATTCATAAGCCTCGATTTTATTGCTATTGCGGCCGAAAGTTCAGTTTACTTCTCGGTTGAGTCGATTCAATGCCACATTATTCTTACTTCTTGGGGTTTGTGCATGCTAATTGTTCATTTTTTTAAATAAATGCGATAATATATATAAAAATGAAAAAGAGTCAATCCTTGATCACAGGCCGATCAGTAGCCAAAGTAAAGCCTGTAAACAAAGTCAAAGCGGATAACAGAGTGGTCACAAGCTAACCAGATGGTTTAATGGTTGGGGCTCATTAAAACCTTCCAAGGTAAACCTTCCCTTGTGGAAAAACCCTTGGAAGGAAAAAAGAGTACCCCATAGGAAAGTGCGCCCAATTAACAGAGCGGTAAGAGCGACGCACTAACTAACAAACATATAGTTAGATTGGCCAACATAATCTGAGTGAGGGATGGGATAATAGCCGGGGCGCCCCACCACGTATCCTCATGTGACGTCTTGCTAAGAATATCCGCTACCCGGTTGCCTTCCCTAAAGATGTGCGAGACCACGAAGTTCATTCGAGAGAGAAGGTGGAGGTGAACCGCCACCTACTCAAATGGCGCTAAAGGCACCCCCTCGTCGATCTTTTCGCAGCAACTCCACTACATAGACCGAGTCCGACTCCGGCCGAGTTTATTCCACCCTTCAAAAAAGCATAGTGAATGACACGCATGGCCGCCGCCAGCTCGCCTCAAAAGCAAAATCTAAGCCACAACGTTCCACAAAGCACCCCCGAAAGAACCCCTATAATTACAAAAACACCGGAGGTTGTTAGGACACCGGGCGCACCGGTAGCGCTTCTTGTCTCGTGTTAACCTTAATCCATCCTCAAAGAAAGCTTCGCCATGTAATCGCGACAATCTTGGGCCTGTCGCGGGTGCCCAGAACCCAAGTCTATGAAGAATGAAAAGGTCTTGTTGATCATTGTGCATGCACCCTGGTCCAAGGAAGATGACTCAAGAATTAGAACACGGGCGTAGGATGGTCAGCCTCTAGTGTCCAAGTTCTTGTCGTTGAAAGTCGTGTCATTTCTCATTTCCCGAGATGAGCCAACTATCGGATAACACCGCCACTCTCCAGAAAGGCCACCGCTCACCGAAATGAAAACGCATTAAACGCACCAGAATTCATTGAAACTATATACCTAAAAGTAATTGATATTAAAAGCATCAAAGATCCACCGCCAAAGAGCCCCCGCAAAACCACATGAAACAAACAAGTGGTCAACAGATTCTGTCAACACAACAAAGACCGCAGCCGAGGGGCCCGTGAAGGAGCCCCCGTGGATGCGTGACATCCAATACCGCCGTACAATTATGGATAGCCCGCAGCCACAATCGAGCGTCTTTCCGAATGTGAGGGGACCAAATCCAGAACCCCATTGAACCACCTGAACTAAGATGCAGAGATGTATAAGCCGCTTCATAATACTCCCATCATCAAAATGGATCCAGGCCGGGGTATCCATGATGCTTTGGGCGATGGGGACTCTAACAATATCTCGGACCATATCCAAATAAACCTCAACGAACGAGAGTGAAGTGCCAGTCCCATCGTAGAAGTAGTCGGATATGCGATGACGGAATAAGTATATGTACTCTGCGATCCCAATCCTGTCATCGATGGAGTAACCCAACCAAAGTTGTCTAGCTAGAATAGATGTCGAAATTGAACTGGGACCCAACGGTAGTCGAGTCAAGAAACTCCGGGATATCCCAGGGCGAATCCCTCTCCGATGGAGGAGGGATGTACGACGGCGTGGAGAACCATCATTGGCCAAAAACGCTTTGGAGAATGTCGAAGACCAAAGAGTTTGAAGTCATAATCTTCCAACCCATCTTCATAAGGAAAACATTATTGGCCACATCGATTGAGCGGACGCCTAGACCCCTCTGCCCTCGGGCGTGCAACGCCTCCAATTAACCACCACCGATCCCTTAGAGTTCACATTTCCAAATCCCGTAAGAAATTACGCGATAGCCTTTTCCATTTGCTTGCAACAAAGTTCTAGGCCATTTGTACACCATCATCGTATGCACAAAGGAGCTGGTGATCACCGACTTTACCAATCAAACACGGCCAGCAATAGACAAAGCGGTCCTTTCCACCTTCCTCGAACTTGAGAATAATCTTGTCGAAACCTGTTGTAGATCCGCCACCTTCGACGCACCCTTGAAGATGGGGGGCCCAAATAAACCGTAGGAAAGCGCCAATGTGAATCCCGGTGATCGTTTGAATACGCCCGTGCACATAATTAAAACCCATCTACCAAAATAAACTTTAGATTTGTTAGATTGAAAACCCGGCCCGAAATGTCCGTGTAGAGGTTAAGCATCCGGATAATAGTACGTGCATTGCTCGTGGAGGCCCCACACATAATCACAATATCATCTGCATACATGATCGAAGGGAAGACCACATTGGGCGCCCAAAGGTTGTAGTTGATTACTGTTAATCGCCTCCCCAAAGAATCTACTCAAAACGTCTTCCACAATGCAAAAGAGCGGAGGAGATAACGTATCCCCCTATCGAACCCCCCTCAAGCAAGAGAAATAACCACCGGCGACCCATTGAGAAGGGCCGAGATTCTTGAAGATTGAGGATAATCAATCCAATGAATGAACACTTCGTGAGAAACCAAAGCGACGTAACACGTGTATCGAAAAACCCCAATTAACCGTATCAAATGACTTTCGGATATCAATCTTTAGAATCATATTTGCATCGTTTTATCCTGCAAAATATTGAAACCCTCCAAACCAAAGCGATACATCATGAATCACGCCCGCTTCGGTATAAAACCAAATTGAGTAGGCGAAAGTATGAAGAGATGATTGCGCCCAAACGCGTCGCCAGAATCTTCGTGATGATCTTGAAGAGAAAGTTGCTCATGACAATTGGCCTAAAGTCCTCCACCACATTAGCTTCCTTGGTCTTGGGGATGAGAGCCATGAAACCGGCGTTCAAACCCCCATGCTAGTTGTTCATACTTAGACCGATGAAACTTTGGGCCAACATATTTTCCTTGGTTTACAAGACATGTTGTTGATGGGGGATTTCAATGCCATTCTTGGGGCTCATGAACATCAAGGGTGTTTCTTCTTCATGCTACTTGTCGTGATTTTCAAAAATTTATTGATGCCGATTCTTTATTTCAGATTTTGATGGGTGGAAGCAGTTCACTTGGAGTGCTTTTCAATCTCCCGAGAGGTTTGGTTCAAGCCCGTTTGGACAGGATTTTGGCATCTCAACAATTCCTGGATAAGTGGAATACCATTTCGGTTATGTAGGGTGCATCACACCGATCATCACCTTGTTTTTATTCATTCGAGGTTTCCCAAATTCATGGACCGTTGCCATTTAGGTTTCAATCTATGTGACTCGCAACACGAGGGTTTTAAGGAGGTGGTTGTTAATTCTTGGCGTGAACCTTGTATGGTTGATAACCATATGTTATGTATTATGTTAAAGTTGAAACGCTTTTCGATCGGTCTTAAAGGCATGGAATTACTCGAGTTCTTTGGTAATATTAATAGACAAGTCGACACTTTACAGCAGGCTTATTGGATATTCAAGCAATCATATCTACACAAGGTTATTCGGATGACTTAATGAAGAGGGAACTAGAACTCGCACAATGATTTAAATGTTATGTCAATCGCCAATAAAGTCGAGATGTAAGAGTCGTGTGCGTTAACAGACGGGATCGCAACACCACTTTTTTCCACGTAAAACTACGGGCAAGAAAGCTAAAAATGCGATAAGACATCTTCTCGTGGATGGGAACCTACAGAGGATTTTACTATTATTCGAATCATATTAAGGCTTATTTTCAGAATTTATTTTTGAATGATGTGTGAAAGTACGACATTATATGTTTGCAGAGACGATGTTTTTCATACAGAGGTATCCGAGGAGGACAATAACATTTTATGTGCCATTCGTGAGTGATGAGGAGATAAAAGATGTGGTATTTGAGCTTAACCCATAGTGCCCCGGGTCTTGACTATATATGGAGATCATTTTTCCAAAATTGTTGGGACATCGCTCATACGAACACCATGGCGATGATCATCCATTCATTTTTTGTTAAGGGTCATCTTTCTTTTTGTTGCAACTCTAGCTTTATGGTGTTGATTCCAAATCAAAAAATGCGGATAGAGTTGAGGAGTTTCACTTATTTTTTGAGCAACTTTATTTTTAAAATGGTCACTAAAATTTTGGCTAACTGCTTTGGAAATATCTTGAAAAAGATTGTCTCAGATATGCAATTTGTATTTATACCCGGAAAATAAATTCATGATGGCATTACACTTGCTTCCTAAGGGGTTAATCGCTTGTTGGGCCATTCTTCTACTCAAAATATGATTCTCAAGATTGATATTCGTAAGGCATTCGATACTCTTAGTTGGGAATTCATAATCTACGCATTCATCGTATGGGATTTGGGGATAGATACATGCATTGATTTTGGTTATTTTTCGATCGGGCGATATTTCTATTCTAATCAATGTAATCCGACGTTATTTTGGTTGTTCATGTGGAGTTCTGGCAAGGAGATCCTTTGTCGCTTTACTTTTGTGCCGCTGGAAGAGGTCAATGCAAGGGCTTTTCAATTCAAATTTGCTCAGATGACAACCTCGCTTGTTGTTTTCCACCGAATTGAGGGTGGCAAGTTGCTTTGACAAAGCAAAATTTGAGAGGCCAAAGCTGATATAGTATCAAGTTCAAGAACACCATTCTCTCCCCGATTTCCGATCGGCTACCTCCTTCATGCCTCCACACCGCCGCAGCCACCTTGGCTTCATCGGAATTTTATGGTTTCACGCCTAATTACACGACCTCTCATGCACGTAATTAGCCTCCTTCCATGCCCATCTCTCGACCACATGAACACTGCGTATATGCGCAACGAAGAACACCAAAGCAACACGCAAAGCAGCCAGCAACGCCCAATCATGTACGCCGCTACCCGCATTTCCTCCGACAACGCTGTGGTATTCATCCAATGAGATTCCATTCTTTTGTACCTTCGCGTGTCCGCCGCTCACAGTGCACAGTCCCACGCATCTTGGGCTGGTTCCGCAGAGATTTACTTGTCCCTCGAAAACTCCTAGGCCCTGCCTTCGCTGCCTCAACCTCGCTCCTCCGCCTCCGTCCGCACAGCGCCGCACATGCAACCCTTGTCGACCAACCACATAGCAGAGTGGTCCCCCACCCACAACAACCTCGTGACGCATCACACGCAACAACCTCGTGACGCTGGTCCCCACGCACACGACGCCCCCGCAAAGATGTCTCTAACGCTCTCCTCGCCCGCCGCACATCTGGGGGCGTGACACCCTCAGGCGCCCCTTTACCCCTACGGATTCTTACAGCTTGATGGGGGGCTGGGCCTCCTTGAGAGCTTCATGGGGGCCGCAACCACTACCCAATGGATGCCCCCTGGGGGTGATGACCCCGGCCACTCTCAACCATCCTCGTGAGCACTCAGCCGCAAGTCCCATCATCAATGTTGTTCAACAAGCTGAACCTACAGGCCATCCCCAATGCATCGAACCTTCGACCTTCTCGGCTCATGAATCCAACACTAGTCCTCACTTGGTTAATTCTTATGGTAAATGGTTTCGGAAATCCCCATCCTTACTCACAGTCAAAGGTACACAACACCATATGGATTGCACCACGCAAGCTCAAGGTAATATCAAAACATTCTCAAATGTGGTTTCCGGTACAAATAATTCTATCCCTGCCGGTAAGAAAAGGGGATTATTATTCTCACTATTGATGAAAATGTTTATCAACAACGCGCTGCCGAATTCTCTCATTCTCTAATTGGAAGGGTGATTTTAGGAAAGGAAATAAGCCATGGTGACCATGTTACTCCATAAACGCTCTTTCCGAAAGTTATGGGGTATTAAACCCGACTAGAAACTAATCCCCTTGGGTAATGGATTTTTTGTGTTAAATTTTCTAAGGCACAGATCGTGCTCGAGCTCATGCTCATATTAATCGGGCGCTTAATCCGAACTATTCGACTCTCCCAATGGGTTCCGATTTCAACCCTTATAAAGTGCACACGTTGATAGCAAGTGTGTGGGTTCGCATCTACGAGCTTGGTATGGTGGATCCGAACACCATCTTGGGAATAGCTGATGCGATTGGGAACTCGGTACAAATAGACCATCGATCGTTGCATGGTTCCCTGGGTCATTTTTGTCCGGTCTTGGTAGATATTGATCTGCCTAAGCCCTTGGAGGATCATATTATGGTTGAACGGGTGGGTCGTGCTCATTCGTGTCGATTACGTGATGAAAAATTGCCGGAATTTTGTTCTAAGTGTGGTATTACGGACACTCGACAGCATCTTGCCGTTTCATTCCATCGTGAGAAACCTACTATGGAACGTTAGTTTCTCCAAATCGGGACGTGCAGGGGCGTCGGCGGGACATCGAGCTCGGTACAATGGGGATGTTCACGAGTTCGTAAAATTTATCGTCATGTGCAAAGCAGACAAGGGCAAGGCCATTGATGACTCAATGGGAAATACGGTCTCGACTATGCGCGCCGGATCTCTCCCCGTGCTATTGTCACTTACTCTACGGATATCCACCTTGGTAACACATTTGAGGCGCTTGGCTCGCATTTACCTCCCGGATCGCATCCCCGATTTTCAGCTGATTATCCACTGGGAGTCTTCTCCCAAGGCCACTACTTCCAACACAGCACGATTTCCACCATTATGCCTATTACGGTTTAGTATCCTTTGGGAAAGCCAATTCGAGCTCTCGATCGCCGCGCCTTCGGGAGCTCTCCTGATTCGCAAAATCTAGAATTCTCCAGTGTTGCGTCGGGTCCGTCACCGCCACCATGAAATAACTATCGAACATGAGCATACATAGCCACATGAAATGAACATTGTAGCATCCAAGAGATGGGCGGATTATGCGAGAAGAAGTTGGTTATTCTCAATCGTCGGACCCCACAACACACCACACGCCTGCTTTTACCGTGCGATCAATACGGCGCCACCTCCCGCCTTCTCAATGAATTGCATCTTCCGGAATATCCGGGATTGGGAACATTGCATCTCGTAATGTTCTTAAGGCTTTATGTCACAAACATAAACCTTCTATTTTAGCCATTTGTGAACCTAAGGTGGACATTTCATCCATTTCGATTCTTACTAGAGTAGCTTGGGGCTCACGTCACGTCGAGCTTCCGCGAACGGTCGCCTAGATATTTGGGTCCTATAAGATGCGAGCATTTCTATCCATAATCAGGTTTGGTCTTCTTCAAAGTGTATTATTTTGCAAATTCAATTTGGTTCTATGGTTTTCCATGTTGGTTTTGCTCATGGTTTGTGTGATCATGTTGCTCGTCGTGCCGCCTTTGGTTGAGCCTGAGGAATTTGGGTCTTACCGATCTGCCGCTTATTGGGGATTTCAATGTCGTGTTGGGACATCATGAGCGCTCCGGCACGGGTACTTTATCCCCGGCTTCAGTAAAGACTTCGGACTTCTTGGAGGATGCGGGTTATGTCTTTGGCCGACTTCGGGAATTAGTTTACTTAGTGCTCCCCGTAGGCCTCTAGCTCTTCTTCAGCAAAACCGGATCGAGCCCTGGTAACTAGTCAATTTTTTTCGCTCTTTGGCAAGTTGTTAAGGGTTTAGTCCTTCCGCACATTAGTTCGATCACCATCCCATTCTCGGTTTCTTGTTCTTCTTCCATTACCAAGGGCCCATCTCCTTTTCCCAGCCAGCGCATGTGGATTCATCATGCTCCTTTCCTCGGTATTGTCACTACCTCTTGTGCGCTCCCGTGCGCGCGCCTAACCCTTTGCAGCGCGTCATGTGGAAGCTCAAAAGGTTGAGACAGATTTATTAAGGTTTGGAATAAGGAGGTATTTGGGGATGTTAATCGTCGGTGGATTATCGAGATAGAGAGGGTCCGGCCGATTCAAGGCATTGAATCCGAGGGTTTCACGAGGAACTCGGGAAAGTGAATTCGAGGCGCAGAGGAGCTTTCGCACGTTGCTCATGCGAACCCGATTTTCTTCAAGAAAGTCGCTCCGCTTGGTTAAAAGATGGGGACCGCAACACGGCATTCTTTCATCGTCGCCGCCGGATTAGGAATGGGCGTTCGTGATTCAGGGACTCGATGGTTGATGGTACATACACAAGATCCAAAGGCCCTTGGAAATCACATTATTTCATTTTATACGTTTTTTTCCCGATACAGGGCATACCAAAATTTCTGATTACACTTTGCTGACCAACCGATTTCACCTAATGTTACCACAATCGATAATGCGCTCTTGACGGCCATTCCTTTGAGTCCGAGGTTAAAGAGGCAAAAGGTTTGATATGGGTCCGGATAGTGCTCTGGGTGGGCCGGTTTTTGATGGAAAGATTCTACCAAAGATTTCTCGGGACGTGGTGTCGATGAGGTGTTGGCGGCATGTCCATTATTTCTTTGTCATGAGCTCCTTTCCTGGCGGGATCAACGCTAGTTTCATGACACTCATCCCTAAGACCAAGGAGGCTAATGCGGTGGAGGATTTTTGACCGATCGTCATGAGCAACTTTCTTTTCAAGATTATCACGAAGACTTTGGCTACTCGTTTGGGCTCCATCATTTTTCTTACTTGTCTCCTCGACTCGCTTTGATTTATTCCGCAGTGCATTCACGATCGTATTGCATTGGTTTCGGGGTTTAATATATTTTGCAGGGGGAATGACACCAAAGATGATCTTATAAATTGATATCCGCAAGGCTATTGATACTGTTAATTGGGGTTTTCGATTCACGTGTTGCGCCGCTTTGGTTTCTCCGAAGTGTTCATTCACCGGATAGAGATTATCCTTCATTCTTCCAGAATCTCGGTCCTTCTGAATGGGTCGCCTGTGGGTTATTTTTCTTGTTTTCGAGGGGTTAGACAGGGGATTCGTTATCACCCCTGCTATTTTGCATCGCAGAAGACGTTCTTAGTAGATTAGTGGAGGAGGCGGTGAAGAGAAACCAACTTCCAGGCATTTATGGCACCTAAGCAGTGGTTTTCCCTTCACAATTATGTATGCGACGATATTGTGATTATGTGTGGGGCATCCACGAGCAATGCACGTACCATTATTCAGATGCTTAATCTTTATGCGGATATTTCGGGCATATTTTCAATACGAATAAATCTAAAGTTTATTTTGGCAGCCGGGTTTCTAATTATGTGCGAGGACGTATCCAAACGACATTGGGGATGCATATGGGCGCCTTCCCCACGGATTATCTAGGCGCCCTATCTTCAAGGGGCGCTAAAGTGGCGGACCTTCACCAATGTTCGATAAGATTATCTTCAAATTCGTGGAGGTGGAAAGGGTCCTCTTTGTCTATTGGGTCGGGTCGCATTGTTTTGGTGAATTCGATTACCAGCTCCTTCGTGCACACTATGATGGTTTACAAGTGGCCTAGAACATTACTTTGGCAAATGGAAAAGGCCATGCGTGATTTCATCTGGATCGGGAATGTGAACTCTAAAGGTTCAGTGGTGGTAAATCGAGTCGTTGTTGTATGCCACGGGCGGAAGGAGGCTTGGTGTCCGCTCCATCGTTGTTGCCAACAATGTCTTCCTTATGAAGATGGGTTGGAAGATTATGACTTCAAACTCTTTGGTTTACAGACACCCTTAAAGCGATTTTTCACTTCTCGAGGTTTCCCACGCCGCCGTACATCCCCTTTCCATATGGAGGGGTTCAGCCGGATCTCGGGATTCTTGGAGGACCGCTGGATTCCTGGATGCAATTCTCGCATTTCATTCTCGGCCGGATAATTGGTCAAGTTACACCATTGCGGATAGGATTGGTATCCCGCAGAGTACATATATTTATTTCGGCAAACAAGATCTCGGATTACTTTTACGATGGGACTTGGCACTTCACTCTATCGCTTATAGAGGCATATTTGGATATGGTTCGAGATATTGTTAGAATCCCCATTGCCCTGGATTTGTCGACGCGCGGGCATGGATACACTCGATGATGGGACCATTTCCTCGGCGACTTACTCATATCTCGCGCCCTCACTCCCCGGTGGTTCAATGGGGTTCCCGGATCTGGTCACCTCACATTATGGATAGACGATCAATTGTGACTTGGCGCGCCATTCACAATCGATCTGGCGGTTTTGGATGTTCTGCGTCCATGGGGTTCCTTCACAGGCCCCTCGGTTTGTGTTCTTTGTTGTGCTGATGCGGAATCTGTTAATCATTTATTTGTCTCATGTGCTTTTGCAGGGGCCTTATGGAAGTAGATTTTCGACTCTTTTGATATCCATCATTTTAGGGCTTATAGCTTCAATGAATTCCTGGTGCGTTTAATGAGTTTTCATTGCAGTGAGCAGGTTTCTTTTCTTTGGCGGGTGGCAGTGTTATCCGGTATTTGGCTCATCTGGCAAATCAGAAATGACTTGACCTTCCATGATAAGATCTGGACACTAGAGGCGGCCATCCTACGCCTTCGTGTTCTTATTCTTGAGTCATCTACCTTGGACAGAGGTTTCATGCATAATGACCAAAGGGACCTTCTCATTCTCCATCGGCTACGAGTTCCTGGGCGCCCAAGACAGGCCCCGAAGATTGCGCAGTTAATTGGCGTAAACCCTTACCGGATGGATTAAAGTAAACACCGACGGTAGAGCATCCGCTCACCCGGCATCTCACCGCTTCCGGCATTTTTCGCAATTGTAGAGGGTTTCTTTCGTGATGTTTTGTGGAAAGGTGTGGTTCGGGTTTTGCTTTTGAGGCGGAGTTGATGGCGGCAACGAGGGCCATCCATTACGCATCTGCAAGGGGCTGGAGTCATCTTTGGTTGGAATCGGATTCGGCTTATGTGGTGGAATTGTGCGGAAGAGATCCACAGAGGTTCCTTGGCGACATCCGAGCATGTGGCGATACACTCGCACCTCCTTTCTCGAGATGAACTTGGTTGTTTCGCACATCTTCAGGAAGGCAACCGAGTAGCGGACATGCTTAGCAAGACTTTGCATGAGGATACGTGGTGGGGGCGCCAGCGGCCATAATCCCGTCCCTCACTCAGATTATGTTGGCCAACCCAATTATAGGTTTGTTAGCTAGTGCATTTGGTCTTCTAGTTTCTTCTCGTTTTGGACGCTTTTTCTCATGGGGGTACTCTTTTCCTTCCAAGGTTTTTCCCACAAGGGTGGGTTTTACCTTGGAAGGTTTTAACGAGGCCCCAACCATTCAGCCATTTGGTCGGCTTGTGACCATTTCATTTGATTCTTTGACTTTGTTCCCAGTGCTTTACTTCTTTGGTTACCCGATCACCTTTGTGATCGACTACTCTTTTTCATTTTTTATATATATTCGCATTTATTCAAAAAAATTCAAATTTGCTCAGGGTGAGCTAACCCCTTCACGGCATCTCGAAATGTGCAATTCTCCATGTCTTCTATATGCATTTACATTCTCATTCTCGATGCGGCAACATGGAACAACTACGGATGCATTATAAAGATTTTGACAATTATGGGCTCAATCTGGTCAGTTTTTTAATCCTTCTAAATCTAAAGTGTTCTTTAATGATAGCATGCCCTTCATTTTATTAATAGATTTCAGACAATTTGGGATCTCTCGAGGGGCGTTACCTTTTACCTACCTTGGAGCTCCGCCTGTTCAAAGGCACTCCGAAAATTCGAACTTTTAAGCCTTTATATGATAAAATTGTTTCTAAATTTCAAACATGGAAGGGGAATTCATTATCTATGGCGGGTCGTATTACATTGGTTAATTCGGTCATCACAAGCTCTTTTGTCCATTCTATGTTGGTTTACCGATGGCCTTTAACTTTGCTCAAGGTGATGGAAACTGCAATACGAAATTTTGTGTGGTTTGGGAATATTCACAAGAAGGGGGTCTCACACTGAATTGGTCCCCGTGTTTGTGCACCGAAAAGAAGAAGAAAAGTGGCATAGAATTTGATCGTTAATATCAGCTAATCGTGCTTTTCTTATTAAATTGGCTTGGAAATTGTTACATTTGCCCTCTCCGCTTTTTCGTATTATGCGTCGAGATTTATGGATGCTTCTTCACCACGTAATTTGTACATACGTTCTTTTCTTTGGTTGGTTTGAGACCGTGGTTATGGATTTATTGGCACAATTGCGTGATACCTTAAGGCGATTGGTCTCAAGTCGATTTTTGGCTAGACAATTGGTTAGGCTACTCCATAGCAAACCGGATTGGTATTCCCGCCATTTGATTGGGTCTTTCTCACAAACAATTTCTTAGTACTACTGATGGAATTTGGCATTTTATGGAGGATTTTTTCGTGGAGTATACGTACATTGTTATAGATATCTTGCACGTCCCCATGGCTCCAAATTTAGAAGATCGGAGGGTTTGGTGTCATTCGAAGGATGGGGAGTATCATCCAAAGAGGCATATAATTATATTCGAGAAACCTTTCCGTGTTAGATGGGGCACGTGGCTATGGTCTTCATATAACCCACCAAGATCAATTGTTGTTTGGAAAGCTATCTTGAATAGATATGCAAATTGACAATCTCGGCGTTGAGGTTTTTATGGACCTCGGCTTGGTCATTGTGCTACTGAGATGCGGATTTTGTGGATTACATGCTCACAAGTTGTTCATTTGCAGCCAATTTGGGAATGGCTTCAAGATATTTTTCAGGTACAACTGCCGTTGGATAGAGGTTTTAATTACCTCTATATCATAGCCATGCATCAACATTTTAACTCACAAATTGGACCCCTGTGAAAATGGCTTTTATTTCGGTAGTTTGGATTATCCGCACTCGCGTAATCAATGGATTTTTGATGATATAATTGTAATACCCGAGCCTCTAACTACTCACCTGGTCAATATATTTCATGTATTACATGTTGATTTTGTGTTATGAACGTCTTTTTTTAAATAAAGATCGGAATTATAATAAAAGAAAAGAAAGATCCTGGTCACAAGCCACCAAGTAGCGCAATATTTGGGGCCTCGTTAAAAACCTACAAAGGTAAAATCCACCCTTGTGGGGAAAACCCTTAGTAGGAAAAGAGTACCCAAGGGGAAAGTGAAAACCATAAAACCAAAACATAAGGACATATCTCAACACTATCTAACCAATCTCTATCGCTCGTCCAACATAGTCATCTCGTGAGCGGGAGATAATATCCACCGGAGGAAGGTCCCACCAGTAGAATCGCGCGTGAGTTTGCTAAGCTGATTCACCACACGATTACCTTCCCGATATATGTGAGAAACCACGAAGTTCATCCGGGAAATCATAAAAAGAGAGTAACGCCACTCGACCAAGCAGACGGGCGTCACGAGTTGGAACCAACCCGAGATCGAAAAGGGTCCACAACATATGTAGAATCGTACTCCAATTAGTCCAAATTATTATGAAAAGCATAAGAAATGGCGCTCATAGATGCAACTAACTCGGCCTCAAATGCATAGCCCATTCCACACCGCTCCACAAAACAACCGCGAAAAAGCCTTGATAAGTATGGTAAACCCCGCCACCGTAAGACGCCCTAGAGTTCCCCAAGTTGCGCATCCATCCGTATTGACTTTAATCTAGCCAGGAGGGGGTAGAGACCAAGGCACTGGATGATGCGAGGGCCTTAGGGGACGGCCCTTAACCTTCACCTGTGGTAAATCCTCTTGGGTATTCTACATACACCCCTTGTCCAAAAAAGCGACTCTATAATCATCACTCTCAACTGAACCAGAGCCGCATCAGTAGTCCATTTCTTGTCATTAAAAACAACATCATTGCGGATGTGCCATATAAGCCAAATGCAGGAAACGATCGCCACCCTCCAGAGAAAAGCAATATGCGCACGGAAATGGAATTCCATTAAATGACCCAGAAATTCATTAAAGCTATAAACATTGCGAAAAGCCACAAAGAAATGATGCAACAATCCAATCCCGAGAACTCTTGCAAAATCATAAGAAACAAAAAAGTGATCAATCGATTCGAGTGAGAATAACAGAGGCAACAAGCGAGGGACCAATAAATCCTCTATGACGGTGGACGCCCCTAACAAAGGCGTCCGTAGATAAGCCTGCCTGCACCACAACCATGCGCCAGGGATGTGGGGACCGATCCACGATCCCTATTTAACAGTGGGAAAAGACGATCGTAAGAAGGAATATGCTGATTTAGATGACACCGTCCCATCCATAGAATGAGTCCACACCCTTTTATCCCATGAGTCCGGAGTAATCGGGCAATGGACAATACCCCAAACAATGTCCAAGTAAACCTCCACAAATGACATAGTAAGATGCCATGTGTTATCAAAAAGAAGTCCGAAATAGGATTCTAAAAGTTAGCCCAAAACTCATGCGGAATACCAATCAATCTGCAATAATGTACCCAAGCCAATTGTCTCTCCGAAAATTAATCAAGAGTGCACCCTGGGATCCAACTCGAATCGGTTTGGCAATCCTCCACAGCTTGGACGCAGCCCCACCTGGTGATCAAGAAGGCAAGAAATAGCGTCTGATAGAACTGTTAGCCAGCAAAAAACATCTACGGAGAGTATCAAATACCACGGAATCCGAAGTAAGAACTTTCCAGCCCATTTTCATAATAAAGGCCCAGTTTGCGAATGAGGACCGAACGCCAAGACCTCCTCATTCTTAGGAGTTCAACAAATGAGCCCAATTAACCACCACGATCCCTTCTGATTAACATCACCAGACCAAATAAAATTACGCATAGCCTTCTCTAACTGCTTAAGCATCGAGATATGCCATTTGTAGATAAGCATGCTGTGAACCAAGGAGCTGGCAATGATGGAATTAACCAAACAAACATGACCCGCCAAGGAAAGAGAAGAGCCTTTCCATCGTTTAAATTTAACCATAATCTTATCAAACAAAGGCCGCAACACACCATGCTTAGGAGCACCCTTGAAGATGGGGACCCCAAGATATGTAGTTGGAAAGGAACCAACCGACAAACCCATAACTCGTCTGGATGCGCTTTCTAATATGTCGCGAGACTTGAGTACCAAAAAGCACCTTCGATTTTGTGGGGTTGAACACTTGGCCTGGAAGAGAAGCATAATAACCAAGAGTATCGAAGACGAGGCGCTTGGCCTTGAAAGAAGCATAATAACCAAAAATGCAAGCCACAAAGGCGACAATGCGGCCAAATCGAGTAGCCGTAATCTTTGTTATAATTTTGAAGATGAAGTTGCTCATGACAATGGGCCCGGAGTTATCCACAACATTCACATCTTACTTTTAGGGATGAGAGCCATAAAGCTATAATTGAGTCCAACGATTTTTTATCAGATCCGGATCCGAAAAGTGAAGAACATCAATGATGACATCATCAATGAAGTCATCAATGGGCCATCCACAACATGTCCTTTTGGGGATGAAACCATATCTAATGGTCCAACCGGAAAAAGGATCTATTGAAGCCATCTATCGACCCGGAGAACTATCTAAGCCGAGATCAAAACCACATCTCGAATCTCTAATTCCGACAAAGAGAGTTAAGCAATTTTTATCCACATCCAACACCATTGGATTAATAACTTGATCCATAGAAGAGAAATCCGAATAGGACCAGAGGCGCCATGAACAAGTCCTCAAATAAATGAATAATATGACTACGGTTTACATGACGGGGTCCGTGGAAAGCATACCATTAATCATTATACCGTGAATACCAGCCCAAGTGGCCTTAGTCCGACAACAACGGTGAAAAATGAAGTGTTGCGGTCTCCATTAACCAACCAAGCAGCCCGAAATTTCTGGCAAAGAAATTCGATTGAGAAGAAGCTGATTTTAGAGAGTTTTGGGCTTCAAGCTCCTAGTCTCGATCAATGCTGCCTCAATTTCTCTAACTTATCATCCACCTCATGATTGACATCCCCAAAACCTCTCGTATTCCATGAACGGAGCACGGGCACAACCTTTTCAGTTTAATCATCAAGCGAATCAAAGGGTTATAGCTGCGTAATTCGAATCCCATGAGAAAGCAATGATCGACTAAAATGCGACAATCTACCCCCGGGCGCCGTCCCCGTCCCCCGCACGAGATCCCAACCTCTAGTAGCCGTTTTATTTCCACCTCGATTGCCGGAACATCTACCCCAACGACCTCCATATATGAATCAAATCTACGACAATCGGCTCATTATTCCAATAATCAATCCAATTTTGGCAACTCTTTTGCTAAAGTTGTTTTAGTACACACATGACTTGGATTCTACTCCGCAAAGCACAAGGTAACTTCGAATCCTTTTCACATGTGGTTTCGGGAAATCCAACTCTATCCCTAAGCCGGTTAGAAAAGGTGATTATTACTCAATTACTATAGATGAAAATGTGTATCAACAACGTCTCGCTGAATTCTCGTATTCCTTAATTGGAAGAGTGATTTTGGGTAAAGGCAACAAACCATGGGCGACAATGCCTTTGCATAAACGCCTATCTCAATTATGGGGCATTAAACGATTGAAACTAATCCCCCAGGTAAGGGATTTTTTTGTGTTAAGTTTTCTAATGCGCAGGACCGTGCTCGAGCTCGAGTTCGGATAAATTTGGCGCTCAATCCGGAACTATACGTCTCTCCCCATGGGTGCCGGACTTCAACCCGTATATAGTCCAAACTTCAAAGGTGGCCAGCGTTTGGGTGCGTATTTTTGAACTCGATGCGAATACGGGACCCCAACATCATGGGGATCGTAAGTGCTCTTGGGAACACATTACGATCGATCGGCATTCTATGGATGGATCTTTGGGTCATTTTGTTCGGGTTCTCGTGGATATTGATCTTTCCAAGCCATTGGAGGAACACATTATGGTTGAACGCATGGGCAAGTGCTCTTTTGTTTCCATCGGTTATGAAAAACTCCCCGCTTTTGTTCAAGGTGTAGCGTTACAGGACATTCAACAGCTTCCGTCATATTAACAATGCGGAAATATGCCCGCGGAAGGGCGTGCGTCTCGCCCAGGGACGATCAAGGGCCCCGGATACTGTCGAATTCATGCAGGCCGAGGCCGCTCCGAGAGTTCGTAAGGTTTATCGTCCGATTCAAGCAGACAAGGGTAAGGCCGTCGATGACTCAACGGGAACTACGGGTTCGGTATGTGCGCAGATCTCCACCTCGCACTATAGTCACTTGCTCTTCGACATTCATCTTGCTAATACCTTCGAGGCTCTTGATTCAGCTGGACCCCAGAGCAAAGAACGAAACAGATTACAAGCGATTATCCGGCTAGAGAATCGTCTCCCAAGGCCAATACTTCCAATACGGGAATGGTCTCTCACATTATGCCCATTACGGTTCAGATCCTTTGGGGAAGCCTATCCGTGCTTTGAGTCGTGCCTTCAGGGACAGCTCCTTGATGCGGCTAAAGATAGAATGCTCAAAAGTTACATCGGGACCGTCGCCCCTCACTCATGATGTTACTATTGAAGCGGAGAGTTCGAGAACCACATGAGATGAATTTTGCCGCTACCAAGAGATGGGCGGATAACGCAGATGAAGTAGGTCATAACCGCTGACTCGCTATGCACCACACGCCTATTTTTACCGTGCGATCGTCATGGGTGCCACCCCCACCATCTCAATGAATTGCATCTTCCGAACATCCGGGATTGGGAATGTTGCATCTCGCAATGTTCTTAAGGCTTTATGTCAAAAGCATAAGCCTTCGATTTTGGCTATTTGTGAACCTAAGGTGGACATTTCGACTATTTCCGATTCAGATCGGCATAGCCTGGGTTTGGTTCTCAGCGGGTCAAAGTTTTGAGGCATTGGACGGCCAGACATTTGGGTTCTTCACGACTCCACAATCTCAATCCTTAACCAGGTTTGGTCTTCTACTCAATGTATCGTTTTCCAATTTCAGTTTGGTGCTTTGATTTTTCATGTTGGCTTCACTCATGGTATGTGTGATTACATTGCACGACGTGGCTCGGGCCGGATTTGAGGAATTTGGGTCTTATTGATATGTTACTTGTTGGGGATTTTAATGCGGTTTTGGGACATCATGAGCGCTCGCGCAATGATACTCTTTCCCAAGCCTCGTGTCGACTTGATTTCATGGAGGACGCTGGTTTGTTTGCGGTGCACACTACGGGAATTCATTTACTTGGTGCTCACCCCGTAGGCCTCTATCTTTACTTCAGGCAAAGTTGGACGAGCCCTTGCAACTTGTCCATTTTTTGTGCTTTGGCGGGACGTAAAGGGTTTAGTTCTTCCTCGCATTAGCTCGGATCACCACCCTATTTTGGTTTCATGTTCTTTGACCATTATCGTGGGTCCGTTTCATTTCGTTTTCAGCGTATGTGGGTTCAACACGATTCATTCCGGATTTGGTTACAACCTCTTGGGCGCTCCATGTGACACGCACAACCCCTTATTGCGTGTCATGAGGAAGCTCAGCGGTTGCGATATGTTATTAAAGATTGGAACAGGGATGTATTTGGGGATGTTAATCGCAGCGTGGAGAGCCGATGGAGCTTCTTCACAAATTCAGCAGATATTGAGGCTTTGGGCTATACCTCCTCTCTCCGGATAGCGAGTGGACACCCGATTGAAGCTTTCGCAGACGTTGCGATCATAGTCCAATTCCTTAAGCAAAAGGCCCGCATCCGCCGGCTTAAGGATGGGGATCGTAACACAACATTTTTTTCATCGGCGTAGCAGATTCGTGACGGGCCGCGCGGGGATTCAGGGGCTTATGGTGGCAGGGAATTTCACTGATGATGCTACGGTCCTTGGGAATCATATTATTTCATTTTACGAGGAGCTCTTTGCGGATACCAGGAGCTCTACCACGGATTTCTCGCTAGTCGACCAGGTGCTCACCCCAATGGTTGGGGCGCGGGATAATGCCACTAACCGCCATTCCCTTGAATTCGAGAGTGTAGACCGCGGTGTTTGATATGGACTCGATGAGCTTCTCCTGGGCCTCGATGGGTTCAATGGGATTTTTTACCGCCATTTCTGGGATGTCATCTCTTCTGAGGTAACAAACGATGTTCGCTCTTTCTTTAGTAATTCGTCACTACCTCTGGGATTGAATGCTAGTTTCATGGCGCTCATCCCAAAGACTAAGGATGCAAATGTCATTGAAAACTTCCGTCCGATTGTCATGAGCAACTTCCTTTTCAAGATTCTCACGAAGATATTGGCTACGCGCTTGGGTTCGATTATTGCTGATTATTTATCTTCGACTCGGTTTGGTTTTATCCCTGGTAGACAAATTCATGAGTGTATTGCCATGGTATCCGAAGGGTTCAATGTCTTACAGGACGTCGGATTTGAATATGATATCTTGAAAATCGATATTCGCAAGGCATTCGACACATTGAGGTGGGATTTTTTACTACATGTCTTGCGCGCCGCGGTTTCTCCGAGACGTTCGTGACGCTAGGTGGAGGTGGTTCTCCTGGTCGTCCCGAATATCGGTGTTGTTGAATGGGACGCCGGTTGGTTATGTTCCCTGTTCCCGGAGGAGTCGAGACAAGGGATCCTTTATCACCCCTATTGTTTAGTATTGCGGAGGAGGTCTTGGGTCGGTTTATTGCGGCCGATGGATCGATCCCGTTATCCGCCTTCACGGCGCCAAGGAGTATTGTCTTTCCATCATCCATTTTATACGCGAATGATATTGTCATCATGTGTGGGGCATCTTCATCCAATGCCCGGTCTTGCTTCGATTCTTTCTCATTATGCGTATATCTCGGATCAAGTGTTTAGTCCACAAAATCCAAGGTCTATTTTGGGACGCAGTTTCGCATTATGTCCGTGGGAGGGTGCAACACATTCTAGTGGGATTCATCCAGGGGCGTTCCCACCACCTACTTGGGCGCTCCAATCTTCAAGGGAGCTCCAAAGGTCGCAAATTTACAGCCTATCTTTGACAAGATTATCCTTAAGTTCCGACGATGGAAAGGCTCGTCTCTCTCCCTTGCCGGTAGGGTTTGCCTTGTTAACTCGATAACTAGTTCTTTCGTGCACACCATGATAATTTATAAATGGCCTGCCACGCTAAAACAAATGGAAACAAATGGCATAATTTCATCCGGACGGGGATGTGAATTCTAAAGGAAAGGTAGTGGTCAACGGAATACATGTTGCACGCCCGGGCGGAAGGAGGATTGGGCGTGCGATCGATCATGGCCTGCTAACAAGGCTTTCTTAATGAAATTGGGCTGGAAGGTTCTCGAACTCGGACTCGGTGGTCTTCGAGGACTCTCAAACAACGGCACTTTACTAGAAATGGGGATATCCTGGAGGTCCTTTATTCCTTCTTCTATTTGGGGGATTAAACCCTGTATTTACGATTGCTTGGATGGTGCTCGTTGGATCCCGGGCGCCAATTCCGAGGTATTATTTTGGATTGATAATTGGTTGGGATACTCCATTGCTCGACAGAATTGGCATTCCGAGGATTATAGATATTTATTCCAAAGAGCGTATCTCGATTATTTTTATGATGGATCCTGGCACTTCACCCTCCCCTTTGTGGAGGCTTATTTGGAGCTGGTTCGAGCTATTGTGCGCGTCCCCAATTGCGCCTACATCCCGGATACTTGTGTTTGGATGAACTCGGAGGATGGTTCGGTTACCTCGAAGACGGCTTATAATTATTTACTCCCCAGTAAAAGCTTAGATGGGGTTCTTGGATTTGGTCCCAAAGATATCCCTAGAACGGAGATCGGGGTGGCATGGAGGGCTATACATAACCGATTGGCGATCCGGATTCTTTACGAGCTAGGGGAAGTTTTACCCCCCTTCGGTTTGTGTTCTTTGCGAATCGGGAATCGGTTGATCACTTATTTGTTTCTTGTGCTTTTGCAAGGCATATATGGCGTTGGATCTTCCAAGCCTTTCACGTGAACCCCCTCCAGGCTTACAATTTCAATGAATCGCCGGCGCTTATGTCTCTTCATTTTAGTGACCAGCCGCTTTTCACGTGGCAATATTATCCTCCATCTGGCTTATTTGGCACATCCTTAATGAGCTGATTTTCCACAACAAAGTCCGGACTGGAGGCGGCGCTCATTCACCTACAGTACTCATTGTTGAATCATCATCTTTGGACCGGGATGCATGAATAACGATCAAGGACCTCTTTATCCTGCGTGGTTTAAGAGTTCCCGGAAGGGCTAGGCATGCTCCGAAGATTGTGGATGTCGATGGCAAAACCCCTCCCGGGTTGGATCAAGGTTAACACGGATGGCAAGCGCTTGGGCGCAGGCAATCTAACGACCTCCGGTGTCTTCCAGACTGTAGAGGATTCTTTTGCGGATGCTTTGTCAATCACCGTGGTTCAAGGTACGCATTTGAAGCCGAACGGTTTGTAGCAATGTGGGCGATTCAATACGCATTTGCAAATGGTTGGACGCAACTTTGGTCGAATCGGATTCGATGTATGTGGTGAACCCTCGGAGAAGAGAACGATGGAGGTCCCATGGCGCCATCTTAGATATTGGCGCCAAACCTTGCATCCGCTCGATGGCATTGATCTTGTAGTCTCTCATATCTTTCGCGAAGGCAATCGGGTGGCGTATACATGCCGAGCAAGAAGACGGAGAGTGGCACTGGTGGGGCGTTCCGCCCACGACCTTCTTCGCTACCTCACCGATGATTATGTTGGCCAATCCAACTATAGGTTTGTTACTTAATGCGCCACCGCTTGTGGTTTCTTTTTTAGGCGACTTTTTCCTGGGGGTACTCTTTTTCCTTCCAAGGTTTTTCCCACAAGGGTGGGTTTTACCTTGGAAGGTTTTAACGGCCCCCAACCATTCACCATTTGGTCGGCTTGTGACCACTTCATTTTGGTTTTGACATTATTTCCAGGCTTTCATTTGGTTACCTGATCCGCTGTGATCGTGGATTACTCTTTTTCATTTTTATATATAATTCGCACTTATTCAAAAAACATACGTTGAAAATGAAATGGAGAGGGACCCTTATAAGCGTGGTCGCACAAGATAGTAAAAGAGGATGATGGTCCGAGCAAATGCGAGAAAGGACAAAAACTTCAACCCGCCAAAAATTAAGAAACCATGGATCGGGCAATACCTCGATCAAGCCGAGCTTGAATGAGAGTCGATTAGGAGAAAGAATGCCGTAGCGATCGGTGATCACCAAACATGCATGTGGATGCTTAGACATCGTGCTAATAGAGTCCGTCACAAGAGCAGCGTGAGGAGCAAAATGGGATGGACGTGGAGAAGGTGACGTCGAAAGTTGCACATGCATTCGGTGAATATGTGAGAAGTTAGAGGTGAGACCATGAAAACGTGTTAACGTGTCCATGGTGGAGGGTAGACCGACGACCTTCAATAGGGAAGAATATCGGCGTAGATCACCAAGGAGGAGAGAGGGTAGAGTATATTAGGGTTCCAATTGTTAGTTATATGATTCCGCCTGTTCAATCTTCGGTTTGTCCTCCATTTTTTAATATTCCGATCATGGAGGCCATTGATTGCTTGTTATTTTTAGAGATCGATGGCTTTTCTCCAAGTTTTTCTCTGTTGATTTTCAGTCAACACACTCAACAAACCAGAGGATGGATATCACTTTTCCAAAAACAAAAGCAAGACGGAACATCAACAACTACAATCTTCCAAACCAGTGACAGACATCAATCACGAAGATCCCCCACATAAACATGGCGAGAAATAATCTGACATGGTGAAAAATATCGAACAACTTGGTTGAATAGGTATTCGATTTTCGACAAGTCCTATTGCCAGGGTTTCCAACATTCAAATTGCTCGGGATGATTCAGAGGCACGACGCACGAACAACTCCTTGTCGCCTTAGGGTTGTGTGGGTCTTCTCAAAACCCTACCTCACGCAATAACCCTTCCAACTCAGGTTACGTGCATGGGACTGACTTTCCTTCAAATATTGATGGCAGTACTGTTAAGATGAAACAAACTAATGTTAAATCTTGGGAAAATTATAAGAGTGCTTCTAATAGTAGTAACTCTCAGACTTTCGCTCAAATGTTATCCCCAGGGGAGATTTCAAAACCCGTGAAAAGGGGGGAGTATTTCTCGGTCACAATGGATGAGGAAATTTACCAACAATGGGCTGTGAAAGTACGGAACACATTGATTGGTAGATTAATGTTACCTAAGGATCCAAACCTTTAGGTTTAGAGAATCTTGAAGACTTTCGTGAAAGGTATATGGACGATTCATGGCATCTTATACCCCTAGGAAAGGGTTATTACAATATACAATTCACAAACTTGAATAATAGAAATAAAGTATTTGGGAAGCCGATCCGGAATTTGAAACCGAGTTCAATTCGTCTCGATGGTGGGTTCCTGACTTCAACCCATATCACATATATTCATCAAAGTCTTAGGTATGGGTTCGTATATACGAGTTGAGTATGGAATAATCGGCATCCTGCGTTAATTATGAAACTTGCAAGTGCTATTGGTACTCCCATGCAGATAGACGGCGATCTCTTACGGGAGAAGTGGGACATTTCGTAAGAGTTCTTGTGAATTGATTTTAACTATCCTTTGCAGAATTTGAAAATTCTCTCTAAGCTCATGACCGGTTGGTTGCCCACGTATTGTGGTTTTGGTCGTCTCCTCCGCTACTCCATGGTGGAGCCGCCTTTTACGACGTGTCATGTGGGTCTTCAACTTCATCTACTTCGAAAGTTAATGTTAGTAGGGTTTCGAGATACTAATATCCAACCCTACCATGTCCACTTCGCCTACCACGTTTGTTGTCCGCCCGTCCGTCGTGTGCAACGGCAACCACCGCGGAGACGAGAAGCAGGTGTCTTTTTCGTGTTTTGGAATCCCATCGGATTTTGTTCCCTCCAAAAACCCCCCACGTTCATCTTCTTCGTAGTGTCTGTAAAACCCGAGCTTCTCACTACTCACTAGGCCAATATAATTCATGCATTACATGCAGGTTATGTGTTATTTGCATAATCTTATTATTTTATGCGGCATGACTAGTTCTTTAATTTTAGAACTCACATATGGTGTTAGTTGTCGGATTACTAATTTAAGTAGTTTAAAAAAAAGGGGGGGTATTTAGTGGTCGGACTATTAGATGCTAGCTATTAAGTTACACGTGGTAGCTATTCAAAAAGTTACAAGATCACACGTGGTAACACTAGAGATATGTGAGTCACAAGTGTGCACGTGGTAAATATTAGTGGTGGAAAATTACATCGATGTGTTTTCGGGGTGAGATGATATGATATAGAATCAAGAATTAAAATAAGAAACTAAAAGAAAATAAGATAAAAGAAAAAAACAAGAAAAAAAGACTAGTAGTAATATATTTCAATGTACTGAAGTGTAGACTTATAATTAATATATATGTACGTAGTCACACCATGCACGGATATATGTATTAATTATAATGATGGCATGCAGTGATGCACAAACATACATATTAATACATTACATTAGTCATATAAAGGTAACTTACTTGTGTAAAGCTTATACACTAATTTTGGACACCTGTTGCAACTCCCACCGCCTAAAAAAGAATAGGTGTATAATATGCTTATTCTTTTACCAATACACGATCATTATCAACAAAAGTGGAAAAAAAAAGTAAGATGCCGATTTCAGAAGATATATCATCACCGAGTTTGTAGGATGAGATTTTGTAAGAAACTCATAGTGGGCTGATTTCACAAACAAAACATCCCCCTTTAAGCTACAATATTTTTCTAGAAGAAGAAAAAAACACTGGTAAGCTCCCTAACTTGATTAAACGATTTCTTTTGATTTTCATTCGAATCATAAATTAGAGTACCATAAATATTCATTGTTCGAATAGCTTTATTTATTTATTTATTATATATATATATATATATCTTAAAATTTTAATTAGTAATTGGAATCTAGGTACGCCGTTAATTAAGAATTGTATGTTCAATTTAGAAGAAAATCATTATTATGTGTGATATCTAGAAACATAAATTAATACCAGAATTTAATTGTACTAATTTACTGATGTTAAACTCCATTCAAATAAGGAATCAAGGCACTTTAGGGATTTATAGGTCTTAGTTATATTTTGGAATTTATTTATTATCTAGTTATAAGTTTAGCATGATCATTAATGCCCTTCAAGGGCTGCAGTATAGTAAACTTTTAATTTATAAATGGGCGAATTGTATTTTCAGTGAAGTATTTGGGATAATAATGCTAGGGATAATTGTATTTTCATTAATGTTCAAATGCTAGCGTACCTGTAAGTGAGGTGAAACGCGGTGCAAGGTAAGTAAAAATCCATCAGCAACTGTAATGCATGAACATAGTATTGTTTGAATTGATTGTATTATATGTGACTGTGATGGTATCTCATTGAATATACGTGGATATTATATGTTGTATAATTGGCTTGCATGATGTTGCAATATGGTGCTTGGTGAGCAATTGAACATGCCATTCACAGCATTTGCATGTGCATGCATATTACAAGAGGATGTCCGCATGCACGAAAATATTTTCTAGAAGAAAATGGTTGTTTGTTGACCATCGCTAGTGCACCGAGGCATCTTTGGCGTGCTTATGATATATGTCTAGGTATAGCGGTGGGATACTTCCTGGTGAACACAGAGCTAGATAGGAGATGGGCTTTTGGTGGGTCACGGGAGGATGGTCCATCCGTGAGTACCTATGTGTGGCCTGCGGGGTGGGATACTTCTTGGCGGACACAAGGGACGCAAGTAGGGACCACCCTTGGTCAGCGGGAGGATGGTCCACACGTAGATCCATACCGATATTATTGGTCATTTGATTATTCTTTGTGCGCGAGCTCTTTTCCGGTGCATAGTAGTTGGGTCGGGGCCCAAATAAAAGAAAATGATTTTGAATAAAGTATTTTAATTCATGGATTTTACATGTTAGCATTACATGTTGGAAAAGCATCATTATCTTTGGACATGCATGATTTTTACTTGCATTGAGCTTTAGCTCATGTAGTTCATGCATTGCGGTGAGCATAGGAATGTCCGAGCTTTTGGCTTCTTCGTGTAATCTTGGAGTTCCTTCAGGTTTTGCGGATCATGAACATGGATGACGACCTGTTGGGTTAGGTTGATGGGTCACTTTCTCTTTTTGGTCCTGTATTATATTTTGGTTTAGGGTTGTACCCTCTTTTGAAAACTCTTATGTAAATATGTACATGTAAATAGTTGAGTGATGTGGGTTATGTGTTTGGACAGATGGATGTCCTGTATTTAATAACGGGGTTTGTGTAATACCCGAGGCTCTCACTACTCACTAGGCCAATATAGTTCATGCATTATATGTTGTTTATTTATTGCTTGCATGGAATTGGTGTTTTCGTCATTTATATCACCTTATATAGCATGATAAATTTCACAATCGTAGAACCCTTATATGATATTAGATGTCGAACTATTAGAAGCTAGCTATTAAGTTACACGTGGTAGATATTCAAAAAGTTACAAATGGTAAATTTATAAATAGAAAATGACATTGGTGTGTGTGCACGGGAATATAATATATGAATATATATTAATTGAAAGCAAAAAAAAAAAAAAAAAAAAAATTATAATAAGAAAATCGGATAAAGACGGATGGTATATATATATATATATATATATAATATAAGTTTAATTAAGTAACAATGTTATAAATATCAACATATATGTAATATATAATATAGATGGGTGTGTGCACGTGTGCACTAGATAAGGAAGAAAAGGACTATGTTACTTACCATGAGCCCAATAAACCGACTTAGAATTGTAGAAATAAAAGATACATCTCTGTAGAAATAAAAGATACATCTCTATAACCTCAAAATACACACACACAACAACGAGAAAAATAAAAGGAAGAAGAAGAAGAAACAGTGACGGGCAACCTCACCTCCACGGCTGAAATGGGTAATTAGCTTTACCTTTTTAATCTTTGATGAATTAATTTGGGTTTTCAAAGCAATAATATGAATATGGAATCAAGAGAAAATATTTACCTGTAAACCCTTTATTACCTACCCACTACATGTACACAAGAATGGGTATAAGGTGAGAAATTGGTGGGTGTGTCAAGTATTGGGGGAAATTGAATTGAAATCATGGACGAATGATGTAAGAAATCAATTGTAGAATAGAAATACTATAAATATTTACATATAGGTGTAATTTGATTGGATATGAATAGATGTTAAACATTATATAGCAATTTTAATTTTGAAAATACATATTTGATGAGGAAAACTATTAAATAACTAAACTGCAAACAATATTAAGTGATAACAACTTAGATTAGTAGGTGTGATAAAGTGATGTGAGTTCCTATTAGACCTTAAATACTCTTTATTGATTCTGGAGTATGAATACTTATGAATTCATTACATGCGTTATTTTAATACACCAATCAATTATATATTTTTTTGAATAAATTTTAAATGAGAAACTGAAGTGCATGTTTAGGATATTTGATTAGATTTAGGTTTTAAATCGCAAATTGGATTTTTATTTAGTTAAGTTAAAAATATAGAATCTGAGATGAAATTTGGTTTAGAGAACTTGTTGATTTAAATATGAAAATTGATACCCTATATTTTTACAGGTTGTCTTTTACCTAACATTATCGAGGAAAAACACTTATTTAACTTTCAAAGAAGATATCCAAAGGTTAAAGGTAAGTAAAAATCCATCTGCAAATCGTAATGCATGGACATAGTATTGTTTGAATTGATTGTATTATACGTGACTGTGGTTTCTTGTGGAATATACGTGGACATTATATGTTGCATAATTGGCTTGTATGATGTTGCAATATGGTGCTTGGTGAGCCATTGAACATGTCATTCACAACATTTGCATGTGCATGCATATTACAAGAGGATGTTCGCATGCACGAAAATATTTTCTGGAAGAAAATAGATATTTGCTTGACCAACGCTAGTGCACCGAGGCACGCTGGCGTGCTTATGATATATATTTAGGTATAGCAAGTGGGATACTTCCCCGGTGAACACAGAGCTAGATGGGAGATGGGCTCTTGGTGGGTCACAGGAGGATGGTCCATTTGTGAGTACCTATGTATGACCCTGCGGGGTGGGATACTTCTTGGCGGACACAAGGGACGCAAGTAGGGGACCCTTGGCTGGGCCGCGGGAGGATGGTCCACACGTAGATTCATACTGATATTATTGGCCATTTGATTATTGCTGCTGTGTGCGAGCTCGTTTCCTGCATAGTAGTTGGGTCGGGGCCCAAATGAAAGAAAATGATTTGAGAAAAGTATTTTGAATTCATGGATTTTACATGTTGGCATTACATGTTGGAAAAACATCACTATTGCTTGGACATGCATGATTTTTACTTGCCGAGCTTTAGCTCATGTAGTTCATGCATTGCGGGCGTAGCTTGACAATACCCGAGCCTGTTAGCTTATCGGGCAATGCTGAGCTTCACAAGGTTTTGAGGATCGTGGATATGTATGATGACCTGTCGGGCTTATTTTGGGTTCATTTGGGTTTCGCTCATTTGTGTTATATGTAGGAACTTGTACCTATATAACTTTTGAAACTCTATTGTAAAAACATGTAAATAGTGTGCTGGTTTGAGTTTTGGGTCGTGTTTACGTACAAACAGGGTTGTCAGGCCTTTTGCCTCTAAATGATAAAATCTTTGTTGCAGTGTACAAGTTTTATTTCGTTGATCGTCTGTTATAAAATTTGCACAGGAAAAAGAAAAAAAAATTACACGTTTGAAAAAGGGTTTGGAGTCGAGTTGTACTATTTATTATTTTCTAATAGTAGCAATAGGGGTGGGCGTCACAGAGTGGTATCAGAGCTCAGCTACAGGTTCTGTAGACTATCCATGTACATGAACTCAAAACTTGTGGAGTACAAAGAATGCCGATAAGTTTTATTTTGTTGTCGATGCATTTTATGTTTCATGAAATTATATTGGTCATGTGTTATTAGATTTCCCCTTAGATAGTGTTTCATCCATGGTGAGAACTAGAGGTGAGAGTAGTAGTTGCGATAGAAACCAAGAAGGGGAGAAACCTATTCTAACTAGTGATCGAAATAATGTCGTTAATAGACTTATAAAAGTCCTCCAACGACAATCGAACAAATACAACAACTCATCCATCGAGTTGCGCAGCGGAAGCGTGGTGGGCCCATAACTCACAGGGTCCCAGAAGAAGAGAGTTTTCCAAGTTCAGCATCAGAAATCCAACTTTCGACCACGCCAAGGACAACAACAATGGGAACAAAATAAGCGTCAAAGAGCTGATCAGGGCAAAGCACCTATAGCACTACCTTTTTTCCCTCAGTGCAAGACTCAACATACTGGAAGTTGCATGGTAGATAACAGGAGACATTTTGCGTGTGGGATGCCAGGATATTTTGCTAGTGCGTGCCCAAATAGGCTGAACCCTACAGGACAAAAGAATGTGCCAGCCAGAGTATTTACTATCACAAGAACAGACGCAGAGGCGAATCCATCAGTAGTTACAGGTAAACTTCTTATCTTTGACACCCCAACATTCGTACTATTTGATTTGGGAGCGTCACATTCATTTGCATCCACTGAGTATGTGAGGAGACTGGGTAGGACACCGGATGTAGCTGAAGTGGGTTACAATGTAACAATTCTCTCAGGAGATTCCAATCGACTAACCGATTTTGAGACCTTGTGTTATTCCAATTTAAAATAGAGAATTTTATGCGATTTAATTGTGTTAGCCATGAACGACTATGATTTCATTTTGGGTATAGATAGATTGTTGAAGTATGGTGCTACAATTAATTGTTAGAGAAAATAATGATATTTCAACCCCTAGGAGAATATTCATTTAGCTTACTGAATCACTTTGCCACTTAAGATTTCCAACGATATTAGCATTAAAGGCATGACGTTTATTAGACGCGGTCATGAAGGATACCTAGCGAGTATCATGAGCATCGATGAACAACACCAACCAACCGTTGATGAAGTTCCAATAGTGAGAGTATCCCGATGTATTTCCTGGATGATCTGCACCGGATTACCACCGACCACGAGATCGAGTTTGTTATTGACCGATTCCGGAACGTCTCCAATCTCTAAAGCTCCATATTGTATGGATTCATCTAAATTGAATGAATCAAGATACAATTGCAGGAGTTGCTATATAAATGCTTCTTTAGACCTAACGTCTCGCCATGGGGTGCGCCGGTCCTATTCGTCGAAAAAGAAGGATGGTTCGATGAGATTGTGTATCGACTATCGAGAATTGAACAAAGTCACAATTAAGAATAAATACCCGCTACCTCGAATCGACGATTTGTTCGATCAACTTCAAGGTGCAAAAGCAGATTTTCAAAGATCGACTTGCGATCCGGGTACCATCAACTCAAAATAAAAGAAGATGATATACCCAAGACATCCTTTAGCACGAGGTATGGACATTATGAATTTTTGGTGATGCCATTTGGGTTAACGAATGCTCCAAAATTGCTTTCATGGACTTGATGAATCGAGTATTTAGAGACTTTCTAGATAAATTCGTTATTGTGTTTATTGATGACATCTTGATTTACTCTAGAACGAAAGAGGAGCACAATGAACACTTGAGAATAGTATTAGAGGTCTTGAAAGAAAAGCAATTATATGCTAAATTCAAGAAATGTGAATTTTGGTAAGATCGAGTAGTATTCTTGGGACATGTTGTGTCCTGAGCGAGAATCTCGGTTGATCCAAGTAAAGTCGAGCTATCAATAATTGGCCACAACCTACAAATCCTTCGAGGTACATAGTTTTCTTGGTTTAGTCAAGGCTACTATCGCCGATTTGTGGAAGGATTCTCCAGGATTTGCTACGCCTTTAACGCAATTGTCCGAGAAAAAGTGTCCCATTCAAATGGGAAGCATGCGAAGAAAGCTTTCAAAAATCAAGAGGAGATTGACTTCAACACCTATTCTATCAATTCCATCAGTACTAGAAGTTTAGTCATTTATAGTGACGCGTCGAAGAATGGCGTAGGATACGTATTGATGCAAAATGGTGAGGTGATTGCGTATGCGTCCGGCAATTGAAGGACTATGAAAAGAACTACCCAACGCATGATTTAGAGCTTGCTGCAGGTGGTATTTGCGCTTAAAATATGGAGGCATTACCTATACGGGAACGATGTGAGATATACACAGATCACAAGAGCTTAAAGTACTTCTTCACACAAAAAGAACTAAATATGCGACAACGTCGATTGTTGGAATTAGTGAAGGACTATGATTGTGTGATCAACTATCATCCTGGTAAAGCCAATGTTGTAGCGGATCGTTGAAAGCCGGAAATCAACACAAAGCAATGCAATTGCAATTCGCATTCGGAAGCCGAGTAAATGGATCTTGAAAAATGAATGTAGAGGTTGTATCATTAGGGTTCATTGAAGCTAAGTTAGCAGCGTTAACACTCGACCGACGCTACTTGATCGAATTCAACAGGAACAACAGGGTGATGATTACTGTGCCAAAGTGAAGAAAGATATTGCCTCGGAAGTGTCTTCGATTTCAAAATATATGAGAGTGGAGTACTACGATTTAAAAAGCGATTATATGTACCCAATAGGGACAATCTCCGAGAGAATGTTCTAGCGAGAAGCGCATTCAATGCCATATTCTCACACATCCAGGAGCTACTAAAATGTATAGAGATTTGAAGATACATTACTGGTGTCCATAAAAAGGGATATCGCGCAATACGTGGAACAATGTTTAACCTCAACAAATAAAGGCGAACACAAAAGGCCACTGAACGTTGCAACCTTTGCCTATTCCGAGAATGGAAATGGGAAAGGATCACCATGGATTTTGTGACGAGTTTGCCCAAAATTGTCGGGGACACGATGCTATTTGGGTGATCATTGATAGATTAACCAAATCCGCTCATTTTATTCCTATTCGTTCTACTTATTCCATGGATCGATATGCACAACTTTATATACATGAAGCGGTTAGACTTCATGGTGTGCAACTATCTATTGTTTCGATAGGGACTCTAAATTCTTATCTAATTTTTGGAGGAGTTTACAGAAAGCATTGGGAACACGATTGTCATTTAGTACTCGCTTATCACCCTCGATCGATGGACAATCGTAACGAACAATACAAACTTTAGAGGATATGCTTAGAGCATGTGTTCTAGATTTTCAAGGACAATGGAGTAAATATCTACCTTTAATAGAGTTCTCGTACAACAACGGCTATCAAGCTACAATCAAAATGGCTCCCTATGAAGCATTGTATGGTAGAAAATGTAGATCGCCGGTTCACCGGGATGAGGTTGGCGTAAGAAAACTTTTAGGCCCGGACATAGTTCGAGAATGACAAAGGCTGCGACACAAATTCGACAAAGGATGGGAACTGCTCGGAGCCGACGAAAAAGTTATTCGGATCAAAGAAGAAGAATGCTAGAATTCTCCGTAGGAGACCAAATGTTTCGAAAGTGGCACCAATGAAAAGAGTAATGCGATTTGGAAAGAAAGGAAAACTTAGTCCTAGATACATTGGTCCGTTTCATATTCTCGAGAGAATTGGCGATGTGGCTTACAGACTTGACTTACAAAAGATCAATGTCTCAAATACATGATGTATTCCATGTTTCTATGTTGAGGAAATATGTTGCAAACCCATCTCATATTTTGACAAACGAGCCGATAGAGTTGAAAACGAATTTGAGCTACGAAGAGATGCCTGTGGGGATATTGTTACGAGAAGTAAAGAAACTCGGGAATAAGGAAATCCCATTAGTTAAAGTACTTTAGAGGAATCAATCAAGAGATAAGCTACTTACTTGGGAAAGAGAAGACGAAATGAGAGCTAAGTAAGTACCCCTATCTATTTTGGTAAGTAAAATTTCGGGGACGAAATTTTTATAAGAGGGGAGGATGTAATACCCGAGGCTCTCACTACTCACCCGGCCAATATAGTTCATGCATTATATGTTGTTTATTTATTGCTTGCATGGAATTGGTGTTTTCGTCATTTATATCACCTTATATAGCATGATAAATTTCACAATTGTAGAACCCTTATATGATATTAGATGTCGAACTATTAGAAGCTAGCTATTAAGTTACACATGGTAGATATTCAAAAAGTTACAAATGGTAAATTTATAAATAGAAAATGACATTGGTGTGTGTGCACGGAATATAATATATGAATATATATTAATTGAAAGCCAAAAAAAAAGAAAAAAATTATAATAAGAAAATCGGATAAAGACGGATGGTATATATATATAATATAAGTTTAATTAAGTAACAATGTTATAAATATCAACATATATGTAATATATAATATAGATGGGTGTGTGCACGTGTGCACTAGATAAGGAAGAAAAGGACTATGTTACTTACCATGAGCCCAATAAACCGACTTAGAATTGTAGAAATAAAAGATACATCTCTGTAGAAATAAAAGATACATCTCTATAACCTCAAAATACACACACACAACAACGAGAAAAATAAAAGGAAGAAGAAGAAGAAACAGTGACGGGCAACCTCACCTCCACGGCTGAAATGGGTAATTAGCTTTACCTTTTTAATCTTTGATGAATTAATTTGGGTTTTCAAAGCAATAATATGAATATGGAATCAAGAGAAAATATTTACCTGTAAACCCTTTATTACCTACCCACTACATGTACACAAGAATGGGTATAAGGTGAGGAAATTGGTGGGTGTGTCAAGTATTGGGGAAATTGAATTGAAATCATGGACGAGTGATGTAAGAAATCAATTGTAGAATAGAAATACTATAAATATTTACATATAGGTGTAATTTGATTGGATATGAATAGATGTTAAACATTATATAGCAATTTTAATTTTGAAAATACATATTTGATGAGGAAAACTATTAAATAACTAAACTGCAAACAATATTAAGTGATAACAACTTAGATTAGTAGGTGTGATAAAGTGATGTGAGTTCCTATTAGACCTTAAATACTCTTTATTGATTCTGGAGTATGAATACTTATGAATTCATTACATGCGTTATTTTAATACACCAATCAATTATATATTTTTTTGAATAAATTTTAAATGAGAAACTGAAGTGCATTTTTAGGATATTTGATTAGATTTAGGTTATAAATCGCAAATTGGATTTTTATTTAGTTAAGTTAAAAATATAGAATCTGAGATGAAATTTGGTTTAGAGAACTTGTTGATTTAAAAATGAAAATTGATACCCTATATTTTTTACAGTTGTCTTTTACCTAACATTATCGAGGAAAAACACTTATTTAACTTTCAAAAAGATATCCAAAGGTTAAAGGTAAGTAAAAATCCATCTGCAATCGTAATGCATGGACATAGTATTGTTTGAATTGATTGTATTATACGTGATCGTGGTATCTTGTGGAATATACGTGGACATTATATGTTGCATAATTGGCTTGTATGATGTTTCAATATGGTGCTTGATGAGCCATTGAACATGTCATTCACAACATTTGCATGTGCATGCATATTACAAGAGGATGTTCGCATGCACGAAAATATTTTCGGAAGAAAATAGATATTTCTTGACCAACGCTAGTGCGAGGCACGCCGGGCGTGCTTATGATATATATTTAGGTATAGCAAGTGGGATACTTCCTGCGAAACACAGAGCTAGATGGGAGATGGGCTCTCGGTGGCTCACGGGAGGATGGTCCATTTGTGAGTACCTATGTATGATCCTGCGGGGTGGGATACTTTTTGGCGGACACAAGGGACGCAGTAGGGACCACCCTTGGTGGGCGCGGGAGGATGGTCCACACGTAGATTCATACCGATATTATTGGCCATTTGATTATTCTTTGTATGCGAGCTCTTTCCTAGGTGGATAGTAGTTGGGTCGGGGCCCAAATGAAAGAAAATGATTTGAGAAAAGTATTTTGAATTCATGGATTTTACATGTTGGCATTACATGTTGGAAAAGCATCACTATTGCTTGGACATGCATGATTTTTACTTCTTTGAGCTTTAGCTCATGTAGTTCATGCATTGCGGGCGAGCTTGACAATACCGAGCTGTTAGCTTATCGGCAATCTTTACAGCCTTCACGAGTTTTGAGGATCGTGGATATGGATGATGACCTCGGGCTTATTTTGGGTTCATTTGGGTTTCGCTTTGTGTTATATGTTGGAACTTGTACCTATATAACTTTTGAAACTCTATTGTAAAAACATGTAAATAGTGTGTTGGTTTGAGTTTTGGGTCGTGTTTACGTACAAATAGGGTTGTCGGGCCTTTTGCCTCTAAATGATAAAATCTTTGTTGCGATGTACAAGTTTTATTTCGTTGATCGTCTGTTATAAAATTCACACAGAAAAAAAAAAAAAAAAATTTACACGTTTGAAAAAGGGTTTGGAGTCGAGTTGTACTATTTATTATTTTCTAATAGTAGCAATAGGGGTGGGCGTCACGATTTGTTACCTCTTTGCTTGTGAATATGGGTTGTTATGTTCTTAGAAGTAAAGTGATCTTGCTTGTTCATTGTTAAAATGTCACAGGCGGAAAAAAAAATGTACAGGTATATAGGGTTTACGTTGTCAAATTTCACTTTTTATATTGCTTAGTAGTGTAAGCAAGTATGGGTGGGCGTCACAGAGTGGTATCAGAGCCCGGCTACAGGTTCTGTAGACTATCCATGTACATGAACTCAAAACTTGTGGAGCACAGCTATGCCGGTAAGTTTTACTTTATTGTCTGATGCTTTTTATGTTTCATGAAATTATATTGGCCATGTGTTATTAGGTTATCCTAAGACAGTGTTTCAGTCATGGTTAGAACTAGCGGTGAGAGTAGTGGTGGGGATAGAAATCAAGGAGGGGAGACACCTATACCAGTGGGTGATCGAGATAATGTTATAAATCGATTTACGAGCTCATCCAGCGACAATCTGAACAAATTCAACAACTTATCCATCAGAGGGATATAGATGGAGAGCAAAGAGCAGAAATGAATCAACCACATTAAAGGGCAGATCAAATCGAGATAGTGGGGGAAAGGTTCCGAAAGCTAAACCCACCAACATTTGAAGATGCGAGAGATCCTACAAAATGCGAGAAGACTGACTGAGGACTTTAGATAACATGTTTCAATACAGTAGGGTCCCAAAAGAAGAAAAAGTAATGTGTGCCTCGTTTATGCTTCGTGGAAGTGCGGGACATTGGTGGGATACGATGAGGAGCATAGAAGATGTTACGACAATGACCAGGAAAGATTCAAAGAACTATTTAGAAACAAATACTTCACGGCTCTGTTCGTGTAATGAATATGAACGAGTTCATACAACTACGTCAAGGAACTATGGTATCGGGGACTATATTCGTAAATTTGAAGAATTATCCAGGTTTGCTACTCATATGGTCAGCACTGACACACTAAAAGTAGATAGATTTCTTGAAAGCTTGAGACCGAACTAAATAGAGATGTCACCATGGCGAAATTCAAGGAGTAATGTATTCACAGTTCTTGAGAGAGCACCTTTGGTGACAGAACAAGCTGAATTAAGGATTTTTCATGCCCGGAAGCTAGATGTCAATTCAAACCGACGAGGGGACAGAGATGGGTTGGAAGCCTAAAGAAGAGAGTTTTCCAAGTTCAAAGAAAACAAAGACCTAACTTTCAACCACGCCAAGGACAACAACAATGGGAACAAAATAAGTGTCAAAGAGCCGATCGGGGCAAGGCACCTATAGCACTACCTTTTTGCCCTCGGTGTAAGACTCAACATCTTTGAAGTTGCATGGTAGATAACAGGAGATGTTTTACGTGTGGGATGCCAGGACATTTTGCTAGTGCGTGCCCAAATAGGCTGAACTCTACAGACAAAAGAATGTGCCGGCCAGAGCATTTACTATCACTAGAGCGACGCAGAGGCGAACCCATCGGTGGTTACAGGTAAACTTCTTATCTTGGACACCCCAACATTCGTACTATTTGATTCGGGAGCGTCACATTCATTTGCATCCACCGAGTATGTGAGGAGACTAGGTAGGACACCCGATGTAGTCAAGTGGTTTACAATGTAACAATTCCCATCGGAGATTCTAAACAAACAAATCAAATTTTGAAAGCTAGTGCTATTCCAATCGAAAATAGAGAACTTTATGCCGATCTAATCGTGTTAGCAATGAATGACTACGATATCATTTTGGGTATGGATTGGCTATCATCAAAGTATGGTGCTACAATCGATTGTCGAAAAAGACAAGAAACCTTTCGACCCTAAGAGGAAAATCCATTCACCTTCGTTGGAATCTCGACACGTTTTAGATTTCCAATGATATCGATTAAGAGCACAACGTTTACTGAAGCGGGCCGTGAAGGATACCTAGTAAGTGTCATGAGCATCGATGAACAACACCAACCAACCGTTGATGAAGTTCCAATAGTGAGAGAGTATCCCGATGTATTTCCGCAGGATCTTCCCATTACCACCCGACCGCGAGATCGAGTTTGTTATTGACTTACTTCCAGGAACGTCTCCAATCTCTTAAGCCCCATACCGCATGGCCCCATTGGAACCCGAAGGAATTAAAGACAATTGCGCGGAGTTGCTAGATAAAGGCTTTATCGACCTAGCTTCTCGCCATGTGGTGCGCCGCCTTTGTTCGTGCGGAAGAAGGATGGTGCGATGAGATTGTGTATCGACTACCAAGAATTGAACAAAGTCACAATCAAGAATAAATACCCGCTACCTCGAATCGACGATTTGTTCAATCAACTTCAAGGTGCATCAGTATTTTCGAAGATCGACTTGCGATCCGGGTACCATCAACTGAAAATAAAAGAAGATGATATACCCAAGACACCTTCAAGACGAGGTATGGACACTATGAATTTTTGGTGATGCCATTGGGGTTGGCGAATGCCTCATTTGCTTTCATGGACTTGATGAATCGGGTATTTAGAGACTTCCTAGATAAATTCGTTATTGTGTTTATCGATGACATCTTGATTTACTCTAGAACAAAAGAGGAGCACGGTGAACACTTGAGAATAGTATTAAAGGTTTTCAAAGAAAAGCAGTTATATGCTAAATTCAAGAAATGTGAATTTTGGTTAGATCGAGTAGTATTCTTGGGACATGTTGTGTCCGAGCAGAATCTCGGTTGATCCAAGTAAAGTAGAAGCTATCAACAATTGGCCACAACCTACAAATCCTTCCGAAGACGTAGTTTTAAGGTTTAGTTAGGCTATTATCGTCGGTTTGTGGAAGGATTCTCCAAGATCGCTTCGCCTTTAACGCAATTGACCAGAAAAAGTGTCGCATTCTAATGGACGGAGGCAAGCGAACAAAGTTTTCAAGACTGAAAAAGAGATTGACTTCAACACCTATTCTATCAATTCCATCGTCTTCGGTGGTTTTGTAGTTCTGATGATGCATCGAAGAATGGCTTGGGATGCGTATTGATGCAAATTGGTAAGGTGATTGCGTATGTGTCTTGACAATTTAAAGATTATGAAAAGAACTACCCAACGCATGATTTAGAGCTTGCTGCCCATGTGTTTGCGCTTAAAATATGGAGGCATTACCTATACGGGAACGATGTGAGATCTACACAGATCACAAGAGTTTAAAGTACTTCTTCACACAAAAAGAACTAAATATGCGACAACGTCGATGGTTGGAATAGTGAAGGACTACGATTGTGTGATCAATTATCATCTTGGTAAAGCCAATGTTGTAGCGGTCGTTGAGCGAAAATCAACACAAAGCAATGCAATTGCGATTCGCTTCGGAAGCCGAGTTAATGGATCTTGAGAAAATGAACGTAGAGGTTGTATCATTAGGGTTCGTTGAAGCTAAGTTAGCAGGCGTTAACACTCGACCTCACGCTACTTGATCGAATTCAACAGAACAACAAGGTGATGATTACTATGCTAAAGTGAAAAATGATATCCTCGGGAGCGTCTTCGACTTCAAAATATCTCGAGGATGGAGTACTTCGATTTAAAGAACGGTTATACGTGCCCAACAGGAAAATCTTCGAGAGGATGTTCTAGCGGAAGCGCATTCAACGCCATATTCTATACATCCAGGAGCTACTAAAATGTACAGAGATTTGAAGATGCATTCTTGGTGGCGGGAATGAAAGCGATATCACCCAATACATGGAACAATGTTTAACCTCACAACAAATAAAGGCGAACGGAAAAGGCCACCGAACATTGCAACCTCTCGCTATTCGAATGGAAATGGGAAAGGATCACCATGGATTTTGTGACGGGTTTGCCCTAAACTGTCCGGGGGGACACGATGCTATTTGGGTGATCATTGATAGATTAACCAAATCCGCTCATTTTATTCCTATTTGTTCTACTTATTCCATGGACCGATACGCACAACTTTATATACGGAGGTGGTTAGACTTCATGGTGTGCCACTATCCATTGTTTTGATAGAGACTCTAGATTCTTATCTAATTTCTCGGAGGAGTCTACAAAAAGCACTAGGGACACGATTATCGTTTAGTCGCTTATCACCCTCAAACCGACGGACAATATGAGCGAATGATACAAACTCTAGAAGATATGCTTAGAGCTTGTGTTCTAGAATTTCAAGGACACTGGAGTAAGCATCTACCTTTGATAGAATTCTCCTATAACAACACTATCAAGCCACAATCGTCGGGATGGCTCCTATGAAGCACTCGTGTATGGTAGAAAGTGTAGATCACCTTACACTTCGGGATGAAATTGGTGAAAGAAAATTTCTAGGCCCGGATATGATTCGAGAAATGACAGAGGTTGTGCCACAAATTCGACAAAGAATGGAAACCGCTCAGAGTCGACAGAAAAGCTACTCAGATCAAAGAAGAAGAATGTTAGAATTTTCTGTAGGAGATTGAGTGTTTCTTAAGGTGGCACCAATGAAAGGGGTAATGCGATTTGGAAAGAAAAAAACTTAGTCCTAGATACATAGGACCATTTCATATTACTTGAGAGAATTGTTGATGTGGCTTACGACTTGACTTACTCCGCATCAATGTCTCAAATTCATGATGTATTCCATGTTTCTATGTTGAGGAAATATGTTGCAAACCCATCTCACATTTTGACAAACGAGCCGATAGAGTTGAAAATGGATTGTGAGGATATTGTTACGAAAAGTAAAGAAACTCAGAATCGATCAAGAGAGGAAGCTACATGGGAAAGAGAAGACGAGATGAAGGCTAAGTATCCTAATCTATTTCGGTAAGTAAAATTTGGGACGAAATTTTTATAAGGAGGGGAGGATGTAATACCCCACCTTCTCACTACTCACTAGGCCAATATAATTCATGCATTACATGCAGGTTATGTGTTATTTGCATAATCTTATTATTTTATGCGGCATGACTAGTTCTTTAATTTTGGAACTCACATATGGTGTTAGTTGTCGATTACTAATTTAAGTAGTTTAAAAAAAAGGGGTATTTAGTGTTCGGACTATTAGATGCTAGCTATTAAGTTACACGTGGTAGCTATTCAAAAAGTTACAAGATCACACGTGGTAACACTAGAGATATGTGAGTCACAAGTGTGCACGTGGTAAATATTAGTGGTGGAAAATTACATCGATGTGTTTTCGGGGTGAGATGATATGATATAGATTCAAGAATTAAAATAAGAAACTAAAAGAAAATAAGATAAAAGAAAAAAAAAAACAAGAAAAAAAAGACTAGTAGTAATATATTTCAATGTACTGAAGTGTAGACTTATAATTAATATATATGTACGTAGTCACACCATGCACGGATATATGTATTAATTATAATGATGGCATGCACTGATGCACAAACATACATATTAACACATTACATTAGTCATATAAAGGTAACTTACATGTGTATAGCTTATACACTAATTTTGGACACCGAGATAATTACGTTAACACCCCAAACTATTCAAGTTTTTACACTTTGCCACCTCAACTTTGAAACGATATACTTTGCCACCTCAACTTTACGAAATTTTGCACTTTGCCTAAATTTCCAGATTTACCCCTAGTTTCATGAAAGTTGGATTTGATTTACCCTCTAAACTTTGAAGTTGTTGCACTTTACCACCTAGTCTATAAATTTCATTGCAATTTTCAATTTTATTCCTTATGGTCTTGCGATCCTTGAAAATGGTATCGAGCCTTGGTTTATTAAGAACTTTTAGTTAAATTTATTATATTTATGTAATTAACAATTGGTCGAGAAATTACTCCGAGATTATGGATCCGGACCGATGTCCGAGATGTACCCCCTTTACAGACATATCGTCAAATATTGACGATGTATGCACAAGAACACCTTGACCAGGTTTCATATTGGGAATACCAACATGAAGAAAAAGAAACAAGCAGAGCCGACGAAACCTTAAGGAAATGCAAAATCCGAGTAGAATATTATAGGCGATTCGGATGCTTAACCGGACCTATATGTTCACTTGATGAACCTTCAAGAAACGGTTCATGAAAATTCCCATCGAACAATGATTCCCGATGGAGTACCGGAGTGGAATGAGATACTTCCCGATAAATCTAAGTTCTCCGAAGATCTTAGAGAAGTCCGAAGACGGTGCGAGTTATGGCAACCGCCATATTCATCTACCAAAGACAAGTTCATCGATACGAACAAGATGGAAACGATGGTGAAATATCATAAGGAAACTCTTGAACTCCTTCATGATATTCGAAACGAGTCAAGAACTTGGAGGGCATGCCGAGTTCATCCGGAGAAAGGAAACGTATTGATTTGGGGGCGGTACCTATTTACACCAAAAAGGAAACCAACCGAAGTTATACGAAAGATGACGGATGAGGAAAAACTCATTGCTCTAATCAAAGGAAAATCCATCAAAAATTAAAAAGATGGATATTGAAAAGATGAATCTTAAAGATCTACATGACTGGCGTAATCCTTGGCGGGATTAGGTATTGTAGATTTAAAGATGAACGCAGTGAGAATCGCCTTTGGTTACCTATGACCCATAAGGTAGACCAATTCCACCACCACCGCCACGTTAATCCTAACGTCGAAGAAAGTACAGGTTCTCATCATGGAGCTCGGGACGAGAGGATGCCACATCTTTGGGGATTTCACGACCGGGAGTGATCCACTTTCGAGAACAGGAGGTCGAAACCCTCTTGCAGGAACTAGACAACATACTGAAAGGCCGAATGTTTATCAGACGCCTTATGGAAGATCGCACCTCGACCCAATACACCCATATGGGTTGATGTTAAATCGGACATCCCAGATTTTAAAAATAGAAAGTTCTCATTGATGAATGGGCTTGACTATGAGAATTTCAAAGAACCCTCGATCTTACAAAGGATTCATTCATTTTACTACTTGAAATGAGTCTTGAAGGATCGGTGAAGATTGCCGGATATGACCGATGCTAGTACGAAAAGTTCGGTCACATCAGGGGAATCACTTAAAGGAATTGTCGATGGTATGGCAAAACTATTCAAAATCCAGTTCATCGGCACCGGTTATTTCGAGGGATTAGAGGATGAAAAAAGAAAGAGATATAAACAAGCCCTCTATAGCCTTGAGTTCTTGGTTATTTGTCATATTGACGAATATATCAAGTTGTTCACCGAATACTGGTGGAAATCCAAGATTGAGGAAAAGAAGCTGCACTATTCTTTGCCAAGATTCCAAGTCTCTGGAGAGAAATGCTTATCGGGAATACAAGGGTGGAGTCAAGTAGAAACTGTGGCGGAAAAATGTCTTTCCTAAAGGCCAAGTTATCCGAATGGTGCTATCAAGCGACTCTGTACAGAGAATTACAAGAGATTAAGAGGAATTAACAAAGCAGTTCCTCTATGTTGCGTGGATAATGACATCCCAACAATTGTGGGAGGTCAACCAAGGCGGCACAAAAAGAAAAAGGAGCGAAGCCATCCATACCGCCGAGGAAGCAACAACAAAAGAAGCAGGTCTTCATGGAGACCTAGAAGGTTCTGGTCAAAACAAAAAGCCCGAAGTTATAAATCAGGACAAAGACCAGCACCAAGCAGGAGTAGAGCCTCATCATCAGGTTCTAATCAAGCAAGTACCAGCAGAAATCCAGGAAGAAGAACTTTTAGGCGTGCTCATACGAGAGCTAATGAAAGTTTCAAAGACTGTAATTGCTGGACATGCGGAGCCAGAGGGCATATCTCAATGGATTGCCCAGACAATAAAAAACGAGGAATTAGACAGTTCGAGGCCACACCAGAAATCGAGGAAGTCTGTCTATTATCAAGATCTTATACAGGTGTATCAATTTGAGGATATACCCTCAGATGAAAGCATCTATGAAGAAGAGATCTATTCTGACGATGGAAGTGACTCATTTCGAGAATCTGAGTGAAGAAGAAATTCTTGACAAATAAATAGTCCTGGAAGATATGTCGATTCCTCTCCCACACGACGGTTTCTCATAAAACTCTTATGAGAATCATGAAGGAAGATCCAAAGCTTCAAGTCTATGATGGATTTACAATTGGAGCTATGGAAAAAGCATTGGATAAAATTGGGTTTCGTAACAAAAAACACCAAATTATCCATAGGGTAACAACCGGAGAATTTGCTATTCCAATGGAGTTTACCGGTAACCTGATCGAGATGCAGTTGGTCCCTATCAAAGAAATCCAGGAGATCAAAAGCAGAGTTAAAAGAGAAGTTGCAAATACACTCTCATGGATTCATATCGGAGCCATAAGAGTCATTATTAAAGCAACATTCAAGGAAGGAATAGATTCGCCACTCAATCTTGCTATTTTTGACAAACGAATCTCACATCTCAAGGATTCATGCCTTGGAGCAGTCACAGGAAATTTGTATGCAGGAAAATTAGCCTTCAATGTCTATCCAAGAATTGCATACAATTTGGGAGATCGAGATTTTAATAGAGCCCTAACCCTTCATCAAGATTTCAAAAGAATCGATTTGATGAAAGAAGGAAATAGGCCTTCTTGGATCACATACAAGATTTCCTATGCTCTCTCGAATACCCATCATTCTGAAGTATTCTTGAGAAAGGAATTTATTGAAGTCCCAAGAATCTTTGAGGACTTTGCCAGGGTGGTTCTACCAGAAATCATTGAATCTCCAATTATAAAGGAGATTGATATGATAATTCAAGATCAACCAGTCTTCAACAAAAGTCGAAGTCTCAGAGTTGAGCCCAGAAGGATGTCTTTCCAACAGGACAGAATGGTGAGTAGCAAAGTTGGGAAGAAAGGAGACCAAGTACGATTCGGCGCATCCCGATGTTTTTAAAACGAAGGAGAGCCGAAATGTCTAGAAGATGGCGAGAGGTTGAAGTAATATTCGACATCACTCAAAAGGATAATATTTTTCCTTGTGATGTTCTAGACATCTCCAACAACCTATAGTTGGAAGGTATCAAGAAGCCTCAAGATAGGAGAAATTGAGTTGACTATCTCAGAATAGCGAGGAAAATCCCGGAGCAATTAATACTTGGGAATTGAATTTCTTGAGGATCATAAACCTTGGGAAATATTACAAAAGGAATGGAATTCACAGTGGGTGATAAAAGATACGAGAATCGTATGACCACTAGTCCATTCTCCATATACATTTCTATCGGAATGTTATATGCGAATATAAGGCCGAGTATTTTGCCGCCTATATTGATTCAAAGTGCGGAATATATCTGCAAAGCTTCTGATGTTTTTCCTAAAGAAATTGGAAAAGATTTACCAAATATTGCGGAAGAGATTTCTCTAAAAGAATTCTTATTCTTAATAGAGGAATTAAACAAGCGTAAATCATGATCGGAGGCGCCCGCGGTACCCCATGGTACAAGGTGAGAACGCCACCAATCTATTTCCATGATACAAAAAAGCGATGTTTTGCTAGGAAACAACTTCCTACAAACATTCAAGCGATTTACACAGAGAACGAGAAAGAAGACTTATTTTCACAACATTATGTGATCATAAGATTATTGTCCAAAGATCTGCGGAAGCATTTTGAGAAAAATGCCCATTACTTTTCGACAAGCGTGGTGATGATGAAGCCAAACTTCGCAATCCAAAAATGGCGGATCGAAGGAAATTTGGAGAAGCTTTATTATCCTATAGACAATTTGGTTCCATTCGGAAGGATCAAAAGATATGGGATAATAACTTGTATTCATTCGAATACAAGGAGAAGAAAGAGTCACTCTAGAAGCCATTGCGAGAATTATGGATGAGTCTAATGGAGAGTCCACAGAGTGACGTGTGACCCTAGAGGAACAAATATCACTCGAGGATGTCAAGAAGATCCGGAGGAATTATAATGAAGATCCTTTGGCATGGTGGGACAAGAACGAGCTTAAAGCCTCCTTAAAGGTGAAACCTGGAAAGGAGTACAAGTTCGTGAGATTTAAACCAATCCTTATGAATCGGGAAGATCGTGAGGATATGCGAGAAGATACTTAAGGAACATCTTGACCTTAAGTTAATTTCACCAGAGTTTCTCCATACGGCGATCCAGATTTCTAGTCGAAATCATGGAGAAATCAAAAGAGGAAAGCCAAGACTTGTTATTAATTACAAAGGGATTAATAACATTTTGGAGTTCGACGGATACTATATCCCAAGCCGAGAACATCTAGTCAATTGCATCAAAGGTGCCAAGATATTCTCAAAGTTTGATTGCAAGTCCGGATTCTACCAGTTAAGATGGAGGAAGAAAGTAAGAAGTTTACAACTTTCTCTACACCACATGGACACTATATTTGGAACGTGATGCCTATGGGATTGGCTAACACACTCGATATATCAAAGAAAGATGGATAATCTTTTCAAAGATTATTTCGATTTCATGTTTGTGTATATCGACGACATTCTAATCGCATCAAAGAACATGAAGGAGCATCTCAAACATTTGGAAATATTTTCAGATGTTTGTCACAAAGAAGGATTAGTGCTTTCGGAAAAGAAGGCGTAATCGCAACAAGACAGATTGAATTCCTCGGAATTGAAATCGATGAATCCGGAATTATTCTGAGAATCATATTGTGGAAAAGATACAGGATTTCCGGATACACTAAAAGACAAGAAGCAACTTGAGTTTTAGGAGTTGTTAATTTTCTTTGGAATGTTTATTAACAATCTAGCATACTACGAGAAGGTGTTAATCCCATTACTTAAAAACATGCGATATTCAAATGGGAAGATAAACATCAAGAAGGAATTAAGCAACTTAAAGAAGTTTGTAAAAAGCTTCCAAAGCTTGCAATTCCCAAGACGAGGACGAACTGGTTCTTTATACAAATGCCAGTGATGATTGGTGGGTAGCGCTTCTTACGAAAGTCACACCAAACGAGGAAGTGCCACGCAGATATCTTTGCGGCGTTTATTCACCCCTAGTGAAGCAACTCGGTGGCATATTAACGAGAAAGAATTCTTTGCAATCGAGAAAGGCTTTTAAAAAATGGCCTCTATTTTCTTGGCTAAAAGTTTACTTTAAAAATTGATAATTCAAGTGTCAAGGCTTTTACGAAAAACAAAATTGAATCAAAACCGAGAAAAGGCTCGATTACTTAGATGGCAAGCTGAATGTCAATATTATGATTATGATATTGTCATTATAAAATCTCATGAAAATATTCTTGCGATTTCTTGACACGAGATGGAAGGGCGCGTTCTTGTGACGAGGTCCTTAAACGAGTAAGACATCTCGGGAAAACCTGGAGAGTCTGCAGAAGCGAGATTTTGGGACGTTATGTCTCAATGCATAAGTTCTTTGGGCGACTTCAACAGTGACCAAAATCTGTTTCTAGTCAAATACGAGCATGCCAGTTCGCTCAAGGACAATTGTTCTTAGCGCTGCAAGGGCCTCTCTTCCAGGCCGCATCTCCTACGGTGCAAAAAGGGGCCGAGAGAGTACGGGGCTCTAACCCGGAGGTTATGGATTCAAGTACCATAATCACAAGTGTTGCAGGTGATGCATCCCCTGAGGGTGTACAAACTGTAACGAATGTTGAAGCTCCGGTGTCACAACCCGAGTCTTCAAGTCAACCCAAAGACACCTCAGGGGTAAAAGCGGGAGAGTTGAATCTTAGGCCACAGACAGGCAAATCTAAGGTTCAAATTGACGAGATTAAGATTTCTCCTATGCAGGTATATCAGCGGCAATGGGAGAAACTAGTTACAAGACAAGGTATTAACCCAGAGAAAACAATGGTTGATATCTCAGGCAAGTATCCCAGAATTTGGATGAAACCAGGAAGTCATCCAAATGAAGTACAGGAATGGTATACTTTTGGAGCTTTAGCTTCAATCTATACTGTGTCACCAGGATTCCCAGAAATTTCAAAATTACCGAAATGGATTGGAGAAGCGATTTACGAGACCGGGCCAAAAATCCACACTTGGCTAGAGGAGATATTTTGGAATCGTATTTTATCAGCGCTCTGAACCAGCAAAGAGAGGCTTTAATGAAGCTTTTCATTTCATCAAGCTAAGAAGACCGGATGGAAATGCTTTAAAATACATTAAGACAGCTTCACCTAGAAGAAGGACCGGTGTTAGTAGGAGCATTTTTAGAAGACGAAGCTTCTACGAGCATGGGGTCTTTGGGTTTGTCTAATCAAATGGACAAAGTCAAATATCCATTCAAGTTCTTCCGAGAATTCGGCGAATGAATCTTTCCTTTTGAATTCGATGACTGGATCAACCAAAGGGTTTGCGAGAAGAACGCGGCGAGACCAAAAGAAGAATTCTGCTGGAAAACAAGATTCCGGCAAGCAAAGAAACTTACCGAGAAATTTTGTAACATGGCGCATGTTGGCCGTTGGGTCGACCGGATATGTCAAGCATGCCCCAAACAAAAGGAACCCGAGTTTGGGAAAGGATTCCGACCCAAACCCGACCGACAAGAACATGCAGCGAAAGGATAAGGGCCCGGCTCACAAGACGCGTTATCCTCGGGGACCACGTAAACCAAATTTTTAAAAGATTCCCCGACAAACATCACATGGGTGAGTCATGCGGGAGAAAAAGAAAACCGGTGGCGAGGTAATAATGTGGGATATGACGTATGACGTCATATATATCGCAAGATTTGAAGTCCGCCTTTGAAGTCCGGACTTACCTCTATAAAATGCAGGATTTGAAGAAAGCCGAGGACATCGAACATTTTCCTAAGTTTTCTTACAATAAAATCCGAGTGAAAATTTTTGAGTGTTTTAGTTTTAAGTTTTATGTATTTATTTATGCAAGCCTCAACTATGAGAGGCTAAACCAAAGATTCTCCTCCCGAAAGGAGATTATTAATGTAATAAATATTTCTATAAGTTCTTAATAAAAAGAGGCTTTCTGCTTTCAACATGTGTTCATAATGTACTATTAATTTATCCCGTTTAAGAATTACTTATACGCCCGGAGTAGGAAACGAACCAAGGTTGTCTTGAATAGTTTAAGAAGAGTCGGATAACTTGCGATCATCTTCCCGAGGTGAGGTTGAGCAGTGAGGAGGAGTGTTTGTCAAAAGATCTGGGGGCGTAATTTTCCGATTGGTGGTGTTGCGAGCCATCTCACCCAAAGGTCTTTGTTTCGGTCAAAAAGAAGGTATGAATTTTAAGGGATTTATTAATTTTACGGAAGCATGTTGGGCACGATATGGTCGTAATGGACTATGTTCATTTTCGTCTATAGACCTAATTTGTATACTGGTTTATACTTGAAATGAGAATTTTGATTAAAGTATGTCCTGTTGAGTTTATAGGCCGAAACCCGACATGATCCATTTAAAACCTCTGTAGAGACTGGATCTAAGCGGTATAACAATGCCACGAACAAAACAAGTGACAAAATAAGAATTCTCGTTTCTCGAAAAATCCGAAAAACAAATTGATTATGGAAAAAAAAATTTCATGTTTAATGATTAATGCAATAAATTTATTATTATGTAGTAGATTGCTACAAAATAGAGTTTAAAGGGATAACTTGAACTATTGTTTTAAAATGATAAAACCTAGGGGCAAAATTGTCCATAAGGGGTGAAGTGTAATAATTTTCATAGATCGAGGGTGCAAAGTGTCGCGAATGAAATTTTATGGGGTAAAGTATAAAAAGGGGTAAAGTTGGGGTGGTTAAATGTAATTATCTCTTTGGACACCTATTGCAACTCCCACCGCCTAAAAAAGAATAGGTGTATAATATGCTTATTCTTTTACCAATACACGGTCATTATCAACAAAAGTGAAAAAAAAAGTAAGATGCCGATTTCAGAAGAGATATATATCATCACCGAATTTGTAGGAAGAGATTTTGTAAGAAACTCATAGTGGGCTGATTTTACAAACAAAACATCCCCTTTTAGCTACAATATTTTTCTAGAAGAAGAAAAAACACTGGTAAGCTCCCTAACTTGATTAAACGATTTCTTTTGATTTTCATTTGAATCATAAATTAGAGTACCATAAATATTCATTGTTCGAATAGCTTTATTTATTAATATATATATATATATCTTAATATTTTAATTAGTAATTGGAATCTAGGTACGCCGTTAATTAAGAATTGTATGTTCAATTTATAAGAAAATCATTATTATGTGTGATATCTAGAAACATAAATTAATACCAGAATTTAATTGTACTAATTTACTGATGTTAAACTCCATTCAAATAAGGAATCAAGGCACTTTAGGGATTTATAGGTCTTAGTTATATTTTGCAATTTATTTATTATCTAGTTATAAGTTTAGCATGATCATTAATGCCCTTCAAGGGCTGCAGTGTAGTAAACTTTTAATTTATAAATGGGCGAATTGTATTTTCAGTTAAGTATTTGGGATAATAATGCTAGGGATAATTGTATTTTTATGTGAGTTCTAGGCGTTAGAAAAGAAAAGGATTAATAGGGCTCATTTAGGTAATTTCTTATATTTATAATTAAAGTACTGCATGTTCTTAAATGGTGTTTACATAAATATGTACTTAATAAAAGGATTAAAATATATCAATTAAGTGCCATTAAAATATATAAAGTGAAAATTCAGCTACGTGGCAATTTCCATTAGGTTTGATCATAATACTTCAAGTTTTATTGTCAAGAGACGGTCTAATGATCTTCATAAGGTTCGTTATATTAAATTTACTAAGGAATGAAATCGATACCCTATGTTCTTGACAAATTGTTATACACCTAGGTCAAAAAGTTATTGTAGCGTCTTCGTAAGTGAGGTGAAACGCGGTGCAAGGTAAGTAAAAATCCATCTGCAACTGTAATGCATGAACATAGTATTGTTTGAATTGATTGTGTTATATGTGACTGTGATGGTATCTCGTTGAATATACGTGGATATTATATGTTGTATAATTGGCTTGCATGATGTTGCAATATGGTGCTTGGTGAGCAATTGAACATGTCATTCACAAGATTTGCATGTGCATGCATATTACAAGAGGATGTCCGCATGCACGAAAGTATTTTCTAGAAGAAAATGGTTGTTTGTTGACCATCAACTTGCTAGTGCACCGAGGCACGCCTGGGCGTGCTTATGATATATTATAGGTCCCAAGGGGTGTAAGTATAAGGTTTAGAATGGGGGTTGAATAAACCTTACCAAATTTTTGATTTAGTCCTTTTAAAATTCGAGTTGATACTACACAATTTGTGTCCTTGGTGGACAGCCAATTTAGTTGATCGAGAGAGTTAGTCTTTCAACGCACTCAACCGAGCTGTTGATGGAATAACTCACTTAAGTCTAAATTAACTCAACTGTGGTTTGTTTTCATTGGAAGACTTAACACCCTCAAGATTTGTAGGTCCCAAGGGTGTAAGTGTAAGGTTTAGAAGGGGGTTGAATAAACCTTACCAAATTTTCGATTTAGTCCTTTTAAATCTACTGAGTTCTACACATTTGTATCCTTGATGGACAGTCGAATTAGTCACTCAAGAGAGTTAATCTCTCAACAGACTCAAATGAGCTGTTAGTAGAGTAACTCACCTGTTGGCTATAATTTGACTCACCAATGGTTTTTGTTTTCACTAAGACTTAACACCCTTAAGTTTGATTAAGCAAAGTTTCTGACTTGATTTAGTACTTATGGATTATCAAATGGATAGCAAATTTATCAAAGAGATATAAGCAATTAAAAGTGCGTATATTTAAGTCTTTGTAAAGTAAATGACACAAAGAAAAGTTTTTATAGAGGTTCAAGATGGGGTAATTCTTCTACTCTCTCTTCTCCAACTCTGGAGGAATCCACTAAGTAATGATCGGTTTACAAAGTGGTAACAGTCCCGATACAAGTCTTGATCACAACAAAATAGACTTGATCCTTTGGGACTCGATGCTGAGACGCCTTGATCACTCACCAAGCTTCTCGACGACTCGCCTTCTTCACAGGGCAATGCCTTGCTACTACACTCACTTGCTCAAGCACTTTGGATTTGATCACGAAGCCCTCCAAAAGCTTAAGACTTGGTTCAGCCTTGAACCTTTCTACAATCCTTCTTGGAGTGTAGACCCCTTGTTTTCAGTGTTTTCCTCTTCAACGATTGAAGTTCTCGTTCCTTCACGGGTAAGTGTTGGATTGATGTACTTCGAGATGTAGGCTTGAGGATTGAGAATGTTTCATTTTGATAAGCTCGTATATCTCACGTGTGTGTCATTCACGCATCCACGCATCATCCTTCTCAATCAAACTCCTCAGCCTTTATAGTGAACTTTCAAAAATTTGCCCGTTGAAGAGATAGGCTCATTTTTGAAAATCACTTTGCAGATCGTTGGTTTGCGATTCTTGGAATTGCCATTTCCTCGTATGAAATGTTTTATCACCTTTTCAGTTCGACACGGTGTAGTGCTTCCCATTGGTTCATTTCTTTGCACGCACGCTGGGACTGAGCACTCCAAGAAAGGTAGTATGGAGATATTACTTGTTTAAGTAAATCTCTTGATTTACGTGCAACGGTTCTTTTTCGATTATCTCGACTTGATCCGCATTTCCTCGCTTTCCCAGGTGACTTAGAGTCGACTTCAATCATCGGATGACTCTTCATCACTTGACTTGGGACTTGGCTTTCTCTTGAGTTGACTTGATGATGTTCCACTCACCAGATCTCATCTCGCTTCTTCTTGATCGAGTTCCCCGTCTCTTCTTTGTTGTACTCACTGTCTCACAGCAGAGTTTTCCTTCAAGCCTTGATTGTCTTCTTGCTAGTTGGAGCGTAGGTGACTTAACTCGGCTTTGGCTCTAATTGTTACAATACATTACAAAGCAAGAATTGGGGAGCCAACTTTCTATTCTAAGTTTTACATGGCATTCATCAAAATCTAAACAATAAAATTCCTAACAATTTCCCCCTTTTTGATGATGCCAAAACTTAAATCATACAAAGATGCAAATAACAAAGATACATACGATGGTGTATTGACATAGAATGTATGCGCATAATCAATCTTTTTTATTGATCATATCATTCTTGTGCTTAACACAATCACAAGGTGTATCGTAGTATGTAATTGTCTCAAAAAAGATTTATAGTATTATTACGTAGACTTACATTGTATGTATTTACATATAAAATACACGAAGGGTTGACAAAGAACACTTCATCTCCTTTTGTCTCCTTCTTTCATCTTGATCAACATCTTCTTCTCTTCTTCTCTTCTTCTCGTCATCACCGCCTTCTTTTTTCTTCTCATATGTCTTTCTCGCGACTTCATCTCTTCTTAATCTTTCCCCTGCTCTCCTCCCATAGCTGAGTTTGTCTCTTGTTTTCTTCTTCTATCCTTCTTGCATACTCGGCGTTGGTTTTAGCCACTTGCAAGTTCGCCACATGGTCAAGCCCAGCCCGGTAGATCCCTCCTTTCTTTCCTGGATCTACGTATTCAATATTCTTGGGCGAGGCCTGGTCCAAGCTTCTTCCTCCACTGCTTTTTCTTCCTCTACCTGCGGCGTATCTCAGACTCGGGGCCTTTTTCAAGTGCCGAGTGCCAGCGAGTGACCAGTGAGAGCGATCAGGTTGTCTGCCTCTATCGGCTTCTTCACATAATGTGAGACCCTTTTCCCGATACAGTCCCAAGCTTGAGCCAAGGACAAATTTGCAAAATAACCTTCGATTCGAGCGTTTTGAATTCGCTAACCGATCTTGCTCTGTCCCGACATCCGAAATGGCATACGTGTCTCTGTCAACTGGAATGCCTCCGTGTTCTTTCAAAATGTTCATCACCCTGGCATCCATTCTTCCTTCCACCTCCTTCATCCCTCGCTTCAATTTCTTTTCTCTTCTCGGCCATAGATACAAAATGAGAGTGTTGGAGTGGCAGAGTCACTGGGAGTTTCTTTGCGCTTATAATGTCACCAGTGACAGACCGCTGGGGGGGTTTGTGCAATCATCAAGGTCATATTCTTTGATCCTTCCCCCTCGTGATTTTCCTTTCTTCACTTCAAAATTTCCTCACCGATTTTCCCTTCTCACTTTGTTCCTTGTCACCGCTTCCTTTCTTTTCAAACTTGATTTTCTTTGCTTTAAGGTATTCCTCTTCCCCTTTTTGGCATCATCAAAGGATAGAGGAACCCTGTGGAACATCTTTGGCAAGCATGAAGTCGAAGTCTCCCGATGGTTGAATTTTGCTTCAAGTCTGCTGCGTTGTATCTTTGCACGGAATTGACCGAAGTAGCGTTGGATTCTCACGAAATCGACGCTTCATCTCACCATGAGAAGGCTGAATTTTCTTGTCATGTGTTCTTCCAAACGCTGTATATCATTTGCATTTCGCTCACGCAGCTGAGCCTGATCTCGGCAAATGTGTGAGCTTCGTGCATATGTTCAATGTGTTCCCGCAGCCTTTCGCTTTTTTCGCATCAGCGATTTGACTCTCCACACCAAAGCAGACTTGTTAAATAATTGTCCAAGTATCTCACCTTTTCCACACGCATTGATTCTTCTTGTTGCCACCATTCCCTTATCTGATTGTGATGCCTCTCAAGTCACCAGTAAGGTTGGCATCTCTGTTGTCCAGGTAGCATATCCAAGGAGGCCGATGCCTTTCCATCTTTTCAACTTCAAAGAAAGAGTGCCTTGAACACTTCGTATTTCAACGATTCTTCATTGCGGTGATGGCCATCTGTGTAAATCGAAGTCGGGAACAATGGTGCCTGAGTGAAAAAGAGCTGAGGGTCCGCGATAGCGTGCTTGCTCATTTTCGACTCTTCGTGGAGTTCGGTATCTCCAAAGTGAGAAAGGGAAAGATTCCACAAGGATTCATCACCGCCATCCGGGATTTGTTCGATGATAAGCGGTGGACGTGAAGTTCTTTTTTGGGAATCGATCTAGTCAGTAGCTTGAGGAGCCGGAGCGATGGTCTCCTGGTTCACTGGGTTTTTGGGTGCGATGGGCTAAACCTCACTGCCTTAATGTCTTTACCGTTGGTCTCGATTGATTTCTCCTTTTGAGTAGACGTCCCTCGGCCTTATCGAAGCGTCATCGGACGATGATGAGATTTCCATTGGTGGCTCATCATCAAAATTAAAGGTCCGACGAGTAGTCTTGGGATCGACTTGCTCGGGCCTGGAACATCCGCAGTCTTTTGGATTTGTCATGGGGTTGACTCGAAACTTCTTCTTCGCCTTCCTTGATCCCGAGAAAGGTGACATCGTGGTTGTCCTGGGAATCATGAAGTGCGCTGATCTCCTTCTCGAGATGGATCGATGGTTGCGGGAGGGATGTTCTCTACTTTAGTTGTGTTACCCCGGGAAGTCTCAACCTCCCGTGGCCTTCATTTCCTCCAAAGCGGTCTTTCTTTCAGCTGCGAGGCCTCAAGCTTCCCTTTCGACAAAGATGTCACTGCCTTAGGGTCTTCTACAAAAATGGCATCCATTGGAGTCTCAACCCCATGGATTGCACTTTCATCGCCTGAGTGTTAACTCCTGTACATTCCTTCTCGTGCCTCGATCGCATCAAGCCGTCATTAGCCTTCGAGCGGTTGGCACCTCGGTGAGATAGTCTCAATCGCTGCCTGAGCTTCAAATCGATGGCAACTTGTCGTTTCTTCTTGCATTTGAGTTTCCTCCACTTCGCCTCCTACTTTCTTTGTGGAGTCATCTGCAGATCCTCCGACCTTGCCGCAGCGGTGGAGGAGTTTCCCCACCGGGAGCACCACCGAGTGACTGGAGTGGGGTCACTCGTCTCCAAACTCCCATTTGTTGCAATTGATGGTTCAGCCGTTGGGGCAGGTGGTAGCACACCTTCAATAGGGGTTGGCTCGACCGGGGTCCCCACTAGCCCGCCATCGCCATTTCCCTTATCGCTTTCTTCCGAGTTAGGCGGGGAAGTGGTAGCGGCAACATCGGTGGCTATTTGTTTGAACCACTCCCATTGGATCGATTTCGGTGTGTTCGAGAGGACTCTCCTGGTCCCTCCATCGATCTTTGTTCGTGAAGGATTCTTGATTCATGCAATGCTTGCTGCAATTGCAACTCTTCCGTAGCGTGAAAGATTCTCCTGTTCCTCATCACTTTCGGAGAAGACATCAAGGAGAGGATGGAAGTGTTACGTAGTGCGGAGATAGAGGCGGATGCTTGCCTTCTCGCGTGCTTCGGCTTCTTCTTCACTTGCTTTTCTCTCTCCTTGTCCTTGTAGATCTGCGAATATCCATGCGCTTGTCTTCATCTAGAGTCCGAGTACAAAGATAATCCAAGGAAATTTAGTAGTTCCTCTTCTTCTTCTATGAATTCAGCCGTTGAACTGCTTCGACTTGCTCAACTTCCATTTTCTCCACTCACGCAGACGATTGGGATGTCGGGTAAGGTGGAGATAGGATCATTACATCACTATCTGCCCGAGCTGGTTCTTCTTGAGTTTCAAATTTGTGTGAGCTACAAACTGTTGTGTCTTGAGGTTGCCTCTCACGATCACCTTCAGAGACTTGTTTGTTTCATCTACTACTTCGAGACTCTACTTCTCCAAAGAGTCTCCGGATTTGTGCTAGCCGAGTAGCCGACTCACTGGTTTTCTCCTGTTCGGATTGCTTTACAAGTCTTCTTCGTCTCTTGGTTTGTACCGTGAGGGATTTAGTTCGAGACGGTGTCCTCTGAATCTTGGCGGCTTCGTGCTTGTGTTTGTTTCGAGAGCCGGCCGCCTGTGCTTGTCATCTTCTCCTCTTTTTGACGATCGAGAAGGAATTTGTGAGTCCTTCTCGACCGCTCTGCAGGGGCGGGTAATACTACCGCTGGGCGGGGACTCGGCAGGGGCAGCGGTGACTCTTCTGCGGGGCGGTGACTCGCTGCGAGGGCGGGAGCATGTTTGTTTTTTCTTTGCGCAGGGCGGGACTTTTGGTAGCTGCAGGGCGGCTTTTCTTGTTGGTTGAGAGAGGCACTTTGTGTCTTCGGGGTCACCGATTCCCCCTCAGTGTCGCTCTCTTGGCGTACGCTCCTCGAGCACCGGAGAGATTAGCTCAACATCCTCTTGTTAACATGGAAAGCCTTCCCATGTCTAAGAGGTACTCCTTTCACCTCCAATAGCCGGCCAATCACTAGGCCATATCCCGTGGATCCTCCAAATGACCAATCTTCTTTGAAGGACTTGTTCCCCACGCTTACAGAGATCTGCTTTGTAGATAAACTCAGCCCGCTTTATCTTCTTTTCTTCGATTATTGCAGCCATCACACAATTTTGCCTTTGTGATTGGTCAAAGCTGCCAAATTTGATGTCGATACACTTGGCAACAATGTCCAACAATTTGTGATAATCTTCCTTCAAACCAGTCTCTTGTTTCTTTGTGTATATTATTTTGTCAAACGCTCGACTTGGCTATTTCTTTCCATGCGTCGGCCAAGTTTACATCAAATCTTTGATCTCGGATGCTCCCTCTGGCGGTAGTGAGCAATATTCACCAAATCCTTGGCGGTGATAGTCACCGCTTCCCGTGAACAGATGACTTGATTCCTTCATCGTGAATCTCAAGCATTCACGTAGAATTGTCGACCTCCTCCACATAGGTCATAGGATACTCCGGTGTTAGAAACGGTTTGATCCTGACGTTTCTAACTTCTCCGCGATTTTCTTCACCAAGGTGTCGTCGGACCCGCTTCACCATCCCGTCGAAATCACGGTCGAACCGGTGTGGATTTGTTTTCCCAACTTGGTAAAGTCATAAGTTGGTGCCATTTCTTAGAATAATTTCAAGAAAAGTTCGAAATTTGATTTGAAGGTTGATAGGGTTTTGAGAGTGTTTGCCTTTGCTTTTTGAGAGAGAGATTGAACAGTTTTTAGAAGTGTGAGAGAGAAACGACGAAAAATGGTTTAAATATGGTTTATGAAAGGGCGTGCAGACGGTTTTGAATCGTGATCGAAATCAACGGCTTGGATTTCGCACGCATATTGAGCGATTCATGTCTCGTATTTAATGCGGCAAAGATTTATATCCAATCATAGGCTTGGTGTGCGGCTTTATGTCAGACACATCATCATTATCCGACGTGTCTCTTAAAACATTCCCGCTCGATCCAAAAACGATGCGTTTTTGTCACTTTGCTCATAAGTTAATCGGCTTATCTCTTAGCTTGTTTTAACCCTGCTTCTCACATTTCTCTTAGTGACTCAAATTTCACCGACTTGATATAGTGATTCTCCGACATACTGATTCTTGGTGATTTTTGTTTTCGGCTCTTTTTCACCTTCTTTCCTGTTCCATTCCTTTTCTTTGATTCTTCTCGTGTCTCGGCTTAGCTCAATTAGTCCCAACTCATGTTTGAGTTCTTCAAATCTTGACTCACATAATGGTTTTGTGAAGATGTCGCTAGTTGCTTGTCGCTTGAGATATATTCCAAGATAATGTCCTTCTTTTCAACATGATCTCTTATGAAATGATATCCGACATCAATATGTTTTGTTCTTGAGTGCAACACGAGATTTTGAGTGATTGCAATGGCACTTGTGTTATCACACATGATTGGAATTTCTTTTTCTTCAACTTCATAATCTCTCACCGCCTTGTCTCATCCATAGGACTTGAGCCTGTGACACCGCCTGCCAGCCTATGTATTCTCGCCTCACCGTAGAGGTGGCTATTGAGTTTTGCTTCTTGCTAAACCAGAAATTAGTCTGTTTCCAAGCATTTGACATGTGCCTCAAGTACTTTTCCTCTCGCTCCACTCGCATCCAAAGATAGTCGTAGTCTGAATAGCCAATTAGCTTGAATCCACCTTCCTTTGGATACCATAGCCTACTTCCTGGCTTCCTTTTAAGTATCTCAATATTCTCTTAGTCAGATCATATGGCTCTCTTTTGGAGCGATTGAAATCTTGCACATACACCTACAAAGAAAGGTGATGTCCGCTGCTAGGCTGTGAGATAGAGCGATGATCCAATAAGTGCTCAGATCTTGTTTGATCTACGAGCTTGCCATCCGCATCCATGTCCATTTTGACTGATGTGTTCATTGGTATTTTTACGAAGACTTCTCCTCCATACCAAATTTCTTCATTAAATCTCTGGTGTATTTTGTTTGACTTATGAAGGTTCCATCCTTCAAATGTTTCACTTGAAGTCCAAGGAAGAATGTCACTCTCCCATCATGCTCATTTCAAATTTACTTTGCATGAGGTTTGAGAATTTTTCACACAAATGACTCTTTGTTAGTGGATCCAAAAATGATGTCATCCACATATATTTGAACAAGCAAGATACTCTTCTTGTCTTGAATTCTCAAGAGTGTTCTATCTACTTTTCCTTTAGTGAATCCATTTTCATCAGAATTGTGACAGGTATCATACCATGCTGGGGTGCCTGTTTCAATCCGCATGGGCTTTCTTGAGTTTGTATACTTTGTCTCCAAGAGTCTTCCGCTCAAATCCTGGAGGTTGTTCAACATACACTTCTTCTTCCAATAAACCATTCAGAATGTACTTTTTACATCCATTTGATATACAAAGTGAAATTTTTGTGAGCAAAGATAGGCAAGAAACATCCTTATAGCTTCCAATCTTGCTACGAGCAAATGTTTCATCAAAATCTATTCCTTCTTCTTGGCAATATCCTTTGGCTACCAATCTTGCTTTGTTTCTTACCACAGAGCCTTCCTCGTTCATCTTATTTCGAATACCCATTTGGTTCCAATAACATTCTCGATGTATGGGTCTTTGTACTAATTCCCATACTTTATTTCTCTCAAACTCCATTCACTCTTCTTGCATAGCTTGAATCCAATGTGTGTCATCCAATGCTTGTGACACATCTTTGGGCTCTATTCTGCGAGATGAAGCATGTGAACATTGCTTCTTGTTGAGTTCGATCTTGTTTTGACACCTTCTCTCATGTCCCCAATGACAAGTTCTCGTGGATGGTCTCTCACCATCTTACGTCGGGTTGAAGTAAGTTAGTCGATTGATCGACTTGCCGGTGTGTTCTTGTGGTCGCTCTCTCGTGATCACTCACCGCAGATTTTCCAAATTGTTTTGAGATTCAAATATCTCATCTTCTTCTCAATTGATAATCCCCGCCTTGATAGGGACTTTTCTCGTGAGGTTGGATGTTTCACTTATCACCGACTCTTCAATGTCTTCTCCATTTATGTTTGGCTCATCGAATACTACATGAATGGATTCTTCAGAACCATAGTTCTTTTGTTGAGTATTCTCAGAGGCTTTGCTTTCAAATTGAGTATCCTAAGAAGATACCCTCATCAGCTTTAGCATCAAAAGCTTTTAGGTTGTCTTTGCCATTATTGTGGATGAAGCATTTACATCCAAATATCCTGAAATATGCAACATTTGGTTTTCTTCCAGTCCGGATCTCATAGGAGTCTTTGTCACCGCTGCTTATCATACATCTGTTTTGGGTGTAGCAGGTGTGTTGATTGCTTCAGCCCAAAAATCTTTTTGGTAACCCCGCTTAACATGGTCCTTGCTTGCTTCTTTGAGGGTTCTGTTCCTTCTTTCTGCAACTCCATTCTGCATTGTGAGTCCTTGCAGCTGATAGTTCATGACCAATACCATTCTCAATACAAGATCGAGTTATTATTCCATTGACAAACTCGGTTCCTCTATCGGATCTTATTTTGATAATGGTTTGACTCTTCTCATTTTGTATCCTCTTCATCAGCTGTGGTAGCTTTTGTAGAGTTTCTTTCTTCTTGCACATGAATATTGTCCATGTATATCTTGAGTAGTCATCTACTACCACCAAGGTGTATTTCTTTCCACTTATGCTTGCTGGTTCCACTTTGGGCCAAATAGATCCATATGAAGCGGATGCAATATTCTTGTTGAGGATGGACATGTCTTTTCTTTGAACGACGACTTGATTTGTTTTCCCTTCTGACATGCATCACATATACTCTCTTTCTTGTATACCGAGTCTGGAAGTCCTTCCACAAGATGACTTCTTGCTAGTTTGTTGATCGTTTTGAAATTCAGATGACTCAGCTTTTTGTGCCCACAGCCAACTTGATTCAAATTTGTGCTCTTTGCTAGTAGACAGTCTTTGGGTGTTGCGTTGACCAATCCACTACATACATATTTTTCTCGTCTACATCCTTGCAAAGACAACTTCATTAGATTCAACATTTTTGATTTGGCATATTCCCATGTTGAATCCAACATTGTAGCCCTTGTCACAGAGTTGACTGATGCTTAGTAAATTGAAGTTTAGTCCTTCAACATATGCAACATCTGTGATTTCTAAACCATTCCTCCGGATGGATCCAATGCCTCTTATTTCACCAGGAGCTTCATTTCCTCCAAATATGACTTTGGCTCCTTTGACTTCCTTGAATTTTGACAGATTTCTCTTATTTCTGTCATATGTCCGGGAATGTGACCACTATCCATGTACCAGGTTCCTTGGCACTCACTGTTCCTTGAACCCGCAATCAAGGAAATTAAGTTTTAGGTACCCATTCTTGTCTGCGGGTCCCGAGGGGTTAGAATTATAAGATGATCCAACCAACCTATAGCCAAATGATTTGACTCTAAGAGGTTGCCATCTATCGATGCCATAATCATAATTAATCCTGGCAAATTGCTTGGGAGTCTAGTTCATACAAATTGTCTCTTTTGTCTGTATGCCCCGCATATGTGTTTTAGCAATTGCCTTTCTTGGGTAATTGTGGTGTCTTTGAGTGTAGTGCCTAGGTGCATATGTGTGCCGATGAAAGCTCTTATGCTTTTGGAATGGCCTTTGTTGAGTTCTAGGCCTTTGCCACTTGGGCTTGTATTCCATAAGTCTAGCCGGTAGTTCACATTATTCCGATCGGCTTGCTTGGATATTTTCTACCATTCCCATCATATGTATTTCTTTTATGAGTTTTAAGGGATTTTTGGTAGCTCTGCTTCCTCTTTACAGAGTATTTTCTCGTTTGGAGTCTCGCCGAGGGACTCGGTGAATCTCTTCTCACCGCTTCTTTTCAAAGACTCTCAATCGGTCACATTTTTCTTTTTCCTTTGTAACCAAGGCCGCTTTGCTTAGTATTGTGTTTTGGATTGAAAGTGTGTGCAACATTTAGAGTTTTGGATTTTTCGGACTCTTCATGACTTGAAGATCCTTTTTCCAAAATTACTCTTGTGGTTTGACATGGCACGGAGGAATTAAATCCTAAGCCTGTCTTGTCTCCACATTCTCTTTGACTCATAATAAGATCATCCAATGATTTAGATGCCTTAGTGAATGAGGCGATAACATTTTTGAGGTCATTCTCCCTCTTTTCTATAGCAGCAATTTACTCGCTTATTAATTTAGCATTTTCAAATTTTTTAAACTTTTATTCTCATCACCTATTTGACTTAGAGTACTCGGCTCCTTAGTCGGCTTTGAGTTTTGACTTTTGAGTTGGTTTGTTTTCCTCATTCAATAGTGTGTGAGGTTTTAATGTGCTCAAAATCTTTCATCATTTTGCCTAATGAATCATAAAGATCAAAGGGTGATGAAGTGTGTGTGTCACGATCCACTATCACTAGTGTCCGAGCTTGTTGAGTTAGATTGTACCTCATCTTCTTGATCTTGTTCTTTGGCCATTAAGCGAGATCAAGGCTTCTTCTTCTTCGTAGTCACTTGAGTAGTCGCTTCATCGCTCTCTCGAGTCACCGGGTCCCTTGACTTGGTCGTCTTTGTCTCGTGATCTCTGCAGCCATCATTGCCTTTTTCTTCTCATGTCTTCTTTCTCTCAAGACCTTTCTTTCTTCTTCGTTTCTCGCTTGTTGACTACGAGGATATGAGCAATAATGGCATAGTGACCTGGTTGTCTACAATTCCAACATAGATATTCACCTTTTGATCGACTCTTTCTTTCTATTCTTGAGTTGTCGTACTTTGATACTCAACTTGTTGATGATCTTTCTCTTGGTTGGCCTTTCATCCCTTGATTTGGAGGAGCCGAGTGTCTTCCGGAGGATTCACCCTTTCCTCTCTTGTAGTTCTTGTTAAAGAACTTGTTAAATCTTTTAACCATCGTGGGCAATTTCTTCCGGTCAATTGCCTCTTTGACTTCACTCTCCTTCCATCTTTGACAACTAGAGCAAATTGTTTTGGGTACAGTCTGTCTCTTCCTCGTCTTTCCTTCTCACTCAAACTCGTAGGCTTTGAGGTCCGAGAATAACTCATGGTTGGATGTCTTTGATAGGTCCATGGAATGTCTCGGTGCCATGACCTTCATCTCCCATTCACCGGAAGACTTTTCAGATCTTCATACACATTTCCTTACTCGTATATTCCTTTCCAAGTGTAGAGACGGCTCATTTGTGATTTACGTAAATCGAGCATCCAGTTGATCCAGGTTTTCTCCACGAGATCATTTTAAAGTTCTCAAATTTTTGTACAGCCACCGATAGTTTGTTTTCTTTGATTTGCTCACGAACCTTCACAAATCAATGTCGGTTTGTCCCAGATTTCCTTAGCCGTTTTGCAAGATTTGACTTTATTGAACATAGCTTTGTCCAAAGTTTTGTACGGGATGTCCTTGGCTACATTGTCCAGGTTGTATCTTTTTCTCATCATCATTTGTCCACTCGGTTCTTGGTTTTCAACCATAAGCGTCAGTGCAGGTCTTGGATCTTCTTCCCTTCACCGCAACTCTCCGCATGCAATTTGTGTTCACCTTTAATATTTGCAGAGGCCCATCTTCTATCACTATCCACATCTCATCATGTAATGCTTTGATAGATGAGCACGCATACGAATTTTCCAATCATCAAATTCTTCAATAGTGAACATAGGAATGCGTGTTAGATTTGCTTCCATGATAATAATTTTTAATGATAGAAAAGAGTTTTGAAAGCTCAAGTACTAAAGCGGACTTTGAAAAGTTTGGAGATCTAGTTCAAGAACTAACCGATGCGGAGGGTTCAATGAACCAACCGCTCCGATACCACTTGTAGGTCCCAAGGGGTGTAAGTGTAAGGTTTAGAAGGGGGGTTGAATAAACCTTACCAAATTTTCGATTTAGTCCTTTTAAATCTCTGAGTTCTACACACAGTGTATCCTTGATGGACAATGAATTAGTCACTCAAGAGAGTTAATCTCTCAACAGATCTGGTTTGAAATTTGTTAGTAGAGTAACTCACCATTGGCTATAATTTGACTCGATTGTGGTTTTGTTTTTCGTGGAAGACTTAACACCCTTAAGTTTGATTAAGCAAAGTTTTACAGACTTGATTTAGTACTTATGGATTATCAAATGGATAGCAAATTTATCAGTGAGATATAAGCAATTAAAAGTGCGATATTTAAGTCTTTGTAAAGTAAATGACACAAGAAAGTTTTTATAGAGGTTCAAGATGGGGTAATTCTTCTACTCCTCTCTTCTCCAACTCCTGGAGGAATCCACTAAGTAATGATCGGTTTACAAAGTGGTAACAGTCCCGATACAAGTCTTGATCACAACAAAATGACTTGATCCTTTGGGACTCGATCTGAGACGCTTTGATCACTCAGTGGCTTCTCGTGCGACTCGCTTCTTCACAGGCAGCTGCCTTGCTACTACAGACTCACTTGCTCAAGCACTTTGGATTTGATCACGAAGCCCTCCAAAAGCTTAAGACTTGGTTCACCTTGAACCTTTCTACAATCCTTCTTGGAGTGTAGACCCCTTGTTTTCAGTGTTTTCCTCTTCAACCGATTGAAGTTCTCGTTCCTTCACGGGTAAGTGTTGGATTGATGTACTTCGAGATGTAGGCTTGAGGATTGAGAATGTTTCATTTTGATAAGCTCGTATATCTCACGTGTGTGTCATTCACGCATCCACGCATCATCCTTCTCAATCAAACTCCTCGGCCTTTTATAGTGAACTTTCAAAAATTTGCCCGTTGAAGAGATAGGCTCATTTTTTGAAAATCACTTTGCGGTCGTTGGTTTGCGTTCTTGGAATTGCCATTTCCTCGTATGAAATGTTTTATCACCTTTTCGAATTCGACACGGTGTAGTGCTTCCCATTGGTTCATTTCTTTGCACGCTTCGGGACTGAGCACTCCAAGAAAGGTAGTATGGAGATATTACTTGTTTAAGTAAATCTCTTGATTTACGTAGGCAACGGTTCTTTTTCGATTATCTCGACTTGACTGCATTTCCTCGCTTTCCCCAGGTGACTTAGAGTCGACTTCCAATCATTGGATGACTCTTTTTGTCACTTGACTTGGACTTGGCTTCTCTTGAGTTGACTTGATGATGTTCCACTCACCAGATCTCACCGCTTCTTGATCGAGTTCTGTCTGCTCTTCTTTGTTGTACTCAATTGTCTCACAAAGTGAGTTTTCCTTCAAGCCTTCAGTTGTCTTCTTGCTAGTTGGAGCGTAGGCCGACTTAACTCGGCAGTTGGTCACTCTAATTGTTACAATACATTACAAAGCAAGAATTGGGGAGCCAACTTTCTATTCTAAGTTTTACATGGCATTCATCAAAATCTAAACAATAAAATTCCTAACAAGATTGGTTAAGTAGAGTTTTAGAGCTTGATTTAGTACTTAGAGATTATCTTATGGATAGCAAATATGTCGTGAGAAATAAACAAATATGATGTAAGAATTAAAGTCTTTGAAATGTAAATGACACAATAAGATTTTTATAGAGGTTCGAAGATGGGGTAATTCTTCTACTCCTCTCTTCTCCAACTCCCCGGAGGAATCCACTAGGTATTGATCGATACAAAGTGGTAGGTCCAAATACAAGTCTTGATCACACAAAATGACTTGATCCTTTGGGACTCGATGCGAGACGCCTTGATCACTCACCAAGCTTCTCGTCGACTCGGCTTTTTCACAGGCGTTTGCCTTGCTACTCTGACTCACTTGCTCAAGCTCTTTGGATTTGATCACGAAGCCCTCCAAAAGCTCAAGACTTGGTTCGACCTTGAACCTTCCTACAATCCTTCGTGGAATGTAGACCCCTTGATTTTCGTATTTTCCTCTTCAACCGATTGAAGTTATCTTTCCTTCACAGGTGAGTGTTGGATTGATGTTCTTCGTAGTGTGTAAGCTTGAGGATTGAGAATATTTCAGATTTTCGTTCTAATAATTGCTTGAACGTTTTTGGTTACCGGTCTTCCCCTTTCTATTTTTGTTATTCTCAAAATCATTTCTCGGCCTTTTATAGTGATCTTTCAAAAAATCGCCGTTGAAGAGATAGGCTTATTTTTGAAAGTCACTTGCATCGTTAGCTTGTCTTGTTGCGATCCTTGGAATTGCCATTTCCTCGTATGAAATGTTCTTCACCTTTTCATAGTTCGACACGGTGTAGTGCTTCCCATTGGTTTATTCCTTTTGCACTGGACCGAGCACTTCGAGAAAGGTGGTATGGAGATATTACTTGTTTAGGTAATTCTCTTGATTTTTGTGCAACGGATCTTTTTCGATTATCTCGACTTGACCGCATTTCCTTGCTTTCCCGGGTGACTTAGAGTCGCTTTCCAATCATGGATGACTCTTGTCACTTCAACTTGAGACTTGGCTTTTCTTGAGTTGATTTGACCGATACTCCACTCGTTGCATCTCGCTTGCTTCTTCAATGAGAGTTCTCGTCTACTCTTCTTTGCCATACTCGACTTGTCTCGCAATGAGTCTTCCTTCTAGTCTCCGATTGTCTTCTTGTATGTTTGGGCGTAGCCGACCTAACTCACTTGACCAGCCCTATTTATTACTGATGCATTTTACAACAAGAATGGGGTGCCAACTTCCTATTCTAAGTTTTACATGACATTCATCAAAATCTAAACAATAAATTTTCTAACAATTTCCCCCTTTTTGATGATGCCAAAACTTAAACCATTCAAAAATGCAAATAGCAAAGATACATACTGAGATAGTGTATTCACATAGAATGTATGCGTAGAATCAATCCTTTTATTGATCATAACATTCTTGTTCTTTTACACAATCATTTGTTTACAAGGTGTATCGAGCAAACATTTGTCTACACAAAAAAAATAAAGAATTTATAGCTTTATTTGAAGAAGACTTATACATAATGAAATACATGAAGGGTGGTGGACAGCAACACTTCATCTCCTTCATTGTCTCCTTCTTTCATCTTGTTCATCTTCTCGCTCTTCTTCTCTTTTTTCTCGCCGTCACCGCTTTCTTCTTCTTCTTTTCATATGCCTTCCTGGCGACTTCATCTCTTCTTAATCTTTCTTGTCTTTCCTCCCATAGCTGAGTTTGTCTCTTGTTTTCTTCTTCTATTCTTTTCGCATACTCGGCATTACTTTTAGCCACTTGCAAATTTGCTATTTGGTCAAGACACCTTGAAGAGATCCCTCCTTTCTTGCCTGGATCTACGTCTTGTGTTTTTGGGCGGAGGTCTGGTCTGAAACCTCTTCCTCCACCACCGCTTCTTCCTCTACCTGCGGGCGTGTATTGTCTTGGTCTTCTTTCCACCCGGTGAGTGACCGGCGGAGTGACCAACAGAGTGATCGCCGGTAGTCTGCTGCCGCTGTCGGCTTCTTCACATAACGTGATACCCTTTTCCCAGACAAGTCCCAAGCTTGGCCATAGACATATTTGCAAAGTATCCTTCGGATGCGGCGTTTTAAATTCATCAACTGATCGTGGCTCTGTCCCGACATCTCGAGATGGCATAAGTGTCTCTGTCTCTTTGGAATGCCTCCATGTTGTTTCAAGATGTTCATAACCCGGGCATCCATTCTTCCTTCCACTTCCTCCATCCCCGCTTCAATTGTCTTTCTCTTTTCAGCCATAGATATAGCAGTGTTGGAGTGGCGGAGTTACAGGGAGTTTCTTCAGCTGATAATGTCACTGTGACAAGACCTTGTTGGGGTTTGTGCTATCATCAAGGTCACATCTTTCGATCCTTCCCCCTCAATGGACTTACCTTTCTTTTGCTTTAACATTTCCTCGATTGTCTTTCCCTTCGCACAGATCCTCTTTTTTCACCGGATCTCTTACATGCTTTAAGGTATTCCTCTTCCCCCTTTTTGGCATCATCAAAAGAGAGAGGAACGCCTGAAACATACTTGCAAGCGGAAGTCGAGCTCTGCCGATAGTCGAGTTCTATCTTGAGTCGATGCGGTGTATGCGGCCGAAATTCGGATCGAGTAGCGTTGGACTCGATGAAATCACTTCATCTCGGCCATGAGAAGGCTGAATTTTCTATTCATGTTTTCTTCCAAACGTCAGAGATCACTCTTATTTTGCTCACGCAGCAGACTTTATCTCCGATGTGTGAGCTTCATGCATGTGCTCAATGTGTTCTCTCAACTTCATTTTTGCATCAACATTCTCGGCTCTCCATACCAATGACTTGTTGAACAATGTCCTCAAGTATCTAACTTGTTCCACACGCATTGTTTCTTCTTTGTTGCCACCATTCCCGATCTCCGACTATTATGCCTCTCAAGTCGGCAGATAAGATTGGCATCTCTGTTGTCCGATCCGCATGTCCATAGAGGCACGATGCCTCTCCATCCGTTCAATCTCGGCAAATAATGCCTTGAACACCTCGCGAACTTCAATTTGATTCTTCCGTTGCGATTGATGGCCATGCAAAGTCATGTCATAATCACCGAACAATGGTACACGATGGAATAACGAGCTGGTCTATGGAAGCGTGCGAGCTCGTTCTCGACTCTTCGGGGGAGGTCGGGTACCTCCGAGAAAAGGAAAAGATTCTATAAAGGAATCATCACGGCCAACCGGTATTTGTTCAATGATGAGAGGTGCGCGTGAAATTCCTTTTGAGTCGAACTCCTGCTGCGACTTGGGAAGCCTACGCAGGTGGACTCTGTTTCACCTGGGTCTCATTGTGAAATGGACCCGACTTGCTTGAGCCTCATGTCTCAACGGCTTCGTTGGTCTCATTGGTTTCTCCAATTGAGTGGATGGTCCTCGGCCTTATCGGAGCGTCATCGGACGATGATGAGATTTCCATTGGTGGCTCATCATCAAAATTAAAAGTTTGACGAGTAGTCTTGAGATCGACTTGCTCGTCTAGGAACATCCGCAATGAGTCTTTTGGATCTGTCGGGGGATGACTCGGCTTCTTCGTCCGCTTTCGATCCCGAAAGGTTACATCAGATTATCCTAGGAATCATGAAGCGCTTATCTCCTTTTTCGGATGGGATGTTCTCTACTTGACTTCTTTACCCCAGGAAGTCTCAACCTCCCGTGGGCCTTCATTACCTCCTGCGGTCTCATTGACGCAATGAGGCCTGGACCTCTCTTTCGACATGTCACTGTCTTAGGGTCTTCTGTGGTGGCATCCATTGGAGTCTCAACCCCATGGATTGCACTTTCATCGCCCAGTGTTAACTCCCGGGTTGTTCCTTCCTCGTGCCTCGATTTGCATCGGCGTCATTAGCCTTCGAAGCGGTTGGCACCTCACCGAGACAGTTTCAACTATCTCGAGCTTCGTTGATGGCAACTTGTCATTCGTTTTGCGTTTGTACTTTCTCCACTTCGCCTCCTAGATTCGTTGTGGAGTCATCTGCGGACATTCTCCGACCTTCTTTGCGGTGGAGGGAGTTTCCCCTCGGGTGGCGCACCGGTGAGTGATTGGGGTCACTCGTCTCCAAACTCCCATTGTTTCTCTTGAGTGTTCAGTAGTTGGGGCAGGTGGTAAGACACCTTCGTTAGGGGTTGCTCAATCGGGGTCCCCACTAACCTGGTTTCATCGCCAATTCCCATAATTCCTTCTTCCGAGTGAGTGGGGAAGTGGTGGCGAAACAATGGTGGCGATTTCTTTGAACCACTCCCATTGGATCGATTTCGGTGAGTTCTAGAGGACTCTCCTGGTCCTCCATCATGCTCTTCTCATGAAGAATTCGGATTCATGCATTGCTTCTGCATTTGCAACTCTTCGTGGCGGCGAAAGAGAGTCCGGATCCTCATCATCATCGGATAAGACATCAAGGAGAGGATATGTGTGTTACGTGGTGCCGGAGATAGGGCATATCTTTGGCCTTCTCACGTGCCTCGAAACCTTTCTTTCGCTGTCTTTCCTTCTCCTTGTCCTTGAAGATCTGCGGGATATCTGTGCGATTGTCTTCATCCAAAGGCTTTGGGATCACAGAGGTCGGTCCAAGGAAGTTCAACATTCCTCTTCTTCTTCGATAAACTCGGGCCGTTGGAACTGTTCACTGGATCGACTCAATTTCCACTTCCTCCACTCTCGCACGATTTTGGATGTCCGGGTAAGGTGGGGATAGGATCATCACATCACTATCGCTCTATCGGCTTCTTCTTGTGTCTCAACAAGCGTGGACTACAACTATTTCTTGATTTGCCTCTGTGATCGCCTTGACAGACTTAGCTGTTTCATCAATTACATCTGGGGACTCTCTTTGCTTCAGCGTTTTAAGTTTGTTCGGTGGTGGTGACTCGGTGGTTTCTCAAACTTGGAGCGCTTGATGATTCTTCTTCGTCTTCTAGTTTGTACCGGAGGATTTACGGTTCGAGAGACGTTTCTTCGAGTCTTGGGCGGGGGGGCGTCTTGGTGTTGTCTTCTCGAGGAGCCGTCTTGGCTTATCGATTCTCCTTTTTTGACGATCGGAGAAGGTATTTGAGAGTCCTTCTCGGCCGTTCTTCTTTGGGGCGAGAGACGGCTGCGAGGGCGGTGTGACTGCTGCAGGGGCGGGGAGCAGTTTGACTTTCTTTCTGCGGGAGCGGCTTTTCTTAGCAAACAAGCGGGCGGGAGCAGGTTTGACTTTCTTTCTTTGCGGGAGCGTGATTTTCTTAGCAGTGCGGGCGACTTTCTTCTTTGGGAGAGGAAACAACAGTATCTTGGGTCACCGATTCCCCCTCACTCGTGTCGGCTCTCTTGGCGTAGGCTCTCTTCAGTGCGCCGAGAGAGGTTTGATCTGAACATCCTCTTGTTAACATGGAACGCCTTTCCATGTCTAAGAGGGACTCCTTTCGCCTCCATCACCGTAGGCCAATCACCGGGCCATATCCTGAGGATCCTCCAAATGTGCCATCTTCCTTGAAGGATTTGTTCCCTACATTCGGCATAGTCTGCGTAAACAAACTCGGCCCAGATTTATTTTCCTTTCTTCAATGATCGCCGCCATCACGATCAACTTTGCTTTGGATGATTGGTCAAAGCCGCCAAATTTGATGTCAATACATTTGGCAACTATGTCCAACAACTTGTGATAATCCTCCTTGACCTCTTGTTTCTTTGTGTAAACTATTTTATCGGCATAGTCGCTTGGCTATTTCCTTCCAAGCGGCGGCCAGGTTTACATTAGCTTCGTTAATTTCGATGCTCCTTCTATTGGTAGTGGCGGTGTTCACCAAATCCTTGGCGAGAGATGGTGAGTTTCTTTCCGTGAGCAGATGACTTTATCCCTTCATCGTGAATCTCGGCATTCACGTAGAATCGTGCGACCTCCTCCACATAGGTCATTGGATATTCCAACGTCAAAAACGATTTCGATCCAGGCGTTTCCAATTTCTCGGAATTTTCTTCACTAGGGTGTCATCGGACCCTGTTTCACCATGCCGTCGAAATCCACAAGAGACCGGTGTAGATTTGTTTTCCTAATTTGACAAAATCATAGGTTGGTGCCATCCTTGAGTTTTACCGAAGAAAACTTAGAGATTGATTTGAAGATAGATAGGGTTTTGAGAGAATTTTTGCCTTTGCTTCCGAGAGAGAAATGAACAGGTTTGGTAGTGTGTGAGAGAAACGAGGCGAAAATGGTTTAAGTATGGTTTATGAAAGGGCGTGCGGGTGGTTTTTGAAATATGATCGAAATCAACGGCTTAGATTTTGCACGCCGATTTAGCATTTAATGTCTCGTATTTAATGCGGCAGCATTTATATCCAATCATAAGCTTGGTGTGCGGCTTTTTGCAGACACGCGTCATAATTATCTTTGACGTAATCCTTAAAAACATTCCCGCTTAGTCAAAAACGATTGCGTTTTTGTCACTTTGCTCATAAATGATTCGACTTTTGCTCTCACCGATTTAACTCTTCTTCTCACATTCCTCTTTGTGACTCAAATTGTCACCGACTTGGTATATTGTCTTTCGACACTGATTTACTTAATGATTTGTGAGTTCACTCTTTTTCCTTTTCTCGTGTTCCATTTCTTTTCTTTTGATTCTTCCGAGTGTCATTTCTCACTCAATTAACCCTAACTCATGCTTGAGTTCTTCAAATCTTGACTCACATAATGGTTTTGTGAAGATGTCGGTAATTGTTTATCGGTTGAGATATACTCCAAAATGATGTCCTTCTTTTCAACATGATCTCTTATGAAGTGATATCGACATCGATATGCTTTGTTCTTGAGTGCAACACGAGATTTTGAGTAATTGCAATTGCATTTGTGTTATCACACATGATTGGAATTTCTTTTTCCTCAACTTCATAGTCTCTCACCTTTGTCTCATCCATAGGACTTGGGCTGCAACAATTGCCTTGCAGCTATGTATTCTCGCTTCACCAGTAGAGGTGGCTATTGAGTTTTGCTTCTTGCTAAACCAGAAATCACTGTTTCCCAAAGATTTGACATGTGCTGAGGTGCTCTTCTGTCGACTCGCATCGGATAGTCAGTCCGAATAGCCAATTAGCTTGAATCCACCTTCCTTTGGATACCATAAGCCAACTTCTTGGCTTCCTTTCAAATATCTCAATATTCTCTTAGCTGCATATATGGCTCTCTTTTGGGGCGATTGAAATCTTGCACATACACCTACAACAAAGGTGATGTCGGCGCCCGCTTTGTGAGATAGAGCAATGATCCAATAAGTGCTCAGTATCTTGTTTGATCTACAGGCTTGCCATCCGCATCCATGTCCATTTTGACCGATGTATTCATTGGTATTTTCACGAGAAGACTTCTCCTCCATACCAAATTTCTTCATTAAGTCTCTCCGGTATTTTGTTTGACTTATGAAGGTTCCATCCTTGATTGTTTCACTTGGAGTCCAAGGAAGAATGTCGGCTCTCCCATCATGCTCATTTCAAATTTACTTTGCATGAGGTTTGAAAATTTTCACACATGACTCTTTGTTTGTGGATCCAAAAATGATGTCATCCACATATATTTGAACAAGCGATATACTCTTTTTGTCTTGAATTAAGAAAAGTGTTCTATCTACTTTTCCTTTTGTGAATCCATTCTCGATTAGGAATTGTGACAAAGTATCATACCATGCTCTCGGGTGCTGTTTCAATCCATACTAAACTTTCTTGAGTTTGTATACCTTATCTCCAAGAGTCTTCTGCTCAAATCCTGGAGGTTGTTCAACATACACTTCTTCTTCCAATAAGCCATTTAGGAATGCACTTTTTACATCCATCGATATACAATAAAATTCTTGTGAGCATAGGCAAGAAACATCCTTATAGCTTCCAATCTTGCTACGGAGCAAATGTTTCATCAAAATCTATTCCTTCTTCTTGGCAATATCCTTTGGCTACTAGTCTTGCTTTGTTTCTTACCACGAACCTTCCTCGTTCATCTTGTTTCAACACCCATTTAGTACCAATAACATTTTGATGTGTGGGTCTTTGAACTAATTCCCATACTTTATTTCTTTCAAACGATTCACTCTTCTTGCATAGCTTGAATCCAATGTGTGTCATCCAATGCTTGTAACACATCTTTGGGCTCTATTTGCGAGATAAAGCATGTGAACATAGCTTCTTGTTGATTTCTGGATCTTGTTTTGACACCTTCTCTTATGTCTCCAATGACAAGTTCTAGTGGATGGTCTCTCGGCCATCTTACATCGAGTTGAAGTAAGTTGGGTGGATTCAATCGTCTAGCAATTTGTGTTGCTTTGATCACTCTCTCGTAGTCACTTAGCTACAAATTTTCCGGTTGTTTTTGAGATTCGATTATCTCATCTTCTTCGAGTTTATAATTCCAAACTTGACTTGACATAGACTCTTACTCTTCAGATGGTTGGATGATTGACTTATCACCGACTCTTCAATGTCTTCTCCATTTACATTTGGCTGATCAAATACCACATGAATGGATTCTTCCGCAACCATAGTCCTTTTGTTGAGTACTCAGTAGGCTTTGCTTTGGTGAGTATCCCAAGAAGATACCTTCATCGACTTTAGCATTGAAGGCCTTTAGATTATCTTTGCCATTGTTGTGGATGAAGCATTTACATCCAAATATTCTAAAATATGCAACATTTGGTTTTCTTCCATCCAAATCTCATAGGAGTCTTTGTCGGTATCTGTTTATCATACATCTGTTTTTTGAGTGTAGCAAGTTTGTGTTGATTGCTTGACCCAAAATCTTTTTGGTAACCCTGCTTGACTAACATGGTCCTTCTTTGCTTCTTTGAGAGTTCCGTTCCTTCTTTCGCAACTTCATTCTGCTTTGTGGAGTCCTTGCTTTGAGATAGTTCATGACCAATACCATTTTCAATACAATACTTGAGTTATTATTCTATTGACAAACTCGGTTCCTCTGTCCGATCTTATTTTGATAATGGTTTGGCTCTTCTCGTTTTGAATCCTTTTCATCACCGTGTGGTAGTTTACGTAGAGTTTCTTTCTTCTTACACATGAATATTGTCCATGTATATCTTGAGTAGTCATCTACTACCACCAAGGTGTATTTCTTTCCACTTATGCTTTGCCGGTTCCACACCAAATAGATCCATATGTAGCGGATGCAATATTCTTGTTGAAGATGGACATGTCTTTTCTTTGAATGAAGATTTGATTTGTTTTCCCTTCGACATGCATCACATATACTCTCCTTCTTGTATCTTTAGTGCGGAAGTCCTTCCACAACATTACTTCTTGCAAGCTTGTTAATCGTTTTGAAATTCGGGTGACTCGGCTTTTTGTGCCACGACCAACTTGATTCAAATTGTGCTCTTTGCTAATAGACAGTGATGTGTGTAGCGGTTGACCAATCTACTACATAGATGTTCTTTTGTCCGCATCCTTGCAACACAACTTCATTCGATTCAAGATCCTTGATTTGGCATATACCCATGTTAAATCCAACATTATAGCCCTTGTCACGCGAGTTGGTGATGCTTAGCAAGTTGAAGTTGAGTCCTTCAACATATGCAACATCTGTGATTTCTAATCCATTCCTCTTGATGGATCCAATGCCTCTTATTTCACCTGAGCTTCATTTCCTCCAAATATGACTTTTGCTCCTTTAACTTCCTTGAATTTTGACAGATTTTTCTTATTTCTGTCATATGTCCGGAATGTACCACTATCCATATACCAGGTTCCTTGGCACTCACTGTTCCTTGAACTCCGCAATCGGGAAATTAAGTTTTAGGTACCCATATTTGTGCAGGTCCGAGGGGTTAGAATTGTAAGATGATCCAACCAACTTATAGCCAAATGATTTGACTCTAAGGGGTTGCCATCTATCGATGCCATAATCATAATTAATCTTGGCAAATTGCTTGGGGATTCTAGGTTCATACAATTGCCTCTCTTTTGTCTGTATGCTGCATATGTGTTTGGCAATCGCCTTCTTTGGGTAATTGTGGTGTCTTTGAATGTAGTGCCTAGGTGCATATGTGTGTCTTGATGAAAGCTCTTATACTTTTGGAATGGCCTTTCTTTGAGTTCTAGGCCTTTGCCATTTGGGCTTATATTCCATAAGTCTATGCTTTGATAGTTTACATCATTCCAATCACTTGGCTTGGATATTTTCTACCATTCCCATCATATGTATTTCTTTTATAGATTTTAAGGGTTTTGGTAGCTCTGCTTCTTCTTTTCTGAGTATTTTCTTTTGGAGTTTCTTTGAGGAACTCGGTGAATCTCTTCTCACTGTCCTTTCAAAGACACTCAATCAGGTTGTTTTCCTTTTCCTTTATAACCAAGGCCAGTTTGCTTGTAATTGTGATTTGGGGTGAATGTGTGTGCAACATTTAGAGTTTTGGATTTGTTAGACTCTTCATTGCTTGAAGATCCTTTTTCCAAAATTACTCTTGAAGTTTGACATATCACGGAGGAGTTAAATCTAAGCCTTGTCTTGTCTCCACATTCTCTTTGACTCATAATAAGATCATCTAATGATTTAGATGCCTTAGTGAATGAGGCAATAACATTTTTGAGGTCATTCTCCTCTTTTCTATGGCAACTATTTCTCGCTATTAACTTAGCATTTTCAAATTTTTAAACTTTCATTCTCATCGGCTATTTGACTTAGAGTACTCGGCTCCTTAGTCGGCTTTGAGTTTTGGCTCTTGAGTAGGCTGTTTTCCTCATTTAATAGTGTGTGTGAGGATTTAATGTGTTCAAAATCTTTCATCATTTTGCCTAATGAATCATAAAGATCGAGTGGGTGATGAAGTGTGTGTGTCACGATCACTATCACTAGAGTCCGAGTTTGATGAGTTAGAGTGTACCTCATCTTCTTGGTCAGGTTGATCTTGTTCCTTGGCCATCAAACAGATCGGGGCTTCTTCTTGAGTCACTTGAGTAGTCGGCTTCACTTTCTGCTCTCAATCACCGTGTCTTTTGACTCAATTTTCTAACCAACATTGCCTTTTCTTTTCTTGTCTTCTTTCTCTCGAAGACCTTTCTTTCTTCTTCATTCCTGTATTTGTTGACTACAGGGATATGGGCAATCAATGGCGTAGTGACCTGGTTGTCTACGGTTCCAATAGATATTCAGCCTTTTGATCGCTCTTTCCATTCTTGGATTGTCGGCCCTTTGATATTCACATTTTGATGATCTGTTCTCTTGGTTGGCCTATCTTCCCTTGATTTGGAGGGAGCTGAGTGTCTTCTCGGAAGATTCGCCCTTTCCTCTCTTGTAGTTCTTATTGAAGAACTTGTTGAACCTTTTAACCATCGGGCTATTTCTTCCGGATCAATGACTTCTTTGACCTCGGCTCTCTTCCCATCTTTAACAATTAGAGCAAAATTTTTGGGGTACGATGTCTCTTCCTCAGTCTTTTCTTCTCGGCTCAAACTCGTAGGCTTTGAGGTCCGAGAATAGTTCATGATTGGATGTCTTTGATAGGTTCATGGAATGTCTTAGTGCCATGACCTTCATTTCCCATTCGATTGGAAGACTTTTTAGGATCTTCATACACATTTCCTTCATCGTGTATATTCCTTTCCAAGTGCGTATAGCTCGTTGGTGATTTACGTGAACCGAGCATCCAGTTGATCCAGGTTTTCTCCGAGATCATTTTGAAGTTCTCAAATTTACGTACAACCACCGATAATTTGTTTTCTTTGATTTGCTCGAGCCTTCACAAATCAATGTTAGCTTGTCCCGATTTCTTTAGCCGTTTTGCATGATTTGACTTTATTGAACATGGCTTTGTCAAGGTTTTGTAAAGGATGTCCTTGGCTACATTGTCCAGGTTGTATCTTTTTCTGTCATCATTTGTCCATTTAGTTCTTGGTTTTTCAACCATGGTTTGGGTCTAGTTCAAGAACCAGTGCGGAAGGCTCAATGAACCAACCGCTCCGATACCACTTGTAGGTCCCAAGGGGTGTAAGTGTAAGGTTTAGAAGGGGGTTGAATAAACCTTACCAAATTTTTGATTTAGTCCTTTTAAAATTCAGAGTTGATACTACACAGCTGTGTCCTTGGTGGACAGCCAATTTAGTTGATCAGTAGAGTTAGTCTTTCAACAGACTCAACTGAGCTGTTGATGGAATAACTCAGCTGTTAAGTCTAAATTAACTCAACTGTGGTTTGTTTTCAGCGGAAGACTTAACACCCTTAAGATTGGTTAAGTAGAGTTTTAGAGCTTGATTTAGTACTTAGAGATTATCTTATGGATAGCAAATATGTCAGCAGAAATAAACAAATATGATGCAAGAATTAAAGTGCTGAAATGTAAATGACACAATAAGATTTTTATAGAGGTTCGAAGATGGGGTAATTCTTCTACTCCTCTCTTCTCCAACTCCTGGAGGAATCCACTAGGTATTGATCGACGTTATCAAAGTGGTAACAGTCCCGATACAAGTCTTGATCACACAAAACTGACTTGATCCTTTGGGACTCGATCCGAGACGCCTTGATCACTCACCAAGCTTCTCGTGCGACTCGGCTTCTTCACGGGCAAGGTGCCTTGCTACTCAACTCACTTGCTCAAGCTCTTTGGATTTGATCACGAAGCCCTCCAAAAGCTCAAGACTTGGTTCGACCTTGAACCTTCCTACAATCCTTCGTGGAATGTAGACCCCTTGATTTTCGATATTTTCCTCTTCAACCGATTGAAGTTATCTTTCCTTCACGGTGAGTGTTGGATTGATGTTCTTCGTAGTGTAGGCTTGAGGATTGAGAATATTTCAGATTTTTAGTTCTAATAATTGCTTGAACGTTTTTGGTTCTGGTCTTCCCCCTTTCTATTTTTGTTATTCTCAAAATCATTTCTCGGCCTTTTATAGTGATCTTTCAAAAATCTGCCCGTTGAAGAGATAGGCTTATTTTTGAAAGTCACTTGCGTCGTTGGCTTGTCTTGTTGCGATCCTTGGAATTGCCATTTCCTCGTATGAAATGTTCTTCACCTTTTCATAGTTCGACACGGTGTAGTGCTTCCCATTGGTTTATTCCTTTTGCACTGGGGTGAGCACTTCGAGAAAGGTGGTATGGAGATATTACTTGTTTAGGTAATTCTCTTGATTTACGTACAACGGATCTTTTTCGATTATCTCGACTTGACCGCATTTCCTTGCTTTCCCCCAGGTGACTTAGAGTCGACTTCCAATCATTGGATGACTCTTGTCACTTCAACTTGAGACTTGGCTTTTCTTGAGTTGACTTGATGATACTCCACTCACCGTTTGCATCTCACCGCTTCTTCTTGATAGAGTTCCGTCTACTCTTCTTTGCCATACTCGATCGTCTCGCAATGAGTCTTCCTTCTAGTCTCCGATTGTCTTCTTGTATGTTTGGGCGTGGCGACTTAACTCAAACTTGACCAGCCTATTTATTACAGTGCATTTTACAACAAGAATGGGGTGCCAACTTCCTATTCTAAGTTTTACATGGCATTCATCAAAATCTAAACAATAAATTTCCTAACATATATATTTAGGTATAGCGGTGGGATACTTCCGGTGAACACAGAGCTAGATAGGAGATGGGCTCTTGGTGGGTCACGGGAGGATGGCCCATCTGTGAGTACCTATGTGTGGCCTGCGGGTGGGATACTTCTTGGCGGACACAAGGGATGCAAGTAGGGGAACCCTTAGGCTGGCGCGGGAGGATGGTCCACACGTAGATCTATACTGATATTATTGGCCATTTGATTATGGCTGTGTGCAGAGCTCTTTCCCGGTGCATAGTAGTTGGGTCAGGGGCCCAAATAAAAGAAAATGATTTTGAATTAAGTATTTTGATTCATGGATTTTACATGTTAGCATTACATGTTGGAAAAAGCATCATTATTCTTTGGACATGCAAGATTTTTACTTCTTTGAGCTTTAGCTCATGTAGTTCATGCATTGCAGGTGAGCATAGGAATGCCTGAGCTTTTGGCTTACTGTGCAATGATGGAGTTCCTTCAGGTTTTGCGGATCATGAATATGGATGATGACCTGTTGGGTTAGGTTGATGGGTCACTTTCTCTTTTTGGTCCTGTATTATATTTTGGTTTAGGGTTGTACCCTCTTTTGAAAACTCTTATGTAAATATGTACATGTAAATAGTTGAGTGATGTGGGTTATGTGTTTGGACAGATGGATGTCTGTTGTGTTTAATAACAGGGTTTGTTACCTCTTTGCTTGTGAATATGGGTTGTCATTTTCTTACAAGTAAAGTGATCTTGCTTGTTCGTTGTTAAAATGTCACAGGAGGAAGAAAAAAAATGTACAGGTATATAGGGTTTACGTTGTCAAATTTCACTTTTTATATTGCTTAGTAGTGTAAGCAAGTAGGGGTGGGCGTCACGGTGTCCACCGCGGGACTTGTCCCGCAATCGCATACTTGCAGCCCACATCACCACCCCTCTCTCGCCCCACTTTGCATCTTTTGGAGAAGGTAATAGGCGGTCTGCACCCCCTCCTCTATGTTGGCTGCACCTATTGGGGGCATCCCTTTACCCCATGGATGCCAAGTACCATGGGGTACCACCCCTCTCTATGGGTGCTTATGAGGGGGTTGGCGATTGTCCTTCCCTCCCGGGGCGCCCCCTGGGGTGATGACCCCTAGGCTCTTGATGCCATCCCGGCGCATTTTAAATACATGCCCGCCACCGATTGCTCTTCCACTATAGTCTCCAACCATGCATCAAACCCTCGACTTTCGGCTCATAACTTTAATGCTCATATTCATTTGAGTAACTCTTTTGCGAAAGTGGTTTCGTGTAACATCAATCCGTTGGATTCTCGCTTTACCCAGGCACCGGGTAATATTGCTTCATTTTCTCATATGATTTACGCGCAAAATACACTCTATCCCTAAACTAAGCAACCCGTTAGGAAGGGGATTACTACTCTATCACAATTGATGAAAACATTTACCAACAACGTCTTGCCGAGTTTGCTTATTCTTTGATTGGGCGGGTTATCTTAGGCAAGCGTAACAAGCCATGGCCTACGATGCTCTTGCATAAAAGGCTTTCGAGCTTTGGGGTATTACTAATGAATGGAAACTAATTCCCTTGGGCAAGGGATATTTTTGTGTTAAATTTATTCATGCGCGATCGATCTCATGCTCAACTACGTATCAATTGGGCCCTCAATCCGGGCACCATTCGGCTCTCTCCTTGGGTCCCATATTTTAATCCGTACAAAGTGCACACATCGTGCTTGACATTTGGGTCCGCATCTTTGAGCTATGTTTGGAATACGGGATCCCAACACTATTCTTGGGATCGCCGGTGCTCTCGATGAATCCGATTAAGATTGATCAACGCTTGCTTGATGGGTCTCTCGGGACATTTTATCCGTGTGTTGGTCGATATTGATCTCTCTAATCCTTGGAGGATCATATTATGGTCGAACGCGTTGGCCAATGTTCCTTTGTTTCGGTGAGTTATGAGAAACTCCCAGAGTTTTGTGCTAAGTGTAACGTCACGGGCCATTCCACCGCCTCCTGTCGTCTTAATACTACGGGAACCACGGCTACGGACAGGCGCCCCAGTCCTCCTCATGGACATTCACGTGCCCCGGTGGGACGTCAGCAATCAGTGCAAAGAGGCCGTTCCAGAGTTCACAAAGTTTATCAAAGTGTTACTATGGGTCCGTCTCCGCCTGTTCATGACATTACAATTGAGCCAGATCGCCCAGGGCCTAATAGTTAGATTACGCGACTTCAAAAAGATGGGTGGATTACGCGGATCAAGTGGCTAACTCTCAGTCATCGGATTCTCAGAGCCCAACACACTCTTGTTTTTACCGTACGATCGACATGGGCGACCCCTCCTTCCCCATCTCAATAAATTGCATCTTCTGGAACATCCAGGGGATTGGGAATATTGCTTCTTGTAATGTTCTTAAGGCATTATGTCTGAAACATAAACCTTCTATTTTAGCTATTTGGGAGCCGAAGGTGGACATTTCCTCCATTTCGGATTCATACTGGAGTAGTTTGGGTTTGTGTTTCATCACTCAAAGTTTTCGCGCTAACGATCGGGCTGATATTTGGGTTTTCTGTGATGCTGGTATATCCGTTCTGCAACATGTTTGGTCTTCTTCTGAGTGTATTGTTATGCAGGTACAATTGGGGTCTATGGTCTTTCATATTGGCTTTTTTCATGGTTTGTGTGACCATATTTCTAGGCGTGCACTTTGGCTGGATTTGAGGAATTTAGGCCTTACTGATCTGTTGCTTATTGGGGATTTTAACGCTGTTTTGGGACATCATGAGCGCTTTGGCAGTGGTATTTTATCCCAAACCTCTTGTCGATTTGGAACTTTTTGGAGGATCTTTGGTTTGTTTTGCGGTGCGGACTACGGGAACTCGTTTACTTGGTGCTCCTCCCGAATGCCTCTATCTCTCCTTCAGGCTAAGTTGGATCGGGCCCTAGCAACGTGTCAATTTTTCTCGTTTTGGCAAGTTGTTAAGGGCTTGGTTCTTCCTCGTATTGGCTCGGATCATCACCCCATTTTGGTTTCTTGCTCGTCTTCTACTTGTAGGGGTCTGGTTCTGTTTTGTTTCCAGCGTATGTGGTTTTATCATGATTCTTTTCGTGATGTGGTGGAGTCTTCTTGAGTTCCCCCATGTGCAACGCCCAACCCCTTATTTGGCGTCATGTGGAAGCTCAAGAGGTTGCATCAGGTTATTAATAAATGGAATAGGGATGTGTTTGGTGATGTTTATCGTCGGGTTGAGAATCAGATGGAGAAGGTTCGGCAGATTAAGGCAGATATAGAGGCATCTGGTTTTACAGTGGCACGACGGGACGCTGAGTTCGACGCCCAGAATGAGTTGTCTCACACACTTTTATTACAATCTGAATTCCTTAAGCAGAAGGCCCGCTCGACATGGCTTAAGGATGGGGATCGTGTCTGACATTTTTCATCGCCGCTATTAGATTCGTAGTGGACGCTCGGGGATCCCGGGGCGATGATCGATGGTAACTACTCGGATGATAATGTCGTTCTTAGGAATCATATTGTATCCTTCTATAAGGAGCTTTTCACGGATTCGGGGGTAGCACTTCGAACTACTCTATGGTGGATCAGGTTATTTCTCCTATTGTGGGGGCTTCGGATAACGCCGATTTGGCGGTTATTCCTTCGGACTCAGAGATTAAAGAAACAGTTTTTGATATGGGTTGGACAGTTCTCCTGGCCGGGACGACTTTAACGGATGTTTTATCGTCATTTCTAGGATGTTATTTCGCGAGATGTGTCCGACGCGTCCTTTTTTTTTCTTTATCGGCTCTTCCTTACCTCCGGGATTGAACACTAGTTTTATGGCACTCGATTAAAGACTAAGGATGCTAATTCTATTGAGAACTTTCGCCAATCGTCATGAGTAATTTTCTTTTTAGATTATCACCAAGATTTTGGCTACTCGTTTGGGATTGATCATTTCGCTTATTTATCTCCTACGCATTCGGATTTATTCCGGGAGGCGATTCACGATTATATAGCCATGGTTTTACGAAGGTTCAATGTCTTGCATGGCGGATACAAATATGAACTTGACGATTGATATCCGTAAGGCATTTGACACGTTGAAGTGGGGGTTCTTACTGCACGTTTTGCGCAGTTTTGGTTTCTCAGAGATTTTTATTCACTGGGTGGACGTTATTCTTTGATGGTCCAGAATATCAGTGCTACTTAACGGGACTCCGGTGGGTACTTCTCATGTTTTAGAGGGGTCAGACAGGGTGATCCTCTATCCCTATTACTTTTTTGCATCGCGGAGGAGGTACTCAGAAAATTTATTGAGGCAGCAGTTGCTCAAAATCAGTTAGGCCCGTTCATTGCGCCTAGACAGATCATCTTCCCATCGTCCATATTATATGCGGATGATATTGTTATTATGTGTGGGGCTTCTTCAGTTAATGCTCGCATCCTGCTTCAGATCCTCACTCTATATGCTGATATCTCGGGCCAAGCTTTCAACCCTCGGAACTTTAAAGTTTACTTTGGTTCCCGAGTCTCATCTTATGTACGTGGGAGGTTCAAAATATCTTGGGGATCCAGCCGGAGCATTCCCCTACGGAATATTTAGGCGCCCCAAATTTCAAGGGTGCCCCTAAGGTTGCGGATTTATAGCCCGTCTTTGATAAGGTGATTCTGAAATTCAGAAGATGGAAAGGTTCTTCTCTTTCTCTTGCTGGTCGAGTTTGTCTTGTTAATTCGGTGATTACTAGTTCTTTTGTGCACACAATGATGGTTTACAAATGGCCCCGATCCTTGCTCAAGCAAATGGAAAGGGCCATGCGTAGCTTTATTTGGGATGGGGATGTTAATACCAAGGGGTCGAGTGGTGGTTAATTGGAATCGGTGTTGCACGACTAGGGCCAAAGAAGGGTTGGGCGTTCGTTCGATTGTGGTGGCTAATACTTGCTTTTTGATGAAATTGGGATGGAAGGTTATGAACTCAAACTCGGTGATCTTCAACACCCTTAAAGGCGGTGCTACTTGACGACGGATGGGCGATCCGACGGTCATTTATCCCTTCTTCTATCTGGACTGGGATTAAACCTTGCATTTCGGATTGTTTGAATGATTCTCGTTGGATCCCAGGGGCTAATTCCAAGGTATTATTTGGGATTGACAAGCGGTTGGGTTACTCTATAGCGGAGGCAATTGGCATCCCACGGAATACGAGATATTTATTTCATCATCGCATTTGGACTACTTCTATGACGAGTCCTGGCACTTCATCTTCTCATTTGTGGAGGCTTGTCGGATGCAGTCCGAGATATTGTGCGAGTCCCCATTGCCCTTCTTCGAGGGACATGCGGATCTAGGTGGTCGGAGGATGGAAAGTTTACTTGAAATCAGCATACTCTCATATACATCCCCATTTTCCGGCTATCAAATGGGGTTCTTGGATCTGGTTGCAACACATCCCGGAATGGCGATTGGTGGTGTCATGGTGGGCTATCCACAATCGATTGGTTATCTTGAACTTATTGAGGGCCGGGGAAGTTTCACGGCCCTTCGGTTTTTGCTCTCATCATGCTTTCTTTGGAATCGGTTGATCATTTATTTGTTTCTTGTGTCTTTGCGGAGCTCTTTGCGTTGGATTTTTGATTCATTTAACATTCACCCTTTTGTTGCTTATTGTTTTAATCAATTCCTGGTGCGACTTATGATTTTTCATTTTAGGGAGCAGGTGGCTTTCTTATGGCATGTGGCTATTTTGTCTTGCATCTGGCTCATTTGGCATATCTGGAATGAGTTGGTATTTCACAACAAGCCCTAGCCAGTGGACGCTGCTACTCTACATCTTTGGGTCGTCATTGTTGAATCATCTTCATTAGATCGGGATGCATGAGAAATGGTCAACAAGACCTTCTCATCCTGCGTAGTCTGCGTGTTCCTGGGCGGGTTAGACAAGCACCAAAGATCGTGGATGTTAATTGGCAAAAGCCCCTTCTGGGGTGGATAAAGGTGAATATGGACGGCAGTTCTTCGGGGGTGCCGGGTAGTCTCACAGCTTAGGGTTTTCCAGAATTGTAGAGGTTTCTTTTGGGGGTGTTTTGTGAATCGTTGTGGTTCGGGTTATGCGCTTGAAGCTGAATTGGTCGCAAAGAATGTGGGCGATTCACTATGCTTTCGACAAGGGGCGGACACAACTTTGGAGTCGGATTCGATGTGTGTGGTGAACTTGCTTTGGAGAAGAGTTCTCTCAAGTCCATTGGCGCCATCTCGGAAATGGCGTTACACTTTGCATCTTATCTCACGATGGATTTAGTGGTCTTGCATATTTTTCGGGAAGGCAATCGTGTGGCGGACATGTTGAGCAAGAGGACGGTTTTCGCACATGGTGGGCGTCCCACCCGAGGCGCTCGTACATTATCTCACCGATGACTATGTTGGTCACCCAACTATAGGTTTGTTAGCTAGTGCGTCCCTGGCTTCTCGGTTTCTTTTCCCATTTTGGACGCTTTTACTTTCATGGGGGGTACTCTTTTTCCTTCCAAGGGTTTTCCCCACAAGGGTGGGTTTTACCTTGGGAGGTTTTAACGAGGATCGAACCATTCAGCCATCTGATCGGCGTGTGACCATTACGTTATCATTTTTGACAATGTTTTCAGGCTTAATTTTGGTTACCTGATCAGCCTGTGATCAGGACAACTCTTTTTCTTTTTTTATATATATTTTCGAATTTATTAAAAAACATCCTTTGCAGGAATTTATTATGGTCGAGCGAATAGGCCATTGCTCATTCGTGTCTCTTAGTTACGAAAATTTGCCTGAGTTCTGCTCTCATTGTCGAATTGTTGGACATTCGGGAGCTAATTGCGAACAAGCGAATAATCAAGCGATGAAGCGTAATGTGGAACCTAAATCGACCCCGGAAGATCTCAATCATGGACGGAGTGAGCCAAGCAAGAAGGCGGGATTAAACAATAATGCCAACAAGGGGAAATAAATTAGCTCTGACACATGGGTTACAGTCCAACCAAAACGTGGATCAGCGAAAATTCACAATGCACAGAAAGGTGGGTCTTCTAATCCAGGAGTCTCAATTTGAAACTCTTTTGAAGTTTTGAAAACAAATGTTGAGGCTATGCATGCCAAAGACGATTGTCCAAATGTCTCACATGCAGTGGGAAATATGGTGAATGAACCGAAGCTGCCGCCTCATTAAAATGAAAACCCTGATCGGATAATGTAATTTAGGATCAAGGACAACAAGGAAAGGAAAGGTCTGCTCAACATTTTGTGGTTTCTTCGAACCTGGATGATAGGGGTGCGGCTGGCTGATCTTCAACGGGCTATGGAAATAATTGAGCATAGTCGGCCTCCTACGGATTATGTGTTGCAAAATGCAGACGAGGCATCCGAGACCTTAAAAGTTGTGGCGATTCGGCCCGTCGAGGTGGTCCTCGGCATGGTCGATGAGGAAGAACAAGGTACTCTCTCTATCGGAAAATATAAATAATCCAATGCCTCAGGTGCGTGTTTTCTTCGCTCACTAGCATTGAATTGCATGTTTTGGAATGTTAGAGGAATCAGTAATGAATCCTCTAAATCTATGCTTAAAGAATTGTGTCGTATTCGTAATCCTGATTTTGTGATAATTGCAGAGCCTAAGGTGAAATTTAATTCGATTAATGCTAATTTCTGGCAAGCGTTATGGATGACTTTGATTTCTGAGACTTTTCGTGTTAATGGTCTTCCAGATTTGTGGCTTTTTAATCGGTCGAATAATGCCATTTTTAATATCGTTCATAATTCGACCGTGTTTGATCCGTAAGGTGAATTATAATAGTCTGCAGTTCCATATGGGTTTTGTCCATGTGCAATGCTCATATATTGGTAGGCGACATATGTGGCAGGAGGTTACTAGTTTTGGCCTGAATGATTTGGTCCTTATGGGAGATTTCAATGCCATCCTGGGGGCTCGTGAACGACAATGGGGGTCTCTTCCTCATGCTCTCTCTTGTTCGGACTTTCAATCTTTTATTGATGATAATGATTTGATTCATGTTCCGATGACAGGAAACAAGTTTACTTGGCGTGCTTTTTGGGTTAACAGAGGGTTAGTTCAAGCACGTTTGGATCATATTCTTGTAACTTCTAATTTTTTGGACTTATGGTGTGCAACGCAGGGATTTTTGGAGGTCCGGCAGTGTTCGGATCATAATCCAATTTTTCTGCGATGTGATAAAACAATTATTCAGGGTTCACGTCTGTTTCGATTTTGATCTATGTGGCTTCAAAGATGAGGGTTTTAAGGAGGTCATTGCTAAATCTTGGGCTGAGTCATGCACGACTAATAATCCAATGCTTCGAGTGATGTTAAAATTAAAGCGCCTTAGGCTGATTCTCGAATTTGGAATCGGACGTATTTGGGGATATTAATCATAAGTGGAGACGATTCAGAAAGCAACTCAACGACATGCAAACCAATGGTTCGATTAATGGTTATTTAGAGGACCTTATGCAGCGTGACGTTCAGATGTACACGGAGCTTAATAAATTGTTGAACTGCCAGTACGAGTTGTTGAGGCAAAAATGTCGAATCCAGTCGTTAAAAGATGGAGACCGTAATACGGAATTTTTCCACAGGAAGTTACGCACTAAACGTTCTAAGGGTTCTATTCGGCAGATTAAAATCAATGGTGTTCTTTCGATAGATATGAATATTATTCGAACACACATAAGAGAGTATTATGAAACTCTTTTTTCGAATACTTCTCACACGGTCCATGATTACTCTATGGTGGATGAGGTTATTACTAACTCGAATTCAGGTCAAGATAATCTCAGGTTGTGCGACATTCCTGGGGATGAGGAGATTAAAACTGCTATTTTTGAGCTCAGTCCAGATAGTGCTCCGGGTCCGAATGGTTTCACTGGTCATTTTTTTCAAAGGTGTTGGGATATTGTGGGTCAAGATGTGATAGCGGTTGTTCGGTCTTTTTTTGTCAATGGGCAACTTCCTTCAGGTTGCAATTCTAATTTCATGGTGCTCATTCCTAAAACTAACGCGGGAGAGAAAATTGAGGATTTTAGGCCTACTGCTCTCAGTAACATCATTTTTAAATCAGTCACCAAGATCCTGGATAGTCGGTTCAGATTTATTCTCAAGAAGGTAGCATTGGATATGCAGTTTGGGTTCATTCCGGGAAAGCAAATTCATGATTGTATGGCACTTGCTTCGGAGAGTGTCAACTGCCTCTTGAGTAATAATAGGCACGACAATATGATACTCAAAATTGACATCCGTAAGGCCTTCGACACTCTTCGATGGGATTTCATTCTTCATGTTCTTCGTAAAATGGGATTTGGTGATATTTTTGTCCAATGGATATCTACAAGTTTCAAGTCAACCAATTTCCATTCTCATTAATGGAAGTCCGGGCGATTATTTTAGTTGTTCGAGGGCGTCGAGACAAGGCAATCCGTTATCTCACCTTCTTTTTTGTGCGCCGAGAGAAGGTTCTAGCCAGGTCGTTATGGACAAAACTTCAACAGGGTTCTCTCATGCCATTTACCTCAGCTCGTAATATTCAATTCCCACCTTGCTTGCTTTATGTCGATGATATTCTTATCCTGAGTGCAGCAAGAACTTGGAGCAATTGCAGTGCATTCTCAATGTTCATAATTCTTATGGTCATATATCGGGTCAAATATGCAATCCTGCCAAATCAAAAATCTTTTTTAACGATAATATGCCGGCACATTTGATCTCTCAAATCCAATTGCATCTTGGTATTTCGAGAGGTCATTTCCGATTACTAACCTGGTGCGCCACTCTTCAAAGGTGCTCCAAAGATCAGCATTTTTAGCCATTATTTGATAATATTATTTCTAAGTTTCAAAGATGGAAGGGCACTTCATTATCCATTGCGGGACGTATTACTCAAGCTAATTCCATTATCACGAGCTCCTTTGTTCACTCTATGCTGGTTTATAGATTGCCGATTTCTTTGCTTCGTAAAATAGAAAAAGCGATCCGTAACTTTGTATGGTTTGGGGATATTCATAAAAAGGGTCGGTCACAGTTAATTGGTCTCGTTGTTGTGCGCCGGGAGGAAGAATGTGGTATTGGCATTCGATCATTACTCACCGCCAATCGGCGTTCTTGACTAATAAGATGGCTTGGAAGGTTCTCACCACGGACGACCCGAGTCTTTGTCATCCTTAGACAATGATATATGAATTGGCATGACCCACGCCCCATATATTGGATCTTCCTTGTGGATGGCCTTAAGACCTCACGGTTTTGGATTTGATTTCTCGGTCTCGGCCGATTCCGTAATAATCGGTCTACAGTTAGATATTGGTTGGACAACTGGCTTGGATATTCCATTGCAGAGCGCATAGGATTCCAGTCCAAGCTTACAAATATTTTTCGCAAACCATTTCAGACTACTATTTTAATGAAGTTTGGCATTTCACGGAGGGGTTCTTAATTAATTTTACGGATATTGTAATTGATATCCTCCACTTCCCGTTATCTCCCAATGCAATCGATAGACATGTGTGGTGTCATTCGCGAGGGTGGGGTTTCTTCAAGGATGCTTATGGTTTTACTCGAGTCTCATTTCCTGAAGTGCGATGGGGAAAATGGATTTGGTCTCAGCATATTCCGGCTCGTCGGTCCATGGTGGTTTGGAAAGCGATCTTCAATCACTTGGCAGTCATTAATAATCTTAGAGGTCGGGGATATTGTGGTCCATCGGGGTGCTCTTTATGCTATAGAGATTCGGATTCTATCGATCATATTTCCACCAATTGCACTTTTGCTCGCGCCATTGGGAATTGGTTGCAAGATACGTTCAAATTGTGCTTCCTTTAGATGAGGGTTTCAATGGCCTTTCCGTTTTTCATGCAGCATCGATTTAGTGAACAAGTGGGCTTCTTTTGGAAAGTAGCATTTATATCAGCAATTTGGATCATTTGTCATATGAGAAATATATGGATTTTTATGACGAGACTTCTCGGACTACATCGGCGATCATCACGCTTGGGGCTTTCATTATGGACTCTTCGGGGTTGCACTCAATTTATGTCTTACATTGTTTTTGATTTCTTTGTCTGAGGAAATTACAGGTTAAGGGTCATATCAAGCCAGCCCCAAGTTGCATGTTGGGCGCTGGTTTCCTCCACTTCTAGGTTGGACGAAAGTTAACACGGATGGTAGTGCTTCTGGTGCCCCGAGACAATGCGTAGCAGGGTGTTTATAGAAATTGCAGGGGGTTCTTCACTGGATGCTTTATTCATAAGATGGGCATTGGTTTTGCATTTCAATCTGAACATGGCGACTATCATTGCGATTGAACATGTGTATAAAAGAGGATGGCGTAAATTATGGCTGGAATCGGATTCAACATATGTGGTTGGGCTTCTCTCTTAAAGATCTTATAAGGTGCCATGGAAATTCTTGGGCAGATGGCTACGTACTCTTCACTATATATCTCATATGGAGTTTATTGTGTCTCATATTTTTCGGGAAGGGAATCATATTGCGGATGCACTTTCCAAGATGGACATTCAATAGGAATGGATGCACGTCATTCCGAAAGAGATATGCCAGAATATTCAAGATGATATTTCAGGCCATGTTTTCTTTCGTTTTTTGTAATTTTTTTCTTTTTACTCTTTTTCCTATCAAGGGTTTTTCCCAATCGGGTTTTACTTTGATAGGTTTTAATGAGACCCCATTTTGGTTAGTTGCTTGGCTTGTAAGCTGCTATACTCTCATCGCATCTTTATCTCTAGCTAGTTGTTTTTAGTAAACAACATTACTCTTTCTTTTATATATATATATATATATATATATATATATATTCTATTTATCTAAAAAAATGTTGATTATGTGTTATTTGCATAATCTGATTATTTTATACGACATGGCTAGTTCTATAATTTTGGAACTCACTTATAATGATTAGTCATTGGATTACTAGTTAAGTAGTTAAAAAAGGAGGAGTATTTAGTTGTCGGATTATTAGATGCTAGCTATTAGGTTACTCGTGGCAAATTTAGGGGTGAAAGGTGGCATCGACGCGTTTATTGAGATAAAATATAATATATGAATAAAATAGTTAACAGATTAATACAACTTTAGCTTTGAGACAAAGTTAGAGAATTGACCAAAAAAATACTTATATATATCGATACGACAATAAGTAACATACTATTTAAAATAACACCTAATTAGTTAATGGAAAAGGTTAATAATAATATATTTATGAATTGGGGATAAAATCACATATACGAATAAGGTAGGGGTTGATAGGTAATTATTAATGAAAGAGGTTGTTTTGGTTAGATACATAAGTATATATATAATTGGTACTTATAAAATTGGTAATATATATAAATATATGAGTCATAAAGTATATATTTTTTTTTAAGAAAAGTCGACATGCTCTCCCCTCTCTCCTTCCTCACGCCGTCGACTGTTCATTCCCGTCCCTTCTCCGCTTTGATTTTTCCGTCGTTGCTATGGCGGATTTGCTTCTTCGCAGCTCACTTTGAATTTCGATCATGGTAGTTCAAAACAGCGCCCTTCGATTTTGCTATGGCCAACTCCTCCAAAACCCTAGCCGTGTATGGTGGCCAAAATTGCTCGACATCGTCTTCTTCCTCCAAAGATGGAAATTCCGATTGCTTCTAATTTGTTGGGTTTGGTGGACCCGAATCTTTTACTTGAAGTTGCCCACTACTCAAAACTCCATGTCCCATATTAGGGGGCAACCGCTCCTTCCCCATATGGCAGCCGTGACGCCATGGGGGGTCTAGCCCCTTGTGCCTCTTTTTGGGGGCTGCTGCTACATCTACCACCAAGGCCGCCCCTTTCCGGGGGGTTGATGGCCCTGGTCATTGCATCGCCATCTTCATGGCATTCCTCCCCATGCCACGAAGTTGTCCCCAAAGATGTTGCTCAAGTTGTTGGAAGCTCTTCTACAACGACCTCCGCTCATGAATCGAACCACCAACATTCGGCTCATAATGCTAATGTTCATACCAATTTGGGTAACACTTATGCTAAAATGGTTTCAGGTAATCCCAATCCCATGAATTCTACTTTTCCCCAGGCCCCAGGTAATATTACTTCATTTTCTCATATAGTTTTGAGCAAGACTAATTCTATCCCTAAACCTGTAAGGAAGGGAGATTATTATTCTATTACTATTGATGAAAATGTTTATTAGTAACGACTTGTCGAATTCTCTTATTCTTTGATTGGGCGGGTGATTTTAGGAAACGGTAACAAACCCTGGTCTACTATGCCTTTGCATAAATGACTTTCCGAGCTATGGGTATTACTAATGATTGGAAACTAATTCCCTTGGGCAAGAGCTATTTTTGTGTCAAATTTTCTAACGCGCAAGATCGATCTCGTGCTCGCCACATATCAATTGGGTGCTAAATCCGGGGACTATTCGTCTTTCGTCTAGGTTTTGGACTTCAACCCTTACAAGGTTCACACATCCGCTGCCGGTGTTTGGGTTCGAATCTTCGAGCTTGGTTTGGAATCGGGATCCTAATACGATTTTGGGGATCGCCAGCTTTATTAGTCACCCGGTTCAAATTGATCAACGATCATTAGATGGCTCCATTGGTTATTTTATTCGGTATTGGTTCATATAGACCTTTCTAAGCCGTTGGAAGATCATATTATGGTGGAACGGGTAGGCCAATGTTCGTTTGTGTTGGTTAGCTACGAGAAATTACCTCGAGTTCTCGCTCTAAGTGTAATATTACGGACACTCAACCGCTTCTTGCCGTCTTACATCTACGGGGACCTCAACTACGGAAAGACGCCCTGGTTCGCCACAAGGACGCGTTCGCGCCATCGATGGATGCCCTACCTCACAAAGGGGTCGTTCAAGAGTTCGCAAAGTTTATCGTCCGATGCATCAGTCGGACAAGGGCAAGGCCATTGATAACTCAATGGAAAATGCCGGATTCGACTATGCGGGCTGTTCTCCTTCCTGCGCAATAGTTGCTTGCCCTAATGAAATTCAACCACAGCTCCCGGCTTTGCCTACTCGTAATCCGGTTCCCAAGGCCCTCTGTCTCTAAGATCTCTGTTCCCAAAAGTCGCCTCGACTATACAACACCCCCGGAGAAGCCTATTCGCACTCTTAGTAGAGCATTTGGACAGCTCTCTTGATGCGCCAAGTCCCAAATGCTTAATAAGGTTGCTCACGGTCCATCTCCTGCTATTCATGACCTATCGATTATTATAGATTCTACCGGGCCTAAAGAACAAGCTTTTGCAGCATCGAAAAGATGGGCAAATTATGCTGACGAAGTTTCCAACGCTCAAACGTCTGATCTTGAGGAACACCCTTCTTCGATTCTACCGTGCATCCCACACGTGTTGATTCCCCACCCCCCGTCTCAATGAATTGCATTTTCCGGAATATCCGAGGAATTGGGAACATTACTTCTCTTATGGCTATTTGTGAGCCTAAGGTTGATATTACTTCGATTTCACTTCTTATTGGACTAGTTTGGATTTAAGTTTTCTAATGGCCGGGCGGATATCCGGTTTTACGTAATCCCGCCATCTCTTTTTTACAATATGTGTTAGTTTCTTCCCAGTGTATTGTTCTGCAGGTTCAGTGGGGTTCTCTGACTTTCCATATTGGTTTGGTTCAGGGTTTATGTAATCATATTGACCATCGCCGGCTTTGGTTGGATTGGATGAATTTGGGTCTTGATGATTTGTTACTCCTTGGTGATTTTAATGTTGTGGTACTCTTTCCCAGGCTTCTTCGACTTCAGGGGCTTTTGGATGACGCCGGGTTTGTTTTCTCGTGCCTACTACGGGTAATACTTTCACATGGTGTGCCTCTCGCACTCCCCGCTTTCCTCGCTTCAGCCAAATGGACCGAACCCTAGCCACTAGTCGGTTTTTCTCTCTTTGGCAAGCGGTTAATGGTTTGGTCCTTCCTCGTATCGCCGAGATCATCACCTCTATTAGTTTCCTATTTGTTGTCTACCAAGAGGGTCCTGGTTCCATTTCGTTTTCAGCGCATGTGGGTGCATCATGAATCGTTTCACGATCTAGTTGCTTCCCTTGGGTTCGGTTGTGTCCACCAAGTCGCGATTGCGATCTCTTGCTCGGAAGGTCCGCCACTCAATCGCTGCGATAGATAAGCAAAACCACCAAATCCCTCACGTGAAAGCAAACGAAGAGTATATCTCCATCTGCTAAGGTGACGCCTAAGGACAACAATGGATCTCTTGTGAAGCAAGTCCACAACATAAACATAATCTGACTCGAGCCAAAGTTGAGTCCAACCCTTAGCGAATGCGTAATGAATGTCCCACATAGCCGCCACCAACTCGGCCAAGCAACCCCGAAAGAAGCCTCTGCGAGCTTTGGAAGACCCCGTAAGTCGTAAAGGCTACCCGACGCCCTTGGCAAGGCGCCGCCGTCCGTATTCACCTTGATCCACCCCGGAAAGGGTTTTTGCCAATTAACTTGCACAATCTTGGGAGCTTGTCTGGCCCGCCCAGGAACGCAATGCCGCCTGAGGATGAAGAGGTCTTTCTGATCATTGTCCATGGAGCCCTGATCTAAAGAAGACGATTCAACAATAAGAACCTGGAGATGGGTGATCGCCGTGTCCACTTTGTCCAGGCTTTATCATTTTTTAATAAGTTGGGAGTCTGGTTATATGGGAGGAGAAAAATTTCCAATAAATCGAAAGATACAGGGTTTGAACCTGGTTAATACCCTTATAAAGGGTGAGTGATACCACTTGAGCTACAAGCTAGTGGTTTAAATAAGTTAAGTCTTGGGAGTTGGTTGGGAGGAGATAAATCTCAAAGAAATCGAGAGATACCGGGTTCGAACCCCATTAATCAATACCCTTATAAAGGGTTAGGGATATCACTTGAGCTACAAGCTCGTGGTTTTTTTCACTTTTTTATTTTTATTTTTATTTTTTTAATAAGTTGGGAGTACTTGGTTGGAGGGGAGGAGATAAATTTCAAAGCAACTCGAAAGATGCGGGGTTTGAAACCTGGTTAACACCCTTGTTATCATTGAAAACCAGATCGTTTGAATATGCCAAATAAGCCGGATCACGAGGATATCGCCGCCACACGCCATAAAAAACAACCTGATCGTTGACGGTAAGTCATTTTTGAATAAATGTGAAAATATATATAAAAATGAAAAAAGAGTTGTCTGATCACAGTGATCCGTAACCAAAAGTAAGCTGAAAACAATGTCGAAATGATAATGAATGGTCACAAGTCGACCCGGATGGTTGAATGGTTGGGGCCTCGTTAAAACCTCCCAAGGTAAAAGCCACCCTTGTGGGGAAAACCCTTGGCGGGAAAAAGAGTACCCCCATGAAAGAAAAAGCGTCCAAAATGGGAAAAGAAACTAGAAGCCAGGGACGCACTAGCTAACAAACCTATAGTTGGATTGGCCAACATAATCCGTGTAAGAGACAAAACAATATCCGCTGGAGGCGCTCCACACCAAGTCGTAGCGTGTGATATCTTTCTAAGTATGTCCGCAACCCGATTGCCTTCTTCGAAAAATGTGAGAGACCACCAAATCCATCCGAGAAAGAAGGTGCATAGTGTAACACCACTTACTAAGATGGCGCGCAAGGTACCCCCTGGATCTCTTTCTCGCAAAGAACTCCACCACATAATCCAAATCCGACTCTAGCCAAAGCCGAGTCCAACCCTTCACAAAAGCGTAATGAATTGCCCACATCGCGCCATCAATTCCACCTCAAAAGCAAAGCCTCGAACCGCAACGTTCACAAAAGCAACCTCGAAAGAAGCCTCTGCGGTTTGAAAAATCCCGAGGTCGTGAGGCATCCAGGCACCCCAAAGCACTACCGTCCGTGTTGTCTTTGATCCAGCCCAGATGGGGTTTTGCCAATTAACTGCACAATCTTCGGGGCTGTCACGAGACGCCCGAACACAAAGTCTGCGGAGAATGAATAGGTCATGTTGATCACTATGCATGCAACCTGGTCTAAGGAAAAAGATTCCAAAATCGATGCGAAGGCGGAAGGTGGCGCATCCACCCCAATTTTTGTCATTGAAAATCAAGTCATTTCGGATCGGCCAGATGAGCCAAATAGAGGATAGCACTGCCACTCGCCATAAAAAAGCCCCCGACTCACTGAAATGAAAACTCATTAAACGCACCAGGAATTCATTAAAGCTATAAGCCATAAAACTGTGGACATCAAAAGAGTCAAAAATCCACCGCCAAAGGGCCCCTGCAAAAACACAAGAGACGAACAAATGATCAACAGATTCATCAGTTGCACAACAAAGACCGCAAACCGAGGGGCCAATGAAGGAACCCCTTAGTCGCAGTAAATCAAATACCGCCAGACAATTGTGGATGGCTCTCCATGCCACAATCGAAAATCATTCCGTAATATGAGGTGACCAAATACAGGAACCCCATTGGACAACCGGGGAGTGGGGGCGCAGGTGAGAGTAAGCCGATTTCGAAGTGATAATCCCATCCTCGAGTGCAACCAAACGCATGTATCCTTCGGCCGGAGCAATGGGGACTCTAACAATATCCCGAACTAGATCTAAATAAGCCTCAATGAAAGAGAAGGTGATGTGCCAAGACCCGTCATGAAAGTAATCTAAGATGCGATGCCGAAATAAATGCCTGTATTCCTGCGGAATACCAATCCTATTGGCAATAGTGTAACCCAACCAGTTGTCAAGCAAAAATAAGACTACGGAATTACACCCGGGGATCCAACTAGAGTCCTCCAAGAAACCTGTAATGCAAGGCCGAAACACGGTCCGGATGGAAGAGGGGATGAACGAACGACGTAAAGATCCATCCGAGGTCAAAAAGCGTTTTAGGGTATTGTAAACTAAAGAGTTTGAAGTCATAACCTTCCAACCTAACGTCATCGAGAACGCATTGTTGGCAACCACAATAGAGCGGGCGGCGACCACCTTCGGCCGGGCATGCAATAGGTTCCAATTAACCACCACCGACCCGCTTAGAGTTGACATCACTAGTCCGGATAAAATTACGCATGGCCTTTTTCCATTTGCGGAACAATGTTCGAGGCCACTTGTACACCATCATCATATGCACAAAGGAGCCGGTAATCACCAAATTCAACAAGCATACGCCACCAACAATAGGCGAGAGATGTCCCGTTCCACCTTCGAACTTGAGATAATCTTATCAAAAATAGGTTGTAAGGCGCCACCTTAGGCGCACCCTTCAAAATAGGGCGCCTAAGTAGACATTGGGAAGGCCCCAATATAAATACCCGTAATCATCCGAATACGGCGCGCACATGATTAGAATAAATCTCCTCGAACTTCTTCCGCGATGCAAAACAATAATGGCGATAACGGATCGCCTGTCTAACCCCTCGAAAATAGGAGAATTAACCCACATGCGACCCATTCAAAAGGATCGAATTCGGAAGATTGAAGGATAATTTCAATCCAAAGTGAACGAACACTTCTAAAAAACCAAGGCGACGTAAACTTGTATCGAAACCCTAATTAACAGATATCAAATGACTTGCGGATATCAATTTTTAAAATCATATTGGCATCATTCTCGACCTGAAAACATTGAAGCCTTACAAACCAAAGCTATACGATCGTGAATCACTGCTCGGGATAAATCAAACCGTAGGAGACAACTAGGTAGAAATGATAGAGCCCGGTCAGTCGCCAAAATCTTGGTGATGATCTTAAAATGAAAATTACTCATCACAATCGGCCGGAAAAACTAGCTTTCAAACCCAGGACAGACATTGTAACGAAAAAGAATGGATTGCCGCCACCACATCCTCGTAAATTACGTCCCAAAAGTGCTGATAGAACCTCCCATTGAAATTGTCCTATCTGAGAACTGTCCAAACCCATATCAAAAGTCGCGTCTTTTATCTCTAACTCCGAAGGAATAGCCGTCAAAAGAGCGTTATCCGTCATACCAACCGTAGGAGAAATAACCCGATCAACCAAAGTATAGTCCAACTAATGTGACTGTGTTCTGCGAAGAGGTCCGTATAGAAGGAAATAATATGATTTCCAAGAACAACCGGATCATCGAGTAACTACCGTCAACCATTAGACCCTAGATCCCCAGGCATCCATTACGAATCGACAACGGCGATGGAAAAATGCCGTGTTGTGGTCCCCATCCTTCAACCAAGCCGAACGGGCTTTCTCGCTTCAGAATTCAGATTGTAATAGCAACGTCACGAGACAAAGCATTTTGAGCATCAAGTTCCATGTCATGACGCACCGCAGTGAAACCCTCGGACTCAATATCTGCCTGAATCTGATGAACTTTCTCCATCTGGTTATCCACCTGATGATTAACATCCCCAAAGACGTCTTTATTCCAAACCTTAATAGTCTGTCACAGCCTCTTGAGCTTCCACATGACACGCAACAAACGATTGAGCGACACGCACGGGAGTGCCCAAGAGGCAGTAACAATGTCCCGGAAAGAATCATGATGAATCCACATGCACTGAAAACGGAATGGGACCAACCCCCTGAGGACGGAGGAAGAGCAAGAAACCAAAATGGGATGGTGGTCTGAACTAATACGGGAAGAACCAAACCCTTAACAACTTGCCAAAGAGAGAAAAATCAACATGTTGCTAAAGCTCGATCCAATTTTGCCTGGAGAAGGGAAAGAGGCGTCACGAGGAGCACCAAGTGATTGCCTTTCCGTTATGCGCACAGGGAACAACCCGGCGTCCTCCAAAAATCCCCAAATCCCGACAAGAGGCCTGGGGAAAGAATACGATGGTTCGACGCTCATGATGACCCAAAACTGCGTTAAAGTCTCCAATAAGCATCGATCATCAAGACCCAAATTCTTCAACTCCAACCAAAGCGTCGCAGAGCAATATGATCACATAAACCATGAGCAAAATCAATATGAAAGATCAAAGAACCCAATTGAACTTGCGAAACAATACACCGAGAACAAGACCAAACTGATTTAGGATAGAGATTCCCGCATCACGTAAAAACCCAAATATCAGCCGGATGTTAGCCCGAAAGCTCGAGCCACGAATCTTAACCCCAAACTACTCCAATAATAATCCAAAATCGATGAGATGTCCACCTTAGCTCACAGATAGCTACAATGGAAGGTTTATGTTTCGACATAAAGCCTTAAGAACATTACTTAAAAGCAATGTTCCCAATCCCTCGGATGTTCCCGGGAAGATGCAATTCATTGAGACGGTGGGGGTGCCGCCCATGATGATCTCATGGTAAAAATAGGAGTATGGTGTCTTGCAGAGTCCGACGATTGAGCATGAGCCACTTCATCCGCATAGTCTGCTCATCTCTTAGAAGGCGCAAATTCTAACTCATTCGGCCCTAGGCGACCGGATTCGATTGTAATGTCATGAATTGCTGGTGATGGACCCGTAGTAATGCTCTGAATTAACCTAGATTTAGCCGAATCAAGGAGTCTGTCCCGGAAGGCACGTCTCGAGCTCGGATAGGCTTTTCCAATGGATCTTTGAACCGTAAGAGGCAGAATAGTGGAGATGGGGCCGGTGTTAGAAGTCGGGGCTTCGAGGATCAATTCCCGCGCTGTATAATCTGACTGATAATCTGCGGATGGTTGGTCAGGGGTGTCATCTGAAGCAAGAGCCTCAAAAGTATTACTCATATGTATGTCGAAGGGCAAGTGACTATTGCACGCGGTAGGGGATCTACTCGCATAGTCGAACCCTTATTTCCCATTGAGTCGTCAATGGCCTTGACCTTGTCCTTTGCACAAGACGGTAAACTTTATGAACTCGAGCGTCCTCGTTGAACGGAGTTGAGGCGAGCCGTCGAAGTCTTTGGCACGCCCATGTTCGAGAGTGGCGAGCCTTTTCAGAGTGAGTTTCCCACAGAGTAAGACGGCAAGAAGCCGTCGAGTGTCCCGTAATATAACACTTTGAACAAAATTTAGAAAGTTTCTCATAACTAAGTGACACAAAAGAACACTCGACCAACTCATTCCACCATAATGTGATCCTCCAACGGTTTAGCGAGATCAATATCCACCAAAGACGCGAATGAAATGTCCTAGAGAATTATCAAGCGATCACACTGATCAATTTGTAATGGATTTCCAATAGATCAAGGCGATCCCTATGATGGTATTAGGATCCCAATATTCCAAATCGAGCTCGAAAATGCGAACCCAAACGCGGCCACAAAAGTGTGCACCTTGCGGATTGAAATCCAGGACCCATGGGGAGAGTCGAATAGTACCTGGATTTAGTGCCCAATTGATACGTAGTTGAGCACGAGCTCAATCCTGCGTATGGAAAAATTTGACACAAAAGTATCCCTTGCCCAAAGGGAATTAGTTTCAGTCATTCTTAATACCACTATAGCTCGGATAGCCTTTTATGCAAAAGCATAGTAGGCCATGGCTTATTACCTTTTCCCAAAATAACCCGCCCGATCAAAGAATAAAAACTCGGCAAGGGGTTGTTGGTAAACATTTTTGTCAATAGTAAGAATAATTTTTGATATGTTGAATCGTGAACTGATATTTGGAAAACCAATCTTTAAGTCGCAGCAATTATTTCTCCTGGAACACCAATCCATAATTGCTGGAAATGATGTATTGTCCATCCGGATTATGAAATGGTGACCAATAAGATGAAATTCAAACTTCTTGATGCTATTCTTCACGGCAAGGATTTCCTTGTAGACAACATGGTAATGCTTCTCGGAATCTTTGAAATGACCACTTGCATGTCCACAATAAAAGATTTTCCCATCTTCTTTTTCAAGCAAAATGGCTCCCCAATATTCATCACTAGCATCGGTCGGATGAATTCAAGATGCTCGCATCCGAGGGATACTTCGAGAACATGACCATGACCCAAGCACTGGACTTGTATTGGGAAAAAGACTCAAGTTGTGCGAAGAAGGCGATAAGCGGACTTGAGATCCTCTCACCGATCCTCTGGGTCACTCTCTTTGGAAAGAAGAAGGCCCCGAGTACAATACACACCCGAGGAAGAAGTAGAAGTAGTGGAGGAAGAGGTTTCAAACCTAGACCTCTACCCAAAACATTGAATACATAGATTCGGGGAAGAAAGGAGGGATCTATTGGGCTGGGTTTGGCGAAGTAGGCAACCTTCAAGTGGCCAAGAACAATGTTGAATATGTAAAGAGAATCGAAGAAGAAAATCGAAGACAAACTCACCATTTGTGGGAAAAGAGACAAGAAAGAAAAAGAAGAGATGAAGGCGCGGGAAAAACATGAGAAAAAGAAAGCGGTGAAGAGGAGAAGAGAAAAAAGGTCGAAGAAGGCACGTGAGTGATGAAGAAAGAAGGAGGCGGCGAAGGAGATGAAGTGTTGTTGTCCACCCTTCATGTAATTTACTATTGTAAATACATAAGTATGTAAGTCTTACACATTGAATAAGAAATTTGTAATTTCTCTATTTTTTTGCATAGACATAGATGTTTGCTCGATACACTTTGTAAACAGATTGTGTAAAGGACAAGAATGTTATGATCAATAAAAGATTGATTCTACGCATACATTCTCTCTTCTTTGCACTACTGTATGTATCTTTGATGCTTACATTTTTGCATGTATGTTTTAAGTTTTGGCATCATCAAAAAGGGGAAATTGTTGGGAATTTATTGTTTAGATTTTGATGAATGCCATGTAAAACTTAGACTAGAAAGTTGGCACCCCATTTTCTTTGTAATTTGCATTGTAATAGATAGGGTATTTCTGAGCCGAGTCAAGTCGGCTATGCTGGATATGCATGAAGTCAATCAAGGCTAAAATGAAGACTCATTGTGAAGCGGTGAGTATGGCAAGGAGGAGAAGTCAAGAACTCGATTGAAGGAGTATCGGTTGGTTCTTGTTTGTGAGAAGTGTCGATCAAGTCAACTCTAGAAAGCGAGTCAAGTTGAAGTGACGATGAGTCTTCCAATGATTGGGAGCCGACTCGAAGTCACCTGGGAAGTTAAGGAACCGCTGCGGTCAAGTCAAGACAATCAAAAGAGTCCGTTGCCGGAAGTCAAGAAAGTTACTTAAATAAGTAATACTTCCATGCTTTGCAATATTCTAAAGTGCTCGATCCCTTAAGCGTGCAAAAGGAATAAACCAATGGGAAGCACTTTGCACTTGTGTCGAGGCTCGAAAAGTGAAGGTTCATTTAATACGAGGTAATGTCAACATCAAGGATCGCAACAAGACTAGCCAACGACCAATAGTGTCTTTTGAAAATCAGCCTATCTCTTCCACGGGCGGTTTTTGAAAGAGCACTATAAAAGCGAGATGAATCAATTTGAGAAGAAGAGACCTTGCATACCGAACCACGAACATTCAAGCTAATATTCGAGTTGTAACCAAGCAAGATATTCTCAAGTTATTCAAGCAAATCCTCAAGCCTAAACTTGAAGGAAATCGATCCAACACCAAGCTTTGAAGGAAAGATAACCTCATCTTTGTTGAAGAGAAACTTTTGAAGAATCAAAAGGGGTCTACATTCCAAAGAGGATTGTAGAAAGGTTCAAGGTCGAACCAGTCTCAAGTTATTGGAGGGCTTCGTGATCAAATCCAAGAAGCTTGAGCAAGTGAGTGAAGTAGCAAAGCGATCGCCTGTGAAGAAGGCTGAGTCGGACGAGAAGCCAACTTTGTGTGACCAAGGCATCTCGGGAGTCCCAAAGGATCAAGTCGGTTGTGTGATCAAGACTTGTATCCGGGTGTTAACCACTTTGTACTCGATCAATACTTAGTGGATTCCTCCGGGAGTTGGAGAAGAGAGGAGTAGAAGAATTACCCCATTTTCGAACCTCTATAAAATTTATTGTGTCATTTACATTTCAAAGATTTTATTTATCGCATACTACATTATATCTCATTGATAATTTGCATTCCAATTGATATTTAACTAAGTGCTAAATTCAGGTGTTAAAACAAACTTAAACCAAATTCAAGGGTGTTAAGTCTTCCAATGAAAATCTCATCACATCCAAGTTAAGTATAAGACTAAGCGGTGAGTTATTCTATCAACAACTCGGTCGAGTCCGTTGAGTGGCTAACTCTGTGGTTAACTAACTTAGTTGTCCATCAAGGACTTAGGCAGAAATTAACTTTGAATATATTTAAAAGGACTAAATTTCGAAAAGTTGGTAAGGTTTATTCAACCCCCCTTCTAAACCTTACACTCAAACCCCTTGAGACATCTGATCCCTTAAGTTGCCACAATTTGTGTGATCAGGCCAAGCTTGTACTGTCACCATTTTGTAACAGATTCTGATTAAATTAGTGGATTCCTCCAAGGGTTGGAGAAGAGTGGATTAGAGGAATTACCCCATCCTCGAACCACTATAAAATTGCTAGTGTCATTTACATTCAGCACACTTTAATTCTTGCATCTTATTATTGATGTTTGTTAATTTGCTAAGTCAATTGATAATAACTAAGTTTAAAACAAGTGTTAAAAAACATTTCAAACTAAGGGTGAAAGTCTTTCGCTGTAAAAACCAAGTCTAGTGAATATTTAAAGAGTTAACTGAATCAGCTGAGTTATACTATCAACCACTCAGTCGAGCCTGTTGAGTGGCTAACTCTGTTATGTAAGTAAACTAAGCTGTCAACCAAAGACCTAGCTGACTTGAGTCTCCTCTGAATTTAAAAAGGACTCAAATTGAAAATTTGGTAAAGTTTATTCAACCCCCTCTCTAGACTTTACTTATCACCTCTTCGGACCTACAACTAGATTTACTTCCATCTTAATAACTCTTTCAAAAATTTGAAAAGATTGTTGTGTTGATAGTTTTCAAAAGCAAAGAGATCTAGTTCAGTGACCAGTGTGGAAGATTCTTTGGACCAACCGCTCTGATACCACTTATAGGTCCTAAGAGTGTCAATGCAAGTCTAGAAGGGGGTCGAATAGACTTTACAATTTTTTGATTTTTATCACGATTTCAAACTCAAATTTTAGAAAAACGTTAAGTCCTTTAGAACAGCTAATTTGAAATTCAGCAGGAGAGTTAACAACTCAACAGTTCTCTTGACAGAGATGTTTAAGAGTAACTCATTTAAAAATTACAACTTTCACAAATTCGGTTTTCTTTTAAACACAACAAAGTCGACACGTGAACCCTTTCAAGTTTCTTGCAATCAACACACAATATTTTATTGAGTTATTTAGCAAACAAGTATAGCAAAGTAAATAGCGAAATGTAAATGCGAAAAAGTAAATGAGACACAAATTTATAGAAGTTCGAGTATGGGGTAATTCCTCTATGTCCACTCTTCTCCTACTCTAGGAGGAATCCACTAAGTATCAAGTAACTTTAGATACAAAGTAAAAAGAGTCCTAATAACTTTGGTCACACAAACTAATCGCATATACTCATACTTTCACTAGATCTGCTCACACATCCCTCTAGCTACTTTAGCTCATAGTCACTGCCAGACTTGATCACAACAACCCTCTTGCATTTATGTCCTGGTTCGAGAAGAATCTAACCAAAAATCCGTGACTTCAAGGAAATGTGAACCCCATTTCGGTTTTTATACTTGTTCCTCTTCAACTATGTTCAACAACCTTAATCTTTCACAATAAGTGTAGGATAAGGAGTTCTTGTGTAGGCTTGAGGAATTTTCGATTTAGCGTGAGAGAGATTTTTGCTCAATTTTCAACTTGTGTCTCTTGTTGATTTGCTTGCTTGTGTTTATCTCTTGTGTCATATTCGTGCTCATTTCTCCATGTTGAATTCCTCAGCTTTTATAGTGATGATTTGAAATTTGTCTATTGAAAAAATAGATAATTTCAAATCACACTGTTCGACAATTGACATGTCTTTTCGTTGCATCTTGATGTTGGCCTTTCCTTGCATGCTTCTGCCTTTTTGCATATGTCTGAAACTGGCAGTTTTGTAGGTGTTTTCTATTGATTATATATCTTTTGCATTCATTGAATGCATAACACCTTTATGGTCAGACATAATACTTTCGAGTAATGAAAATCTTCCTTGGACTGAGTACAACGGACCTACTCTGTTGACTTGAGCCTTATAGTTGCTTAACCCCACTTGACTCATCTTTGAGTCTTATGATAAGTCTTATATATGACTTTTGTTTTGACTCTTCTGACAGTCTTCTGCTTTAAACTTAGCTGGTACTACTCTGTTGAGAGTCTTTTGAGACTTTGATATTCAGCTGTGAGTCTTGTGAAACTTTGATACTCAACATTGTGTCTTCTGAAACGCCTTCTGCAAGTCTTCTGCACACTGACTTGGTTGTATTGAGTCAGCCAATATCCTATCTAATACATAAGCAGAAATTACATTGAATTGGGGGGTCAACTTCCTAATACATAGTTTTGTAAGCACCATCAAAATTTATACAAATAAATTTCTTAACAAAGGGATCCATTGAATAAAATTTATTAGTAAAGGGACCAAATTGAACATTCTTGTAAACATATGGTACCAAATTGACATCGTTGTTTCTATAATTGTTTTTAATAAAAGTTGGAAAACTATTTCCACCTTAAAAATTAAAACCTTTTTATCCAAACTAGCGTTTTACCCGTGCAATGCATGGGTGTATATTGTGAGGCTTCTGTTTTGTAGTGTGACGTGTGCATTTTCTTAATAATTTTATTAATTATATCTCTTGTATTATAATAACTTTGATATAGTATCAAACAATAGACATGAAATATTATTTAATATTTTTTTATTGATGAAGTAAATAAAGAAAAAATATCATACTTCGTAATTATAAATAATACATACAAGGTTGTGTATTTATATTCCATCTTCAAAAAGTGATTTTTTTCATAGAACCGCACAGGGCGTACCTACATCGCCTATTTCATTTTTAGTCATGTCTAAATTTTTAATAAGTGTGAAAATTGGTGTTACATTTTTCAAGGTTATAGTAGCAAATTCGGATGAAAGTTTATTTTTCAAAGTTGTTTGTATATGCAAATTGGCGGCAAAGCTTTTTGCAAAAGCAAATTATAAAATAAATAAAAAAGTTAACACGCGTATATAAGATAATAGGAGAACTAAGTACAATAATTAATGAAATAGAGTCAACAAAATATATAGTTTTGACAACATTATTGTTTTTATTAGATTTATTTTTCGGAGATATTTTTCATTTGTGCCGATTTTTCCATGTATTTTATTTATTCATGTAATTAAGTCAATTTTTAATTTTGTTTTGAAATTTAATTGTGGAGATTTGTATTGTACTATTTGAATTTTCTATTCATTATATTCTATTCGAGTTCTCATATTTGGTATTTTCGAGATGGGCGATGCATGTATTTCTACAAAAATAATTTTTAGTGATTGCAAATTTTTCAGAATTTCAATAAATAATTAAAATAGAAATTTAATTAATTTAATTATAAATCATAAAGTTAAACAATATAAAATAAATTATTATATTAAAAACTCTCTTTAAGGACAATAAATTTGGTTGATGAATGTTAATTGTATTTATTTATTGAACATGTTTATCTATAAGAAAGTAACAATTTGAAAAACAAAATACAATTTCTCAATGCTAAATATTAATGTATTATACTTTCAATACAATTAACAAATAAAGTCATTTTAAATTCCAACACTTTATGGTTTAAAAAGTTAAACAATTGTTAGAATTATTAAAGGATTTAAAAGTTTCATTTTAGGGAAATTAAACATTTCAAAAAATGAAAGCTATTCTATTTTTATATATGTACATATATCAAACAAACAACTTCATATCTAATAGTCAAAATGTACAACTTTAAAAGTTGAATATCAAAATACACTGATAAATATTAAAAAATTCTATTAACATGAAAAGTATATTAATAAATATAAGAAGTAATTTTCTATATACATTATTATGAATATAACTTCATATTAAATAAAAACTTTATTTCTTCTTACATGAATATATATTATTATAATGCTATGTATGGATATATATATAATATATATAATATTTGGATACATATTTTGAGATATTTTCTTCAATTAAAATAAATATTTTTTGATTGAATTTAATCAACTTAAATACAATTCTATATAATTACGAAGAAATTAGATAAGCTCAAATATAAACTATACATGTATTATAGATAGTCAAAATACATGAATATACAAATTGATGTCCATGGCTCAAATGCGTAATTTTTTAAAGCCCGTTATAAAATAATGAGTAAGTGTATCATATATTTTCTTTTATTTATTATGTTTATTTGTTTATTTTGTATATGCAATATAGGTGTCAAACTGAAGACTGTAAAATATGATTAATTGGATATATTATACGTCAAAAATGGAGATAAAACGGTAAAAATTATTAAAATTTTAAATAAAAAGAAAAAGATAAATATAATAATTAATGCAGTACACATAGAGATTTAGAAAGCTTATATAACTCTATCTTTTATATAACTTTAAAAAGTAATTTATTTAAAGAAAGTTGACCACCAAAGATAGTAAAATCTCATTTTATTAGTTAAATCCAAATTGCAAAAAAAAACATTATTCTTTCTAGAAACTGAAAAGTGGGCGGGAAAAAGTAAGAGTTACTATTCTAAGAATAGTCTCTTATTATATATACTAGTATTTTACTCGTGTGATGCACGGGGTGAGATGTGTCATTGATGTTGAATTACATTTGTTTAAGAAATACATTACCAATGAACACAAAAATATACAAATAAAACACTTTAGATCAAGACATTTAAAATTACAAATTTTGAAATACTTTTTGTACACAACATTTATTGTCTGTTTGTTTTTGGATTTGTCATCCCCACAAACTAATATTTTCAAACTCGCGATTGGTGACTCTAGAAACAAGAACACATAATTGGTCATGATCGAAAACCGAATTCTTCAAATAAAGCCCGACATTAGAGAGCAATTATCCTCGCTCTTGTTTATAGTCATAACGTCATTTAAACGATCGAGAGGAAATTGTCACTTCTAAAACTTGAAAGGTATTTTAAGGTCGGATGGAGTTAGTGTCACTCTTGGAATCAATACCTTATGACCCACATTGGCGCCGATTAGAATCTCATAAAATTTAAACATTTTTAATTTTATATTTTATAATTAATAGAATAGATATTTCAAATAAGTTGCAAACATTTTAAATAAAAGTATTTCTAAGTAAAAATATAATATATCAACAAAAAGAAATTGGGTTCATTTTGAGCCCAATAAAAATTAAAGCCCAATAAGAAAAAAAATGAAACAAAATCCATATAAAACAACAGCCCCATTTCGGAAGCTTCCAGAATGGGTTTTCACTATCAATGGCTGAGATTAAAAAGTCTTAATCAATGGTGTAGAACACTCCACTCAAAACATAAGCAAATTTCATTTTCTAGGGTTTACTCTCCATTTTCGCCATGCATCTCCTTGCAATCGAAAATCGAAGTTCGATTTTTCGTCTGATTTTCCGGCCGTTCATTTTTCGAAAAAAATATAATATCATTTATTTTATTTAGCACAAATCTTATTCTGTTGTTCTTAATTTTCGTCATCGTTCATAGAGATGCAAAATCCACACCTTAAATTTCATAGGTCGTCCATCGGGAAAACCAATCCCTTACGGTGAAAATCGAGAATGATATTTACCTAACGCTAGATCGACCAAGATATGAACCAAGCCGTTCATCTATATGGTAATTCCTTTTTTAAAAATTTTTTAACAAACATTTTAGAAATAACATCTACATATTTTTCTTTTTTGCATGTTTATAATAATTTTCTTTGATAATTTTGGTGAGATGTATGGTCCATGTGAAGCCCCGATTTTTCCGAGCGTGTGATTGATCCTTTTATCGTCTATGTACTTTATCGACTATTTTACCGCGTCACTTTGATGGGTAAATATTAATAATAAATATATTTTTCATTTAATTTTATTTTTATTTATTACTTGTGGTCATAAACGTTTATTAATTCTATTTCACATTAATGATCACTTGATTGATCATTATTACTATTTGTATATTTATTAGTCACCTTAGAATTTTAAGAGACTATTTAGTTAGAGACTTATACCTTATAGAATTAAGAATTTGATTTAGAATAAGTGATCATGAGACGTATAAGTGATCAAGGAAATCATTAATTATTTTGGAGATTGATATTATTCATCTATTATCATCAAATTTGGGACAAAAAAAATATGGAAATACCACAATTTCCACTATAGTGACGACCAAGAGGAGCTTTTTGGTGTAGAAATATCTTCCAACTCTTGTACATATACACCTTATGTTATTCATCTTGTGTATAGTTACACCATTAATTCAAACATTATACTCATTATCTTATACATCAATTCTTTAATATTAATTTCCCCAACTTATTCCCACTCACCCAACATTCTTTCCTTAACCATCCTTTGCCCATACCTTTGACCCTCCTTTTGTCTCCATGCAAGAGACAAATTACAAGACATAGAATTTGATCAAAAATTCCCTCTCCCTCTCACCATGTGGATCCACATAGCCAAAAATGAACAAAAATTTGTTCATTTTCACCAACACATTTTGATCTTCAAGCTAAACCTATTCCTTCTCTCTACAATTCATTCACTTCTTCAAATCTTCAAGAACAATTCCTTCAAATCTTTAAGAACAATTCCTTCACATCTTCAAATCTTCAAGAACAATTCCTTCACATCTTCAAATCTTCAAGAACACATCCTTCACATCTTCAAATATTCAAGAACACATCCTTCACATCTTCAAACATTCCTTCATATCTTCAAGAACACCTTCTTCATATCATCAAATACTTCCTCTTTCTTCAAACACTTAACAAAAACACAAGAATTCTCCCTACTTCTTCATCAAATTCGAACACTCCTCTCTCACAAGGTAAGAAATTTTGTTCTTCAATCCAACTTGATATCCTATAGCTCATCACCTTCTCTTCTTAACTTAAGTTCAATTTTGATTTTTGGAGGTACACATAGAAGACTACATAAGGACATGCAAGCATTGTGGTCACCTTAGAAGACCTTGAAGAGAAAGTGTTGGAGAATTGACTATAAGGTAAGATTTTGGAGACTAATGCCCTTTTCTCTCCTTCTTCCTATTTTCTTCAAATTTTAACACCCCTTTTTCATTTTTGAGAAATAGGGGCTGACCTTAAGTGGTTTTGAGGGTGATCCAAAAATTCCAACTTTGAAGCTTCTACTAGTTTCATTTCATCTACTACACAAGGTAAGTGTAGTATTTTCAATTTTCTCCACCTTCTTCTTTTTGTCCTTAATTATTCACTCATTTTTCTAACTCTTAATTTTTGATATTTTTTTTTTTTTTTTTACTTAGGGGTTGTCCTAAGTGAGTTTCAATCAAGTTGTGAAATTTATCCTTTTATTCCACAACTATCCAATTTTAAGGTGGGTGGAAAAATCTTTCCAACTTCTAGGTGTTTTTCTTAAATGTATGTAGTATTTTGTTATTGAGCACTTGAGATATATATATTATGTATTGAATGTTAAATTATTGTATCAAGTTGTGAAAATTCTCAAGTGATGCTCAAAATTGCTATTTATTGAAATTTAGGTGCATGCATGTACACTTTATTGTTGTATTTGATGAATTCTTGTATGAAATGGACATGCATGTGTATGATCCTTGAAATCCATGTTTTGTATGACTTATAACCTGGACAAGTCGAGCATAATTGATTAAATTTCAATTTTGGACTTAAAATGCAAAAATAGAAAGTTGGTGGACTTAATTGCAAGAAAATAAAACTTAAGGGACCCCTCTGCAATTTTCGAGTATTGGGACTGTACTCAGGTTCAAAAATGATGTTTGGATATTTTAGTAAAGTTTTAAGAGTTTTAAGATAAATAAAATCAACCTTTAAAAGCCTAAGGACTAGATTGTAAAATTTTAGAAGTTTGAGGGCTCCATTGCAATTTTTGAAACTGTACCAGACCCTATTTTTAAAATTTGAAATTTTAACTCTTAAGGGACTGAAAATAACATATTTTAAGTGTATTCCAAAAATCCAAGTGTTTAGAGCTTGGAAAGTAATTTTATAAAAATTGAGGGACCAACTTGTAAAAGATTAAACTTGAGGACCCAAATAAAATTTCCAGGACTTATACTGTCCATGTACCTGGAAATACTAATTTAACTATAACTTAATGATATTTTGGACCCAAGGTTCAAATTTCATAACAATTGGACCCCTAAAAGCCTTAAACACAATTATTTTAAAATGGGACAAAAATGAGATTTTCAAAAGTTAAGGGACCTGTACTTATTTATTTTTGAAACTGTTTTTGTCCCAATATCCAACTGACCTTAGTGACATTTTCCAACTGGAATCACAATAAAAGCCCTTCCGGTTTGTGAGTTCCAATTATTTTAAACTTAGGGCACGAAATGACAATTTTAACAAATTTGGGGCCAATGTGAGAATTTTATAAAAACTAGACCTCAAAACATTAAAAACCTGAATCTCTGAATAATTTAGAGAATTTAGGAACTGATCTCATAATTTTTCCAAGGTCGGGACATTTAATTATTCAATTTGTAACCCCAAAAGTATTTGGTTTTTACAAAACGGGGCTAATTGTAAATTTTCTTTTTAACAAGGACGCTCTGACTTTAATAATTAATTAAAATATTTTATTTTATCAAAAATTTCTTGACTTATCGGATCGTCTTGACCGAATACCCAATCGCGGGCGACTTCCCGTCTTGCGATTTCGAATCTATAACGGGACATATGTTTCACCTAATCTTTCAAGATATCGAAGATTGCTTATCCTCCCGATACTCATCTTCATCCAAATAACTCCACCAATGCCATAATTGCCACTCGCAATTTTCGAAAATTTTCCTGAACTGCTTCCCTGAATCAATAATACTCGACTGTCTGGTTGACTACCTAAACTTGTATTTACTTTCCTGTCTGAGTCAACTTGGTGTGTCGAGCTCACAGTCGGAATGGATACGTCGGGGATGGAACCGGCGCTCGGCTTATTTCACTCTCCGCCCCATCGTCCTAATCCAACTAAGGGATGGAGTTTGTCCAAGGGAAGCGGGTTGTAGTACTTGAGGTATAATCATGATTATGACAATCCGGGCCTAGCTAGCTCTACTGTGGATTTGTCTTTCCCTATGGAGCGATAAGGTGACAAGTCTTGGACTATCTTGCTCGGGGAGTTACAAGGAAGAACGAAGGAATCGCTGTCTGATCCATACGATTCTGGAGTTAATCAGACCTATTTGGTTGGCGCTATAAATTTGTGCATAACCGCTACTTGTATTGCATTGGTTGGCACTACAAATCAGTATGCAACCATTACTTGTCTTGCATAGGATTGGCGCTACAAACCGTACGCAATCCTACCGCCTTGCACGAATCACATAGTGCCTGTGTGACCACGAATCAAGCTTTTCTTAAACTATATAAGTATATTACTTAACTATATTTATCACGACGCTTGTGGACTGTGTGTGAAATCATGCATCATATCTCACGCATTTTCATACAACTATTTTTCTCGCATTAACTATATATATCGCCACACTCGCACACGATCACCCCATCCACTAGATTTTTGTCTCATCCTCCTCCTGTTTTCTAACCTTTAGATGATGACTATGTTGAAGATGTCGAACCGCCACAGATCGATTACCCTCGCCCGCTGTCGAACTTGCATCCTTTTTCTCGATGATTGTACTTATTTCATGTACTTCCGATGTTGGACTACCATTTATCCTGCTACTTTTTCTCTCTTTGATCGTAATTTAATTTAAGGCGTAGGATCCTTTGACATTTAAGATTGGGATATTGTGTACTTTACATTTTAGTTTTGGCATGTAAACTTATTCGTAATTATGTCGATGTATTTTGGATATTGTTGGACTTTAAGATGTAATTCATACTTATGTTTATTTTTATTTCCACGCTTTATACTCTATTTCACTTGGGATTGTTGTATCATTTGTCTAGACTGTTGGGTTTATTTATGTTTAATTGGTTGATTATCGTCGCGTCTGTGGGCGTGACGGTCATGACCTCGAGATCCATTTAAGTAGGTAAACTTTATATTTTATGCTCAATTTGTTTTTCGATTTTTCATTTACATTCACAACTTTAAAAAAAAAATCTGATTTATTTTAATTTTTAGATGTCGCTCGGGTAATTTATGTTATGTGATTTTGTTTTTTACACACATCCTGTAAATTCTTAAATTAACAATTTTTTTATCCCTTTCGGATAGATTGTGAAATTTCACAAACAGATTCATTTGACTCTATACTTATCTCTATTAAAACAAGTTACTTTTTTTTTAACACTTCATACTTAAACTAACATTTTTTCATGAGTTTATATTGAACTTTTTGTGATTTTTGTTGTGATTAATTAGATCTATGTGGAACTTTTTGTGATTTTTTTTGTGAATCTTAATTGTTGCCGTTTTAAAATTGCTACATGCATGTCCTTCAATACATGTTATACTGTTTTTGTGGGAACCTAAAATTAAGTCATTGTAATTTTGTTTAAAAATTAATAAAGTTTGTGGTCATTCATGATATTGATGTGATATTATTTATACCTTAATTTTCTTCTCGTAGAATAAACATATTTAAGTTTGTAAATTTTTTTCTTGTGATATATCTATAGTTAAATACTCAAATTTGGTTGTAATTTTTTTCTATGGTGGTCATAGAATGGATGTCGAGCTCTTATAAAAGATCAAAAAGACGAAGAATACGACTTGTTAAAACTACTAGTATGCGGTAAGATAAGTCCATAACTATGCTATTTACACAATATAAATTTCTATCTATTGATAAGTTTATTTTTATCCTGCTCATTTATATTTCACAGTATTAAAAGCAATAGAACTACATGCGTGGACTAAATACATGGATGAAGAACATCATGTACAGATAAGTAAACCATATATTTCATATTGTTCTTACAAAATACATAAAACAATGAACAAAAAAATACCTCAGCATACAAAAAATAGAAAATTGATTAATCACATTGCATAATTCACAATAGTTTTTTCCCAAATAAATTCAAAACATATATCTGTAATCTATATAGAAAAACAAAAACAAACACATACACTAACATATATCTATATACATAGGTTTGTATTGCCAGTATACAATATTGTTGTAATTGTTTTGACACATCTTGCGTTTACTTCCCAAAACCGTATGTCCGGTAAGCTTTCTCATACTTTTACGTAGGCGTATCTGTTTAACACCGGTGTCTCTAAACTTAGTTGTATATCCAGCAGTTCATAAAATATTTAATTCTGTCGATTTGAATCTCTGAAAGAAGCTCAAAAGTCATAATCATTTGAATGGTTTAACATATTTATATATTGGTGATAAAGTTTCAAATATGGTAAAATATTTATATGGTAAATGTAATTATGGTTCTTGATTATTATGAGATTCAAATCGTGTAATATGTTATAAAATCTCTGAAATTAATTGTCTTGTAAATATTTATAGAAAATAAACAACATTATTTATTCTTTAATGAATTTATTTTGTAAAGATGGACTTTTTTATAATCATTGTTAGAAGAAGGATATTTTTATGGGAGAATTTCATAATAGGGTCCAAATATAAGAAAATCTATCACTTCAAGACCTAAAATTCCAACCTTCTCAAATCAAGACCCGATTTTTACTTTTTTTCTCAAATTGGGCCTTCTCTCAAATTTTGGGTTCTCACTTCAAGACCCAATATTTTAAAATTCTCAAATCAAGAGCCAATTTTTATTTTTTTCTCAAATCGGGCCCTCCCCGAAATTTTGGGTTCTCACTTAAGGTTTTAGAATTTAATAAAAAGAAAAATATTAGTGTAATTTATCATGTCAACCACAAATATTATTTTTCTTTCTTTTTTTTTGTAAATTTTTTTTCCTAATCCATACTTATTGTCAATTTTATTTAACGTGTAGATACCGGGATCTATAAATTTAAATGTATGTAGCTAGCAAGATGAAAAAAGTAGTAGAATATTTATCGGTTACTAAAAAATAAGACATCTAAATTATGAATAAAAAAGAATTAGTAAAATATTTTTCGGTTACTAAAAACGTAAGATATTCAAATTATGATTGAATTTACAGTATAAAAAAGTATCGATTAGGAAAAAAATGAATGCGCGAGAAAATGAAAAGATAACGAAAAATATTTTTTGTGGTCGGCGTGATAGAATTACAATAACATTTCTCCTTTTTTTTAAAAAAAAAATTTAAAACCTGAAGTGAGAATCCTAAATTTGGGAAAGGGCCCTGATTCAGAAAAAAATAAAAATTAGGTCTTGATTTGAGAAGATTGAAATTTTGGGTCTTGAAGTGAAAACCCAAAATTTGATGGAGGGTCCATTTGAGAAAAAATTAAAAAATGGGTCTTGATTTGAGAAGGTTGAAATTTTGGGTCTTGAAGTGATAGATTTTCTTAAATTTGGACCCTATTATAAAATTTTCCCTATTTTACACCGACAAATATGGTACCATATTTATCAAAATAATTAAGATTTCGTTTAAATTTGATACATTTACTTGATATTTTCAAATTATAAATACGATTATTTAAAATATATTTACGTTTTTTATTATTGTAAATGGAGCCTGTATATGTTTTATTTTTACTGCACTTGGTATTAAATTGTCCAAAAACACGTGTGTATATCTTTTAGTATTTTTATCAAAGATGCTTTTATGCATGAAATTCTTGAGTGGCATGTTTACTAACTTTTATATAAACTGATATTGTGTCTTTCGTTTAATATCATGCATACCATAAATCTAACTGCTTTTAATATTTTTTCTCGTCTTTGCAAAAAAAGATAACTATATCTCTTATTATTTTTAATAAATTTCGTTTTATATGAAATTATACAACATAGAATGCGGTATAATATATAATTTTCCATATAGATTTGAAACAGATTCTTGTTTCATATATTATTCGTTTCAATTTCACGCTAAAGAAGAGTCTTGGCTGAAAACCATTTGACCCTACACCGTGAGTGTAGTGGAATCTGTTGGTGTTTGGACTCTTCATTGTATGATGTTTTCCATTTCCCTAATCCCATTTTTATTGGTTTGAATTATTTTGTATCAAATCTATAAGTTAAAATATATATCACACTCGGTATTCTACATTGTATTTTGAGATCTCTCGCATATTTTTTAAGACAAAATAGAAGGTTGTGTTTCAATTTTGTTAGGTGGGGATTCTAAAATCTCGGCCGTCATCTCATAAATATGTAAATCTTTTGTTTAATATTAATTTCAAAATTGTGCTGAAAAGAGAAGAATGTTTTAGATATTGAACTTGGGCTCGGTTTAGACAATGGGCTCAATTTTACACAGTGGGCTCGGTTTACACAATACTTATTTGAATATTTTTTTGTTTAATGTTGAAAAAAATAGATAATTTTTTTCGACAAAAAATGATGAAAAAAAAAAAATAGATAATTTTTTTGAAGAGTCTACATGTTTAAGAAAAAAAAAAGATAGTCATTTCCTATGGTGAAATTTATACAATGATGAACAAAAGATTCAGAATCACTAAAAAACCATAATACAAATCAAGGATATTAAAAAAATAATTAAGTAAGTAGACTTTTTCAAAATAATACAAACTCAAAATAAGTTAACATTTAAACAATAAACAATATATTCAAACCAACTACTAATGAGATGCAGATTCTCAACACTAACAATTTATTCAATCCAATTAAAACTAATTATTCTAGCAAAAAGAAATTTCTAAAATCAAAAAACTAAAAAGACATCTTTAGTAATCCACGATTACAAAATTCTATTAAACATCAATCCACGATTCATGTAAAAACCTTTCAGCTACTTGAATCCTCGATTCAATATGTGTCGTATCTCTCAAACTTTAAAGCGGATCCAACATGCACAATCCCGAAAAAAAAATTAATTAATAACCAGACTTGACAAAATAGAAAACTTATATGAATGTCAGTTTTTAAAGTTAAAGATTTACCTTTTCCTTAAGGATTAAATTTATACAAATAATGATGAAAAAAATCATAATAACAAAAAAAATCCCTAATAAAATATCAAGGATAGTGCAAAAATAATTAATAAGATAATATATGTATCAAATATAATAGTTCCTCAGACTAACATAAGATTAAAAGAAAAAACATTATGTTCTAAGCAAATCATCAAACGGGATATAAATTCCCAAAACCAACATATTGTCCAAAGGGAATAAGTTCCCAAAAACAAACGAAATATCCAATGTTCTTTGAAAAACAAAGCCAAACAAATTGTTCAATGACTTCCCAATATATCCACAATCATCTAATTATTAGATTCGTCCTCTCCTGTTTAATTTCTTTCTTAAGCTTCTTGCTTTTCGATGTAGACTTCAAACAAGATTCTCTTGGGAGTAGCTTTCTCTTCTATCGGATCCTTCTTCTTTGATTTCTTGTTTGGAGTATCGACTTCGTCTCAGAGGATGATCTATTGTATAAAATTATAATAATATTATAATTTTATTACCAAATATGAAATACAAAAACTCGTCGATTGACCGTAACTAGCAGTCTGGCCCGTTAAATCAGATCTAACCCGCGACCAAGTCATTTTGGTAATTTCCGCCAATGGCATTTTTGTAATTTTCAAGTGGCGCTTTATTATTTGTTACGTAGCCTTTCAATTTCAAATGGGTATTTTTTATGTGGTGTTAAGTTGTTAGCTCTTTTTTATGTTGGTAGTTTTTGTATTTTGTATTACTTGTTACTATCAATTGTATTAGTTGTTACACTCGAAAAATATTAGTCAAAAACATCTTTTACCATGAAATTGTCCTTTTAATTATAAAACAGAGAATCACTACGAAGTTGTAAAGTCTAATACATGTTTTTAATACATCTAATACATTAGAACGCAATGTGTAATACTTTTCTACAAATTTGTCTCTTTTAATTATAAAATATATTAGCAGTCCTTCTGAAACGTATTAGTCGTCCTTCTAAAAAGTATTGGCAGTTCTTTTGAAATGTATTAGTAGTTTCCTGAAGAGTTTTTAGTATTTCTCCTGAATATACTCCCGAAATGTATTAGCAATCCCTCAAAAAAGTATTAGTAGTTCCTCGAAAAAGTATTAGTAGTTCCTTGAAATAAATTAATTTTTTCTTCCGAAATGTATTAATAGTCCTTCTGAAAAGTATTAGTCATCCTTCTAAAAAGTATTAGCAGTTCTTCTGAAATGTATTAATAGTTCCCCTGAATATAATTAAAATTTTCTCACGAAATGTATTAACAGTCCTTCTGAAAAGTATTAGTCGTCCTTCTAAAAAGTATTAGCAGTTCTTTTGAAATGTATTAGTAGTTCCCTGAAGAGTTTTAGTATTTCTCATGAATATACTCCTGAAATGTATTAGTTGTCCATCGGAAAAGTATTAGTAGTTTCTCGAAAAAGTATTAGTAATTTCCTAGAGAGTATTTTAGTAGTGCTCATCCCGTAACGTATTAGTTTTTCTTATAAAATGTATTAGTATTTCTCCATAAAAGTATTAGTTGATACTAAGACTTGTATCATTTAGTGCAATATTCATTCTTCATATCACCGAAGAAAAAAATGGAGCATCATCACCACGAGCCATCACCAACCATCGTCATTTTTCCTTTCACATTGGTGTTGTCCATTGATTAAACATTTGAAAAAAAGAAAATCTCGTTCTTCTCCTCGTCTAATTCATGGACATTTAGCAAATCTCATTCTTTTCCACCATTTCCACGCCTCGATTCAATTGAAAATCCTTTCGATTGGAAAATCCCGAAACCACGCTCGGTTTTGAATCGGGCCGGATGAGACAAGAACGGAGGTGTCGTAGCCATCGGCCAAGCGATCGTGAAAGAAGAGGCGGAGGGCGGCGACGGTAGTGTGGGGAATGTGGGCTCGCGCGCACTTGTTGTGGTTGGAGGAGGAAGAAGAAGAAGCTAGGAAGGCGGGAAATTAGGGCTCCAATCCGAATGGGCTTTTTTTTTTTTTTTTTTTTTTTTTGCACGGATCCGAGTCAAAAATGGGTAGGATATGTTGACCCGTCTAACGGATCTTTCGGAGACTAGCTCAATATGAAAAAATAATTAATAGATAATATAATTCACCTTGTCATCATCATGTTCATCTCCCACCAATTCAAAAAGAAAATGTAATTCAAAAAATAAATATATATTTGCATTAATATTAAGACAAAATCTTACCTCGACTCTCAAGAGAAAAGGTAAAATATCTCTTCACAAGTTCGCGTCCGTGGTCAACCTCATAACAGAAAAAGCCTCCCGGTAAAATGCCTAACTTGATTTTCCCTAACCCGCAACTTGAAAAGGACCCTTCGATCTACCAAAGAAGCCAAATCATCCGGGTAGTTCTTGCCGATCTCGATCATTAATTATAATCATGTTAAAATCTATTAAAAATCTAAAAAATATGATTTATATTCAAGGATGTTAAAAAGTTCTAGTATATACCTCATTCATCTCTCTCTTTATAATCTGAACACGGTTTTCCAATAAGAATCTAGAATTTCCTATCCCAACATAGAAACTATGCATTTGTAGTACCATCTCCGACTTGATCGAATCCTATATCTTTAGGTGAAAATAAATAAATTTCTCATACTAAATTTTGGAATTAGTGCAACAATTAGAAAATATCGATGAATCAAATAATATATTTCGACTCAAAATATATAATTGAAGTACCTAAAATTTCCGATTTGATAAAATTTATCGCATCGTTCACAATAGAACTTCTCTCCAAATCCTTGTTAGTTTTTAGAACACCTCTTGCATGATGAATACCACCATTCCCCAACAATATTTAGAATGGTAGCAATAATCCAAAAACTTCCAACCTATAATCGATAATTAAATTAATTTGTTAATAATATAGATACTAGTAAAAATATATAATACTAATTATTAAAATATATTACCTCTTCATTGTCATAAAGTCGTCAACCAAACGAAAAGGTGATTCACCTAAGCCAAATCATCATCGATTGATCAATTAGCGGAAAAGACACATGACTAATCAAATGGGTTGCTTTGTCCACAGTGACAATCCTATTCGAAAGGGTTAAAAAACTATATTCAATTTTTTTAAATATATTGTTATAAATATTTGAACAAAACAATTAATCTAGTTAGTAGAATACACAGTATATCATCCCTCCTTCGAAAGTCGTCAATCTCCTCAACATCGCCACCATTTACAATCAATTTTGTAATATGAAAGGTGTTGGAAACCTTAACTTCATCTGTATTTTATAAAAAAACATGGAAAAAATATTACAAACATATTTAAAGAATACAATAGCTAAGAATCAACAATCTCAATTGCATAAATGATAAGCACATTTACCTCGGTAAACTTTGGCTCGACACATTTGAACAATGACGATTAAGGGTTCAAAACTATGATCTTCTAAATATGGAAATATTTCATCCACATAATTCTCCCATAGAGTGTAACATATTTGATTATGTCGAAAAAATAATGAGAAAAATTAAACACTAAACATTAATATAAAAAATAGAACATGAGTGATACTCCAGGATCTTCAAGTGTTATATCAATAAAACGTGTCATTTTTCCAAATGAGTTCCATTGTCTTGGCCGATTGCATAGCAACAACCTTTTCGATAATATCCAAAATTATCAAAATCATTGAATTAATAGCGAAAGAGATTATATTAACAGTTTTATTATTTATTAAATTTGAAAACATATTTTGGTTACCAAAGAGAATTGTCTCATCAACTCTTTGGACATCGGATTTTTTGCAAAGCTCTTGAAATTAACATCAATCTTTGGAAAAGATGAATCATGCAATTCCACAACATGAGTTTTGCCATGAAAAAGAATTTTGTATCTAGTGGTCGGACCTATACTTGTCTGTATTATTAGACACAACAAAATCTTTTATGGCATAAATTTTGCCCTCAACAAAAAGAGTTTTTCACGTGTCAATAATTGACGATTACACAATTCGAACAATTTCTTGAATTCAATTCAAATAAAAATGCATAAAACCCTTCATTGAAAAAACATTTACAAATTACAAATGGCTTTTGGATCTAAAGGAATGAGGTTTTTGCTTGGTCAATACAAAAGAACGTTTGGTTGGCGAGAATCGTGGCTTCATTTTGATTGAAAATCGATTTCTATTCTAATAATGATTTCAAAATATAAAATTTCAACCTCTCGCTTTCGAGAATAAGAGTAGCCCAATAATCTTGTATCTAGTGGTCGGCGAAATATTTGCTTTTTTATGCTACCTTGAATCCTATCTCCCGGAAAAAAAATCTGTTTACATCGGTTTAAATTCAATAATTGATTTTTACATTAGGTAGAAAAAATTTGAAAAATACCTCTCGTGGAAGATGCATTCAAGACTCATAATGTTTGAAAATCATTGAAAGCATTCATAGAATACTTCAATACCCATTTGGATTTACTCGTATTGACATCTTTGATCAAAGAGAGCATTGATGCCATTATTTCTCCACACGTTACGAAATATATGTTTGGGAGGATTCAAAGCCGAAAGTAGTGAAGATGAATGTAATGATTACTCAATTTATAGGATTTGTATACTGATTTTTTTAGGAAAATATATATTATGATTTAGCCCAAATTAATAGTTATACGATATGATATGATTCTTATTCCAAATACGATAATCGAAAATTTGATTTTTCAATTTGTTTATCAATTTTTGTTTACACTGTTTCATTTACATCGAAACTTTTTGATTTCGATCACACTATTTTCGAATTTGAAATCTAATTTATATTATTTCGATCACGCCAATTAATCATTTCCATAAACAACTCAATTCCATTCATTCCATAAACAATCAATTCCAATCATTGTATATACTTCAGTATTAAATATTTACTTTGCGTAATAACAGTAAAAATAATTAGTCAATAGTTCCATAAATAATGCAATCGTAGTCAAAGTTTACAAAATTAATTTAATTGCAATCAATGTAATTATTTTCAGCATTCTTAATTTGAGATTACCAAATTTAGCGAATATTAATATCCTTAAATTGTTTCCGCATCCATAATAAAAATCGAAAAATTTTAGTGCTAAAAATGTGATTACTATTTTTAGGAGGTACATTTAAAGGCGGGAAAAATCAAGCTACTATTTATAATTGGCTTGCTTATTATTATTATATTATATATATATATATATATATATGGAGGAGATCTGTGAGACCATGGCTATAGGTAAGAATATAAGACCACATCTACATCATCCAACAAAAAATGGAAGGCTAAGATCTAATAAAATTTTGTAGCATTAAAAAAATAGGGGGGACCGCCAAGGGTAAAATTGGAAAATTGGAATCCAGAATTGTCCAAACCACACGAAATTGAAACTGCAAAATAGAGAAGAAATTCTACATTCATACCAAAGCGAAACATCAAAATTGGAACCAAGCCATCATCTCGCAAATCATCAAACAACAGAAAAAGCAGAAATCGTCATATACATCAACAAAATCAAAATTGCAATGTCACAAAATCAGGATTTCCACTCCACAATCCATTCGAATGAAGGTAATCACTAACCACCAATTCATGTAAAATGTTTGTTCAACGCATATAATGTTGAACAATCAAAAACTTTACGCCGCGAAATGTGAATATTATATGTATTTACAACAACGATTTTGTATGCTTACTATTCATATTTTGTACATATAGAGTATTTATTTTGTATAACATATTCTCATATAACAATAATCAAAAAATTTACTAATATGCTAATTTAGAATAAGGATATTGCATGTATAGTATTGTTAATGTGTATAGATAGAACAAAATATTGGAAAATATGAGAAATTGTATAAGAAATTGTATACGTAATACGTATTAACGTTCTGTGTGTATAATGTTCCATATTTGTGTATTTAGTATGTAAAATATGTATGATATTTAATGTATACTACATATTAACGCTCGGCATGTGTACAATACGATTTTGCATAATTACAATGCATGTACTGTATACTTGGTAGTCATTCTGTACAAAATGTGTACTTAGAATACAAATAGTGGAAATTATGATTTTCCACCCTACATTAACGTTTTGTATATATAGTATTCCATGTTTGTATATTTAGTATGTAAATTTTGTGTTTTTACAAGAGCAAGCACCATATTACATGGTTTATGTTGGGCAGAGGCTCGAAATCTCACCAGGATCAACTAAATATTGGATCCCAGAAGTTGACCAAGAAAAAATTCCTTGTGCCGGCATGCATTTCCATACATTGGAGGTTGAAATACAATTTTACAAGGATTATGGTACGTTGTTGCGATTCTGAGGATCAAGAAATTCAAGAACGATGAAATTCGTGTGCAATACGTGGTTTGCAATAGAGAAGGATTCAAAACTCTTAAAAACCACACATACTGAAAATTCTCGAGCATGACGAAAGCATCAAAAAGTCAGGGCACGCAAGAGAGTTTCAAACTAAGTTGGGTGCCACACACGTTGTATTTTTGAATACACTTTTGGCTCATGCGCGTATAATATGATACTATATGTTTGTGTAATATATCTTGTTAGTCCAAGTGGCTAAGATAATCTAGAGGGTGGTAAATATATTATCTCGGTTTTTTAGATTTTGTCCTCTTTTTCGAATAATCAAACAAAGACGAGAATGTAAATGCGGAAATTAAACAACACTCGTCGATTTATAGAGGTTTAACCCACCTAGGGCCTAATCCTCTACCACCCCAAGATATCCGGATGGATTTCAAAAAGAAAAAAAGATTTTATTAGTTACCAAAATTAATACAACAACACCTTGAGGATTACCACAACCCTCTTACAACACCTTCAAGGAGATTACCACAATCTTCCTTCACCACCTTTGAAGAGTACCACACTCCTCAAACACCTATCACCTAGATCACCCAAGTGTATTCTTACCACAAGAATACTCACAAGGATGTCTTGTGTTGAATGATGACCAAAATCAAGATTACAACTCAATAATGAATAATACAATATGAGTACAAGTGTAATCAAGAATTGAAAGCCTAGACCTCAAATGTGTGCAAGTGAAAGTGCTCAGGCTAATACAACAAGATATATGAAAGTGTTTGCTTGTATGCTCTTTGCTTGTGTAATGTGTTGTATCTTGTTGCTTGAATGAAGCCTCTATTTATAGGAGAGGTCTTGGCTTGATTTCCAGACATAGGCTCCTCCTTGGGGAGTGATTTGCTGCAAAAGAAACCATTTAAAATCAATATTATAACTGTTAGAAATCAATCCCACAAATTAGGGAAAAGTCATGCAAAATGCAACGGATAGTTTCTTTGATAAAACAGGGGTTCCACCGTCACAGAGATAATTTGAAATGAGTTTGCTGCGATTTTTACACAGGGGGACCGGTCGGAGGAGGGTTCGGCCGGTCGCCCATGATGTTGACCGGTTGGGGTGTTCAAAAATACGAAACAGAAGACGCACCTTGAGGGGAGGCTCCCGTGCAACGCCCGCCAAGGGGTTGACCGGTCGCCCCTACCGGTCGACCCGGGTCGACCGACGCGCCTCCCTTATTTTTCATACGTCTCTTTTTCTATTTCAAAACTCAACTTAGGTACAGGTTGCCTATAGGGTGACCGGTCGAGCCTGAAACAAAATTGTTGTCCAATTGTTTATCGAAAATAAACTCCAAGAAATACTCCGAAAAATAGTAAGAACATTTTAAATCGATCGGAAGTATTTAGACAACATTTAGGGACATTGCTTTGGTTTAAAAACTCATTTGAACAAAATCATCAAAATCATGATAAAAACATTTATCTAACAAACTCCCCTTTTTGATGATTAAAAATCAAAACAATTTTCACGAGAACGATTTTGAAAACAAAATAATTTTCCTGGTTTTACGAGTGAACTATCCGTTTAAAAACATTTTATAAAGAGCTCCCCTATCGATAAGCACATCAATAAGAAATATTACATAAGTTAGAAGCACAAGCTATTACAAGCTACACATAAACATCATGAGCTAAGAAGCTCCCCCTGTCAAAATACTCATAATCCATTGTAATTAAGTCCATAATACAAGTCATGGACTAGGTATACTTGGCTTTAAGAAGCCATAGCTTATAGCTTTTATGTTAAGCTTTTATTAGCTTATAGCTAACAAAATACTCATAATCCATTGCAATTAAGTCCATAATACAAGTAATGGACTAGGTATACTGGGCTTTAAAGCCATAGCTTATAGCTTTTATGTTAAGCTTTTATTAGCTTCTTTGAGCGAACGAGCCAATTTCATGTTTCTCCCCTTTGGAATCATCAAAAGAATGTTAGGATGATAAAAACATCATACAAGTATATCAAAGTGCGCCAAAGATACGATTTATCAACCATTGAAAAATTTAGGTTTAGAATCCGAAGAAATGGGAGAAATGTATCATGAAAAATCCATAAGCTCGTTTTGTTTGCCAAGACATGATCTCAATAAGTATTTAAGACTTTTGAAAGCAAGAGAATCATGTAGAAGTTGAAATTTTCATTGTAACATTTCATCGAACACTTTGTGGGCGTAAAAATAAAAAAAAAAGATTGTATAAAGCCCTTGTAAATGAATCAAGCCAAAAATTTCATCACCAAATCATACCAAACACAATACAATACATCATAATAAATAAGCTTATCATGATCATATGACAATTATATCAAGAAATATACAAGAAAGCCAAAAAAACTCAAGGGTTCAACCCAATTGAGCAAATGGAGTAGAATTCTTACCATTCAATCGGTAAAGATGAGCAATGATGATGAAAATCGAGCTATATTAAGTCCAAGATATGAAATGTATGCAAGAAAATAGATTTTGAGTGAAATTTGTGTGTATTTGGCGAATGGGACGAAAAATGGCAAAAATGAGGTAAAATGACTAAGTAATGAGACGAACGGTGTTAATCCACAAAAAGGCTCGACCGGTCATCGTTGAGGGCGACCGGTTGCCCTCAACCCAATCAACCCACTGTCTTGCCCAATTTTTCAAAATCCGAATTTTCAACCAAAAATCCGATTTTTCGCCCCTAAGTTTTAAAAGCATGCAAAATGCAAACGTAAACCTCATTCAATATGCATTATGCCTAACCGAGCTCGTATTGACGCAAAAGTCTCGGAAGATAGCGGTTTTCTAAAATGTCCGCTAATTGATCTTGAGATGGTACGAAAGATATCTCAATTTTTCGTTTAGAAACACAATCCCTTAGAAAATTATGTTGAATCTCAATATGTTTAGTACGGTTATGATGAACCGGGTTTTGAGCAATATTTATAGCGGATATATTATCACAAAAGATAGGAACATTTTCAAAAGAGCATTTGTAATCCGCTAAGGTTTGTTTCATCCAAAGAAGTTGAGTACAACAAAAAGTTGCGGAAATATATTCGGCTTCGGCCGTTGAAAGTGAAACACAATTTTGCTTCTTTGAAAACCAAGAAACTAGGCAATCGCCAAAAATTGACATGATCCTAAGTACTTTTCCGATCATATTTTCCAAAGATAATCCAAATCACTATAACCTTTAAGAGAAAAATTTTCATTCTTTGGATAGAATAAACCATATTGAATAGTGCCTTTCAAATATCGAAAAATCCTTTTAACGACACTCATATGAGATTCTTTGGGATTGCTTTGAAAACGAGCACATAGGCATACGGCATGAAGAATGTCCGGTCTACTAGCGGTTAAATAAAGTAAACTACCAATCATACCTCGATACTTTGATTCATCTACGGACTTGCCTTTTTCATCTTTGTCAATTTTGACATTAGTTGCCATAGGGGTAGACACGGTTCTTCCTTCTTCAATGTCGAACTTTTTCAAAAGTTCCTTTGTATATTTTGATTGCGAAATGTATATACCTTCTTGGCATTGTTTAATTTGAAGCCCAAGGAAGAAGTTGAGCTCCCCATCATACTCATCTCAAATTCTCATTGCATTAACTTAGAAAATTTCTTGCACAAAGATTCATTAGTAGCACCAAAGATAATATCATCAACATAAATTTGCACAAGTAAACAATCTTGCCATTTTTCAAAAACAAAGAGAGTAGTATCAACTTTACCTCTTGTAAAACCATTTTGCAAAAGAAAAAGCTAAGTCTATCATACCATGCACGGGTGCTTGTTTTAAACCATACAAGGCCTTTTTAAGTTTATAAACATCATTAGGCCTAGCAAAATTTTCAAACCCCGGAGGTTGTTTTACATAGACTTCTTCTTGAATGAAGCCATTTAAGAAAGCGGATTTAACATCCATTTGGTAAAGCTTGAAATTTTTGAAACAAGAATAGGCAAGTAAAATACGAATAGCTTCTAAACGTGCTACGGTGCAAAAGTTTCATCATAATCAATACCTTCTTCTTGACAATACCCTTGAGCTACTAACCTTGCCTTGTTTGAACAATGTTGCCTTGATCATCAAACTTGTTCCTAATACCCATTTTGTACCAATAATAGTTTGAGAAGGAGGACAAGGTACCAATTCCCATACATCATTTCTTTCAAATTGATTCAACTCCTCTTGCATTTCCAAGAACCAATCCTCATCCTCAATAGCCTCCTTGGCATTTTTAGGCTCTTTTTGAGATATAAGAGCTTTTTCGCAAATTTTCTTTGGTCATTACTTTATCAAGGGGATCACCAATAATAAGATCTTTTGGGTGATCTTCTTTAAATTTCAATGCCACGGGAAGATCCGAAGTATCACCTTTGTCTTCTTGAGGAACACTTGAAGTGGATGGTTGATCATTTGATGTAGTAGGTTGATCATTTTGAGCATCATTTTGAACAATGGGTTCAATAACATCTTCTTCATCACTATCATCATTGAGTATCCTTTTAACACCAAGCTTCATTGAATTTGACATAAATGGATTCTTCAAGCACCCCACTTGTCTTATTGTAAACCCGATATGCTTTGCTTTTTGTTGAATACCCCATAAATATTCCTTCACCGCCTTAGGATCAAGTTTGTCCAATTGATCCTTAGTATTCAAAATAAAACATTTACAACCAAATATTTTGAAGTAACTAATATTTGGAGTTCTTCCTTTCCAAAACTCATATGGAGTTTTATTCATTTTAGACGAATATAAACTCTATTAATGACATAGCAAGTGGTACTTATGGCTTGAGCCTCAAAAATATTTTGGAAGTGAAAATTCATTGAGCATGGACCGACTAATCTCTTGTAATGTCCGATTTTCCCTTTCGGCTACTCCATTTTGTTGAGGTGTCCTTGAGCCGAAAAATTGTGTGCATATCCCTTGGTTCACAAAAGACTCTAAATTCACCATCAAATTCTCCACCTCGATCACTTGAATAGTCTTAATAGTATCTTCCTTTTCATTCTCAATAAGTCTACATAACTTAACAAACTCATTAACGACATCGCTTTTATTGGTAAGAAAAAGAGCTCAAGTATATCTAGAAAAATCATCGACAATAACGAAAGTGTAATATTTTTCACTTAGACTAGCCAGTACCAATATCCCCATACAAATCAAGGTGAAGCAATTGTAGGGGTTTGGTTGTGGAAATTTCATTTTTGGGCTTAAAACTACTCTTAACTAATTTGTTCTTTTGACAAGTGTCACATAAGCCAAGATTTTCAAAATTCAATTTGGGTAGTCCTTTTACATGTTGGTTTTTGTAAATATTTTTCAAACTTTTGTATCCAACATGTCCAAGTCGCCTATGCCATAAACTCGTTAAATCATTATTGGCGACAAGACAAGAAACATTTTGACTAACCAAATCACTTGTACAAATTTTGTAAAGATTGCCTTTTCTATTTGCTTCACGAATAACTTCATCATTTTAAGAATAAGGCATTTTTCTTTATTGAAAACAACATTATAATTTGAATCATAAAGTTGACTAATACTTATCAAATTAAACTTAAGCCCATCTACTAGTAAAACATTACTAAGAGAGAAAGAAGAGTTACCAATGTCTCCATTGCCAATGATTTTTCCTTTGCCATTGCCGAACATGACCATACCCTCTTCTTGGAGCTTGATGTTGGTAAAAAGTTCTCTCTTTCCGGTCATATGGCGTGAACATCCGCTGTCCACGAGCCATTTGAATCCTCCATTGTTGTTATAGCCCCTATGACCTACAAAAGAATTATTTTTAGGTACCCTATTGTTTTGGGGTCCATGGGGGTTAGTCTTGAGACCTTTGGGTCTCCAAATATGACTAGAGCTATTTCTCAATTTGCAATTGTTAGCATAATGTCCAACTTTGCCACAATAAAAACAAGTAGGAGTATAAGAGCTACTAGCATGTACGAAAGTCGGACCTTGGTTATTTTTCTTAAAAATATTTTGAAATGGTTTATAACCAAGTCCTAATTTGGAATGCTCACCTCTTTGTGCATCTAAAATTTTTGTAACTTTATCCGTGCTTATGTTAAAATGATGCACATCCTTTTTCAAAAATTCAAGATCTTTGGTAAGCGATTCTTTTTCGGTTTCAAGAGTATGAACTTGAGTAAAAGTAATAGCATGAGCTTTATCAAGAGATTCATAAGAAGTAAATAATTTATCCTTTTCAATTTTAAACTCTTTATGCTCCTTTTTCAAAGTCTTGTATTTAACAATCAAATTTTGAAACTCAATTTGCAATTCATCAAAATCACATTGCAATTCATCAACTAAGGAGGAGGTAGAAGAGTTAGAGCGTACCTCATTATTTTCATCGTCTATGGCCATAAGACCATGTTCGGTTTCTCCTTCCTCGTCGGTTGTTTCAAGTAATTCATCCCAAGTTTTGACCTCCGCATTTAGAGCCTTCTTTTTCGAAAAAGCTTTTTTTCTTTATTCCTCCTCATCGAGTTTTGGGCAATCGGCAATAAAGTGCCTGGTTTTCCGCATTTAAAGCAAGCATTATCTCTCGGTTTTCTTGCCTTATTTTTATTCACAAATTTTGCAAATTTTCGAACAAGTGCGGCCGTCTCCTCATCATCATCATCATTATCATAGTATGCATTATTAGAAGAAGAAGCAAGACCTTTAGGAATATGTTGCATACCCGATTGATTGATTGTTGGTTTGGAATTTTTCCTCTCCTTGAGATAGACTTCATAGATGAGGAGGTTCCCGATGAGCTCGTCAAACTTGAGTGTCTCAAGGTTTTATGCCTCCGTGATTGCCGTCACTTTTTCGGACCATGAGCCGGAAGAGCATTCAATACCTTAGTCACCTTGTCTTCTTCGGAGATGAGTTTACCGAGGGCCACAAGAGGATTGACAATGTTGTTAAGCCTTTCCATCATCTTAGAGATGCTTTCACCATCATGCATGTTAAAGTTTTCAAAGTCTTTAACAAGCATGGTCTTTCTTGCTTGTTTGACCTTCTTTGTCCCTTCATATATAATCTCCAATTTTTCCAAACCTCATGTGCCGACCTTATGCCTCTTATGCGATTGTACTCGGTGGCGGTAAGAGAACAATGCAAAATATTTAAGGCCTTACCATTTAGAGATAAGGCCTTCTTGTCGTCTTCATCGAACTCCTTGAAAGGTTTAGGAGCCGAGGTGCCATCCTCCAATTTCTTGGTTGGTTGAGCAACTCCTTCAATGACCACATTCCAAATGTCGAACCCGCACCCTTGTAGAAAGCATTCCATACGGTCTTTCCAAAATGTGTAGTTGTTGGCGTCGAATAGTGGTGGCTTGTTGGTGGAGGCGCCGGTGGTGAGATAAGCGTCATTCGTAGCCATGGATCTTTCCTCTTTACTCGGAACAAGCTAGCCAAAGAGTTTGACTTTGATACCACTTGTTAGTCCAAGTGGCTACGATAATTTAAAGAGGGTGAATAGATTATCTCGGTTTTTCAGATTTTGTCCTCTTTTTCGAATAATCAAACAAAGACGAGAATGTAAATACGGAAATTAAACAACACTCGTCGATTTATAGAGGTTCAACCCACCTAGGGCTTAATCCTCTACCACCCCAAAGATATCCGGGATGGATTTCAAAAAGAAAAAAAGATTTTATTAATTACCAAAATTAATACAACAACACCTTGAGTTACCACAACCCTCTTACAACACTTTCAAGGAGATTACCACAATCTTCCTTCACCACCTTTGAAAAGTACCACACTCCTCAAACACCTATCACATAGATCACCCAGTGTATTCTTACCATAAGAATACTCACAAGGATGTCTTGTGTTGAATGATGACCAAAATCAAGATTACAACTCAATAATGAATATTACAATATGAGTACAAGTATAATCAAGAATTGAAAGCCTAGACCTCAAATGTGTGCAAGTGAAAGTGCTTAGGCTAATACAACAAGATATATGAAAGTGTTTGCTTGTATGCTCTTTGCTTGTGTAATGTGTTGTATCTTGTTGCTTGAATGAAGCATCTATTTATAGGAGAGGTCTTGGCTTATTTCCGGACATAGGCTCCTCCTCGGGGAGTGATTTGCTTTTAAAAAGAAACCATTTAAAATCAAGATTATAGGTGTTAGAAATCAATCCCACAAATTAGGGAAAAGCTGTCTGAAAATGCAACGGATAGTTTGCTGATAAAACAGGGGTTCGACCGGTCGCGCAGAGATAAGTTTGAAATGAGTTTGCTGCGATTTTTACACAAGGGGACCGGTTGGAGGGGGGTTCGACCGGTCGCCCATGATGTTGACCGGTTGGGGTGTTAAAAAATACAAAACAGAGAAGACTGCACCTTGAGGGAGGCTCCCGTGTGCTTTGCCCGTGGGTCGACCGGTCGCCTCCCTTATTTTTCATACGTCCCTTTTTCTCGCTTCAAAACTCAACTCAGTGCAAAGTTGCCCTATGGGGGGCGACCTGGTCGAGCCTGAAATAAAAGTGTTGTCCAATTTTTTATCGAAAATAAACTCCAAGAAATACTCAAAAAAATAGTAAGAACATTTTAAATCAATCGGAAGTATTTAGACAACATTTAGGGACATTGTTTTGGTTTAAAAACTCATTTGAACAAACTTATCAAAATCATGATAAAAATATTTATCTAACATATACAACATCAACAAACTAAATATACATTATGATGCCAAATATGCATCAACAAACCACTAGGGTTATTTATGTATGGTATACATAATCTTATTCATAAATATACAATATCTCGCAAACTAATTATACATTATATGGATTTAACTATACATTGTTTTTGCTTCGTATGCAACATCTGGACCAATACATGTCATGATGTTTAAATATACATAATCTTCTCGCGTAATTATACAAAATTCTATAACTACATATACAATATTATTGGCAAACGAAAAAGGCAAATTATATTTAATATACATAATCTTATGCATAAATATGCAACATCCAAAACGTATTACACATTATATGGATTTAACTACATATCGTTTTTGCATCGTATGCAACATCCGGACCAATACATGACATAATGTTTAAATATACGTAATCTCTGCGTAATTATACAAATTTCAATAACTACATATACAATAGATGACATAGTACTTAAATATACATAACTGTATGTGTAAGTATGCAAGATTCTATAACTACATATATAATATTATTGTAGTGTGACACCATTTGGACAAAGTGTATATAAAAATACAAAATTATATTAATTAAAACAAAACAATACATGTCGTGTTCTCTTCATATCTAGAATTCAAAATAACATCAAAACATATATAGACACTCCTACGAATTGAAGTATACATGACTCCAATAAAAAATCCACCCAACCTAATAAACAAAATATACAAAGATAAACAAAATATACATCGTAAATTGTCCATTAAACAACACTACAATTTTTTTTCCAATCCGAACTTTTTCGCTTCTTCCATAGCCCTATCCATTTGCTCGGATACGAATCCTTCGCCCTCTTCTTCCCCGCCCATCATCAACCCCACTCTCCGCAACCATTTTTTTCTTAGTTTTGGCCATTTAATTGATAAGACTTGGATAAACAAACCTACAAAAATATAGAACCAATCCTTATACAAAAATACAATATGCAAAATATGTATACTAATTACACAATAAATCACAACTAAAGTAAACAATGCTACACAACTAATTATACATACATATGTACACTAAGTATACACAAACATAGCTAAATATATATTATTATAGAACTAAATATACATTATTATATATCTAAGTATACATTATTATAAAAATAAACATTATCACTATCACACAACTAAAAGATACATTATTATACAACTAAATGTATTATCACACAAATAAATATACAATATTATACAACTAAATATACATTATCACATAACTAAGTATACATTATTATATACTAAATATACATTGTCACACAACTACATATACAATATTACATAACTAAATATACATTATTACATAATGAAGTATACAAAAATATAGCAACCCTAAATATACAAAGAATAACAACGAGTGCACATTGTATACAAAATATCAACCCTAAATATATACACAATACATACTCTAAAACTACATAATCATATGTACCCTGAAAAACTTAATTTACGAACTCTAGCACATCATAAACCTGTTCCAGAATCTCATAATACAAAGGTGCATATAACACGTAAAAAAAAACGTAGATGTTGGGGATAAATTCGAGAAAAAAATGAGAAATCGAAAGAAGATGAACTATAAAAACAAAAAGCTACAAAAGAGATAACACACAACATATGAACAAAATTCGACAAGAAAAACGATAATAAAAACCCCTAGAAACCTAGCAAATGAAGAAGCACAAAAAATCGCACCCACGAAAATTAAATCAAACACACTCACCGAAATTTTACACCCGAATCTTTGAGAAATTCAACCCTATCGAAGACGCACAAAAAGCGCACATGTTGAAGAGAATTAAATTCTCATAGTGAGTTGAAGTCGCAGAGATCGTGGGGGAATCGTGGTTCGTGAGAGAAGAGAGAAGAGTCAATTTTGATTTTTGAAAAAAAAAAAAAAGCAAGCAATAATCGGGGATAGAGATGGCCGAATTTGGTTACCAAAATCAAAACAAGTATAATTACAAAATTATCCCTGGTCTTTAAAAACGAAATTACCTATTGTCCCCGATTGATTGAGGAGCCAATGCTTTAAAATAGGAGTAAAATCAACCATTAATTATTAAATCAAATAATCTAGATGTGATCTTATGTTTCTTATCTAAAGAGCTTGGTCTCATTTGAACCAATCCCTATATATATAGATTAATTCGTTACTTAGATATTTAAATTACTTTACTTAGATAAATTAGCGAATATAAAACTTACACAGGATTAAACGCTTAGTCCAAAAACAATGTGTTTTCTTCTTTTGCTCTTTCTTTCTCATTCGTTGCTTATATAATACATATAAGAAAAATAGAAGAGAGAGAGAGAGAGAGAGAGAGAGAGAGAGAGAGAGAGAGAGAGATGGATGGATAGAGTGTTTTCAGTGGATGAGATAGCTGACCAATTCTGGTCGCCCCACGGGCCGCCGATTCGCCTCCATGAGGATGCTGACGTGGATCAACCATCTTCCTGCGCCGCCGCAGCGTCCTCATCTAAGATGATTCGCATGAACCGCAGCTCATCGGAATGGGCATTCCAGCGCTTCCTGCAGGAGGCCGCCTCGCCCGATCAAAACACCACCACTCCGCAAAGCGACGACGTCGTTGAGATCAAGGCTAACCATCATCATTACAATGAAAATCAGCGGCGACAGATGGCGGCGGCGGTTGGTCCACCGCCAAATATTCCGGTAGATTCGGAGGAGTATCAGGCCTTCCTTAAAAGCCGCCTAGATTTGGCCTGCGCCGCCGTCGCTTTGACCCGGGTATTTCAATTTTTCTATTATTTCGTTACTTATTATTTTAATCACCTTTTTAGGAAAACAGGGAAAATTTTCGGAGTTCTCAATGAATTTGATTTTGAGCTTATCTTTGATGATGCTTGGCTGATAGTTTGTACGCATCATCTGTTTGTACTTTTTGGCGCTTCTCATAAATATCCCAACACAGATATATCAAATTCTTGTTTCTTTCGACCGTTTCATTATGAAGTAATCTTTAGCTTGTCTGATGGCTTATGAGTTGTCTATATATATTGCTTTTTAACTAATAAAACTAAAAACTGGACCTTAATATCTAGGCAACGAATGGCAAAGCTTGCCAGTCTGCAGCAGCAGCAGCATCTGACCTTGGCTCTCAGGCATCTAATTCGTCGCAGTATAAAGGTTATTGAAATTTATGGTACATCTTCAGGGAATTTGAATTTTCTGCTTGCCTGTGAACATGAATGTGCTTGCTGTTGTGACTGTGAATATGCATGTATTAACTATTAAGATGTCACTTGATGTATGTTTGGACTAAAGGAAAGGATCAATCATACCACTTCATGTATCAGTTGGCTAGTAATTGAGTTATACTGGAAAAGAGAAATGAAACAGGAAGAAATTTGCAGAATTCGTCCTGTTCCAAAAATTTAATATGGAATAATAATGGAGGCATATGTTCTATACTTCAATTATAATCTTAGTGTGTGCTGTGGATGTTTTCTGTTGGTTCTCCAGGACTTGTAAATTCCTGGCTATTTGATCCTCATGCATTGTCCACGTCAAATTAAATGCTATTGTTTGATCTGTTCGCATGTTGAATGTAGTGCATTTCTTGAACATAAGCAAAAAATTTCAAGGTTGTGGTTTTATTTTGCTTAAAGTTCACTTATGTCACTCACATGGTTAATTTATCTTTAAAGCATATTCATCTGAAGGAAATGCAAACATAATCAAAGAGCATAAACTAGGCATTCGCATGTTGCAAAACATCGAAGACATTTTTTTTTCATGTGAGAGTGGAAACTGTCAACTCTTGTACACTATTTGACCTAGTTTCAGTGCCAATGCGTACAGCTTGGAACGCTGTTTTATGTAAATGTGAATTGCTTAAGAAAGTTGAACTTTGTAGTAAAATCATTTTCTGTTGGATTTTATTTTTCCTCTTTAGCAAATGGGCAGGAATCCTCGAAGACGCCAGACAAGGATTCTGGTGGACCAGTTGGTGTTCCTCCCATTCCTGCAAGTTCCAGGAAATCTGTCGCTCAGGTGAGGTCAACAACAAGTGGCTCCTCTGGAGAGCAGTCTGATGATGATGAAGCTGAGGGAGAAACTGAGACTACTCAGAATATGGACCCTACAGATGCAAAACGCATGAGAAGGTATTCAACTTAAGCTATCAGTTGACATGTTTTACTCAATAGATAGTTCGACAATCATTTTAGGAAGTTCACATACGGAAATGAGTGGAGATTTAAGCCCTATATGTCGAGAGTTTGCTACTCATCTTTCTATAAAGCTACTCATTAAACTTCTTGATGAGATAAGCAACAAACCGAATCTGCTCACTGGTCTGTTTTTATAATTGCTTGGATAATTTTCTTCCACATTTGCGTCCTTGCTTTCTGACCCAGTCCAGCTGGACTTTTGATTGTACATGATCAAAAACAAAATTGAATTATGCCTATCTTTTGTTTCATTTGATAGTTAAATAGTACCATTGGACCATAAACTAAATTATGAATTTAATGAAGTGCAATATGTTTCTGAATTGTGTGAACAAGAATGTCAAAAAAACTGTATTAAAAAGAAGTATCTTTCTCCTAAAATTTTAATTGCCATCTGATTACCTATTCTGACTTAACATCATTGGATTCATTACTGAACAGTAATCTAAGCAAGTGCTTAAAAAACTATAAAATATAATAATATCATAGAAGTTGACATTTGTCTACATTCATTTACTTTTCCTTTCAGAACATTTATTTAAGGAAACTTAATTTACGAAGTGGATGTTAATTTTAGCTAAATATCCTAGGTATAAGTTTTGTGTTAGGCTGTGTGTACTTGAGCTAATTGTACCGTTTTTGTGGTTATAGCACTCTTTTTGTGCTGCTCCTGATTCCATGCTGCATGCAGATATATTAACTGAAATTTTTTCTACATAATCTTCATTAGTTGTTGTTGTTTTTGATGTTTTTGTTGTACTTTGTTTTTTCTCTCCCATCCTTTATAAGATTTGTCATGACTACATTTGAAACTTTTTAATTGATCTTGGAACTGTTATATTTCTTTCTGCATAGCAGAAACTCAAGGTTGCGGTTTTGAGAGTTTTTCAGGGTATGTTTCTTTGGTGATTGGGGATGATTGGGGAAGTTTCTCGGGAAGGGAGTTTGATGTGATGTATTGGGAAATATGTGTATTAGTATAGAAATGCATTGGAAAGCGTTATGTATGTTTGGATGGTGTCTGGGGAAAGAAGTTGAGAATCAAATGTGATTGGGGGGGAGTTAAACAAACATAGCCTCACTAATTTATAGTCTAGTTGAATATAAATCTCATTGTATACACTGTGCTATAATTTACTTGAACATAAGCAAAACTCTGGAAAAGGATATCCCACTGATTGTACTACCCAGAGGTTTGTACGTTTGCAAATGAGAAGTCCGTGCTTGTGCAAGTGGTGTTCACAAACAATGAGCGAAATTTGATTTAGGAACCGTAACCAAGGTTTGTAGGTAGAATTGGAACAACTTTACAATAAGAAAGATACAATGTGGATAAAAGGAGTGACCAGGATATGTACTCTAGCACAATTCATACACTGATAGTGGCAATGGGAAAAGTTCAGATTTTGGTGTTAGTAAAATAACTTCTCTGGTATTGCAACTTATTGAACTCTTGAGAAATGCAGAGTTCTTTGCAATGTTACACAGATGCATGTTACAAAATGCTTTCTTTGTCATATATTCTACAGAAAATAATTGACTGTCAATGATATAAATACACTGGCCCAACAGCCATGACCGCCTGATCCACACATAGGAATCCGTACAAGACAAGTAAACATATCAAATTTGTAGGCTCAAGTTATTCTGATGTGTGCTGTAAGAACAGAATTATCTCCAAACCAGTTTTCAATAATATATGAAAAGTCAATAAGTTATTGTCTTAACAATATTCATATATAATAAAAATAACTCCCTTGATTGCTCAACAAATCCAGTGTCATTAAATCATGTTAGTTTTTTTGATGTCTAGCATGCTTTAGCAGATAGTTTCAAACTAAGTCCTTTTATCTAATAAATTATTCAACTTTATTCAGAATGCTTTCAAATAGAGAATCAGCTCGACGCTCAAGAAGAAGAAAACAGGCTCATTTGACTGAGCTCGAGACACAGGTATAAGTCAACTCTCATCATCTTCAATTAAATTATCATCCAGTCCAATAATTAGATCTTGGTCATCGTTCTTCCTAGGTCTCTCAGTTAAGAGTAGAAAACTCTTCTTTACTCAAGCGCCTTACGGACATAAGCCAGAAGTACAATGAAGCAGCTGTTGATAATAGAGTTCTGAAAGCTGATGTTGAGACCTTGAGAGCAAAGGTAACTTAAATCACCCTAGTTCTAGAAGCTGTAATGCTGTATTTTTACAACGGAACATCTATGTGTTACCCAACTTATTGTTTTTGAGATGCTATTGCATTTTGTTACTTTCCATTACATTTTATTTATTTATACAAAGTGCTCATGGTACTTTAAAGACTATTACCATCCAGCTAAGCTTGAGCTGCCATCAAGTCAATCACGAATACCTCTGTTCCAATAAAAATAGAAATCTCAAATTTAAACTCTCTGCCAGGGAAAGATTAAGTGCATGTTTGGAACAAATTTGAAATAGAAGTGCATTCATATGATGGAATTTGTAATATGCGCTTTATCAAAAAATGAGTATGCGTAATGTTAATGGACTTTTAGAAAAGTGACTTTTTCTAAAAAGTCAATTTAAAAATAACTACTTAACATTCAATTATTTTCCAAATGGACTTCTATACCTAGAAGTCCATTTGGAATAGGTGTCCAAACATCCTCTAAATCACACCTTCTCAGCCACATTTAGGAGGTTAACTCTTTGATCATTGTGTTAAGAATAGGATTTTGCATTATACAGATTCTAACTAGTTACCATGAGCTTCTAAGCCCAATAGTGTCGAAGAAATTGATTGTCTTGTGCTTCTATCTTCCATATCTTTTTTATTTTTGTTTGGATGAGTTTGCTATTTCAAGGTATTGTACTTTGGTTCACGTATCGACTCATCTGCTTTAAGTGAAGGATCTCATGTAGTACTAATTTTCAAGTACCCGAGGCTGTGGATTTGTTCATTTGATTTTTGTGTGAAGATAAGTGATGGATTATAATTTCAATTACAGGTGAAAATGGCAGAAGAAACAGTGAAAAGAGTAACTGGATTGAACCCACTATTCCAGGCTATGTCGGAAATATCAACAATGGCGATGCCATCTTTTGCTAGTAGTCCTTCTGACACATCAGCAGATGCTGCTGTACCAGTACAAGATGATCACCAAAAGCAGCACTATTATCATCATGCCCCTTCTAATAATCACTTAACTGACCATGGAATCCAAAATGGTTTGGTTGATATTCCTCCAGCAGAGAATGTGCATGTAAGAAAGGCAACTGCAGAGAACGTGCATGCAAACAAGATAGGAAGAACTGCTTCGATGCAGAGAGTTGCAAGCTTGGAACATCTGCAGAAACGTATCCGTGACGGAGCAGGTTCCTCTGCTACTCAAGGCCAGCAGTAAGGTTATGTTGAAGATCTTCAGCAATTTGTCCCTGTATTTTGTTGTCTCTTCGTTGTCTAAGCGCGTTTATGGATAAGACCCATTCTTGCATTATTTGTCAAAGTTGCTGACATAACTAATCAATGAACCTGAGGTGATGTATTGTTACGTTTTCAAACACTATTTTTCATTTTCCAACTATTCATAAAAAATAGAAATCATGTTTGGTTGTCAAAAAATTCCGGTGGGGGATCACCTATTCATCTTCCAATTTTTCACCAAAAAAATAACATTTCAAACCTATAATTCAAATTATTAACCCTATACATACCTAATATATCATTTTTCAATCATTATTTTCATATTTTCATTCAAATCAACTTAGTGGGACACATCAATACCAATCATATCTATTTACTATATTATTACGTTCAAACTAAATCAGGATCCACCACTTATAAATCTTACAAACATAAAAGGAGAAATTCTCGAAAATACCAACTTTTCGGGAAAAAAGACACTGTTTACGCTTATTTGCATTTTGTTCGTTTTGTTTGACTTCCTTACGCTTTGAATGATTTTTTTGACTTTTTTACGCTTTTGCTATTCTATCTCTCCGTAGCGATTCGAACATGTAAGTACCAATTATGAAACAACTTTGAAACAATTGAGTTATCTCACTAATTGAATTATTTTACAAATGAAACCATTAATTTATTTCGATTAAAGTCATTTTCAATCTTTAATGTTGACAGACGTTCTCTCGGTTAGTATTTAATTTGCATTGTTTCTTCTTCTTTCTTCTTCTTCTTCTTCTTCTTCTTCTTCTTCTTTTTCTTCTTGGTATTTGATGTTCCAATATTCCATTTAGGGTGTTGAAAGTGCAATTCTTTTGGAATGAGTATTAGTTAAAACATTTTTGGTTAAAATTGTCTTCATGTTTTACGCAATGAGATCCATGTTTGGAAACATGTTTGGATTAATATTTTTGAAACACCTTTCAAACCACTTTAGAATTTAATAAGAGAAACAACAAAATTGTATTAGATGAAACATGTTTGTGACATGTTCGAAATAACTTTAAAATAACTCTAAAACAATCGGTTGAAACAAATGCAAATAGATGATTATGTTTAACACAATTCCACCGCATATATGAAGCATAAACATTTTTTGAAATATTTTTTAAATAAGTTTGAAACAACATCAAAACATGTTTGAAATATTTTTAAAACATATTTTAAATAATTTTAAAAATAATTAGAGAAACAATAACGTTGTATTAGGTGAAACACGTTAGAAATATGTCCGACAAAAACTTTGAAGCAACTTTGAAACAATCAGTTGAAACAAATGCAGATAGATGATTAAGTTTGGCGCACCATTGCAAATATAAAGTATAAACAATGTTGAAACAATTTGGCAACAACTTCGAAACAAATTTGAAGCAATTTTGAAACGATTGAATATAGAAGCAATATGTTCAACTAATTCAAATGAACAAATTTCAGCAAGAACATCAATTTCATGCAACATATATAGAAAATAATAATTTTTAAATTGAAAAACAAAGAAAACAATGAAAATAGTAACATAGAAAGCACAATTTTTTTTTCTTCAGAAACAATGATTTTAAAAGAAATAAATCAATTGAGAAAGATAGGTGTGGATTACATCGACTTTTTTTTCCTTGTTTTTGCTGCACTTTGCTATGATCTTATACGATTTGTTCATTCTTTTTCTCGGTTGTTTGTCGCGATTTTGCTTTCTTCTTCCTTTTAATTTGTTTTTGTTCTTCTGGTTGTTGCTCGTTGTCCGCAATTTTGCTATTTTGCTGTTGATGTTTTAAAACTATTGTATAAGTTTGAGCGTATTTGCGGTAAAGAAAATAGGAGAAAAACATGAGCAGTGCATATGCAGCATAAGTTTGAGCGTGATGCAATGAAGAAAACAGGAGGAAAACATGAGCAACGTAATTGTAGGAAGAACGAAAGAGGAGCATAGTTGGAGGAAGAAAAAAAGACGGCAGTGTATTGTGAAGGATTTGAAGGAAAATATAGGGCAATTGTATCCGTATGTCAATATAAAATCTTGCATACAAAATAAATATTGAAAGTGATAATTATTATATACATAAAATTTTGAAAATACACACCAACAAAACAACTTTCATATTCAAACTCTCTCAATCAAACATATTTTCATTTATAAACCTATATAATTTTTTTTATTAATTTATCCAAAAACATTCTCACTTTTAACACAAAACCCAATAAATTTTCAAATTCCATTTTCCAACACCCGAAACTAGAAATACACCATAGAAACATATCCAGGAGGATTTTTTTTTTTTTTTTTTTTTTTTTTGGGGGTGTGGGGGTGGCTCCATGGTCTCCGACGCAATATCCTACTTCTTCTAAGGGATAAAATATAAAAAAATTTATATGTTTTTTCTGAGGGAAAAAAAATAGTTAGACTAGAAAAAAATAGATAGGCTAAGGGTAAAACGATATGTTGGCTACGTCTTAGGGAGGCTTGTTTTTGATAAAGGCATTGTAGTTGATTAACAAGAAATATGAATGGAATATTTATAACGTAAAAGCTCTTTATGCTACTATAGATTGAGGGATTTACAATTGCTTTCGGATTCATAAAATTGAGCTTGTTGAACAAGAATTTATGAAACCCACTCGTTTTTTGGATGGAATTATTCCTATCCAGGGGCGGATTTGGGTGACCTCCATGGTCCCCGATGCAATTCAATTTTTTTTATCCTATTTCTTCAATTAAAAATTAACAAAAATTATATGTTTTTCTAAGAGGAAAAAATAACCGGGTTAAGAGAAAAAATAGTTGGACTAGGAATAGTTCAACATATTGGCTACGCCCCTTAACATGAATTAAAAACAACGTTCATTGGAGTTCATTGGAGCCTTAGTTTGTATAAGAAAACACAATCTGGCTAGTAGTCGATGTTGTGGATCTGTGGCCACTACCGCCATCTTAATGCATATTATAGCTATTGTTCGCTATAATCACGCCCATAAGCAATGATGTAAAAACACTACATATTACACAATCAATTTTGCAAAGAATATTTTACTGAGCTTCGGCGAAAGTAACGCAATGATTACTAGCCACATGACTCTCTTTCTATACAAACTAAATGATGGAATGAACATTTTCATGTCTATTCTCAAGCATACGTATCGCATAATTTAGGGGTGGTTGTTATGCGAAAATTAGACAAACATATATAGAATGAATTTAAAAATAAATTGATGGAAAATGAACATTTTTGCATTCAAATAGGTTTGCTTGATATGTGAAAGGAATAAGAAAGAAATGAAATTGATATTCCTTATATAATTTCAATTTCTTGATTGTAATCAGAACCAAATGGTAGGTGTAGAATGAAGTAAATGAGTTTAATATGTACTAAACAATATATGTGTATAGATAAAATTTCACAATCTACATATTTTTCTTAATAAAAATAAGGGCAAAATACAATAATAATCCTAGTTCTTATTTACCTCATCTTAACCTGCTAATATAACATTTACCTATTGAATCAAATTTAATTTAATGCTTGAACAAAAATACCCTATATAAATGAATTGATATGGTTTTTTGGTATATTTTGAATATTTATTCATCAGTTTTGAGTTTGGATTTTACCTCAGTTTTGATTTTGAATTATCTATTAACTAAAATGTATTTAGATTAAGCTTTATTAAAAAACATATTTAAATAATTAAAATTATAAAAAATTATAATAATAGATGTGTATAATAAATTTACAAAGATGTTTTTAATTGAACTGTACGAATTATTTGAATTCAATAAAGTATTAGCCATTTATCTTAAATGTATATTAAACCTTTTGGATAAGATGAATAAGTAAACTTTTGTATGCTTGATTTAGATATATAAATACTGTTAATACTCTGGCCCGACGTGTATTAGTTTATCATGACATTCGACCTAGGGGTCTGCCCTAGAAGAATCGACCAATCCAAAATGGCCGGAAAGCAAGGACCCCGAGTCCTTGATCCGAATTGGGGTTGAAGGGTCCACTTGAATAAAAAGGAGTCATCAAGTCATATCACATTAAATGTACACCAACCTTTAAAGACACCAACATTAAATGCTTTCAAGCATTTAATACCCATCAATTCTTCCTAAAATAACTTGTCACCTTATTCTCAAAACCAGAGGATTGGGTAGACAACCCATACAAATGATCATTAACCCACACTTGGGGAATATAGAGTACATAAGGTATTCTTCACTATTTTTTTTCTACACGCCACATTCTACAAATGCAACCGATGTGGAAAGCGCCAAAACTGATGTTAAAAAGTGTTTTGTAGTAGTTTTTTTTTTTTTAAGCGTAAAAATATATAAAAAAAGAAAAAGTCCCGATCACAAGCCGATCGTAGTCAAGTATAAGCTCGTTAAAATCTACCAAGGTAAAACACCCTTGGCGCGTAAAAAAGGTACCATTGAAATTAAGACAACATCCACACAAGAATGCATAACTAAAAGCACTAAACAATTACTCTAAAATTCTCATTATCAGATGAATCCACTTCATCAGCATAATCCTCCCACTTTTTGGTAGCAGCCACGTTTAAGGATTTGAAGCTATCGATTGAGCATTATCCAAAAGAGTGAGATTATGAATTGGAGGAGTCGGGCCTTGTTGAACATGAGAATGAAGTTGATGTTTAGAAGCCTCCAACGACTTATCCCGAATAACTTGACAAAGAGGACGAATAGTTTCTTGGCCAACTTGTATTGAACCGTCCCGGCCGCCTCGTGATATCAAAAAAGTGGGTAAGGTGTCCTCGTGAAGGGTGAGGGTACCCTGGCGGCCACAATCGAGCTAGTAGCGCGTGCGTATCCACCGCATTGGCCTTATCTTTGTCAACCTGATGCGTATTCGTAGGAAGATTGATTTGATCCGAAATTGTTTACCTTGTTCCTCCTCATCCGCCATGTTTGACCACCGTCGGCTAGTTGCATCGGCCATGGCTTGAAAACCTTCGAGGGGTTATCCGAACGAAGAACATAATCAATAGGAGCGACACTCTTCTTAATCACGCCATGGCCCGAGCTTCCTTAAAGTGACATTTAAAGAAGCACATATCACAACATCATTAGTGATAATAACAAAGTAGGATGTGGAGCCTGGTATGGAACTATTGTATGATCATTGTTGACACCGAAAGTCGAATTTTTCTCAACATGATCAATGTTATTCCCTGGTTGTCCTCCGCCAAACACTCCAATTCATTATTCAAAACTTTGAATGTATTATTTGTCTGTATCCCTGAGATTGATGGTCCGAAATCCTAATTACGGGATGTATTGCGTTTACGTTGAACCCAAACATCATTATCCACGTTTTTTCCTTTGGTAGCGGGAGATTTCCCATGAGTAGTCAAGCCGATTAATCGATCGACCACGTGATCGGAGCCTTTGTCTCAAACATCGCCTCAGCCCGAGTCACCTCCTTTGGTTTTGTCTGTTGATAATTATGAATATTATGTCCAACTATGCGGCAATGAACACAAAACTCGCAAACATTCGTAACTTAATGAAACAAACGAGTAATGTCCAACTCGTTCTACCATGACCGCTTTTGTAACGAATTATTTAAATCTATCTCCACTTAAAACTCGAACAAAGTGACCAACCTCTCTCGGATAAAGAACGAGCTTTGATTTGAACCTGTGCCCACAACACTAGCTATCCGCATAATTAACGACGGATGCCAAGATTTGATGCTTAACTCATAAATCCTCACCCATATTTGCGCTTTGAAGAGGTAATTTTGTAGGGGTTGAAATCGAGTCCAATTAGATATACGAATTGAGTCGATTCAAATTCCATGAATATTTTGTCAGCTGCTTTATTTCGATCCACCATAGTATGAAAGTGCAAACTAAAAAATCCTTTCCCAAGTGGAACTATACGCCAAGCTTGTTGTAAACCCCAAAGGCTCTGCAATTTAAGTTTTAATGCCTCCAAAGTAAGAGGTTTGGCACCTTTCGGCTGAAGTGACCTACCAATAAGAGAATCTTTCAATTCCATGATGCGCTTGTGAATAAACCTTCATCAATCGTAACTAAATAATATTCTCCTTTTTTAACAGATGATAATCAATTCCGGGTTTGAGAATTTGTGCAAAAGTGGGAGTGCTACTGTTATCTTGATTATCCTCACTTGTACTAACATCAAACTTAGAGTTTGTGATTGGAAATTCTGAATTAGGATTCGAAAACCCCATCGGGACTGCACCTTCTTTGCCTTCGTAATGATTTTTGAGTCGTGCATGAGGGGTTTCTTGGTAATCGACTTAGGGTTTAAGGAATTAAAAACCCTAGGTGAAACAACCGCATGTTCAATCAAACCATATATGTTCAATCGAACTCGAGAATCTATGCATGAAGAACACGCAATGACGTGCGTGATAGACGAACGAATGTCATGTTTCTTCCTTGAAAGGGAGGATTCATAAGCGATGCCGTGCAAAACCTGATTTTTAATTTCAGAAATATCTAAATCTAAATCCATGATGAATCGATGAAGAAATCAATAAAAAAACGCAAGGAAGAACACGGTTAGAGGACGTAGAGAGCATCTTCCTAGGGTTTCCATGGTTCCCTTATCTTCCAGTGTTTTCGTATTCTCCACTATAAATACCCTCATTTATTACAAAGAAGTCAGGTTGGGAATTACATCAATAAAAGCATTAACGAGCATTTAAAACTCCTAGCTAGCTAATCAAGGCGCAAACATGACCTATTTTGGTCTAATGGATTGACATGGGGATTCTCCAGATTCCAACATCAACAAATTGGCGCTAGAAGGAAGCCTTGTCGTCTAACAACCGCATCAAGAAAATGACCATTTTCAGTTATTCTAACCTTAGCTAAAATGTTAAAACATAACTCCAAGTGCACCTCCCCTCCACATCGATTCGAGAAGGGAGAAAAACATGACAAACCCGCTTATCGAATACCAGGATGAAAAGGCCAAAAAGTTGAAAAAATTGGTAACAACCCTAAAGAGAGATATGAGGTGCTTACTAAAGAAACAACCCCTTCTCGAGAACGAGAAAGAAGCATACCACAAAATGACGTATGCTTGGGCTCATCTTTACCTAAGCGCAGACACGAGAGGAGCCAATGTTCGAATAAAATCCTTAAAAAGGAAAACCCCCTAGAAAATTGCCTAGAATTTGTGAACCAAGGTGAAATAACATCTTCAAAAGGTTAGAGGAAGAAAGTGTCCCTTTTAAAGAGTAATTTGCCAACCAGGTCGAGGCATTCTAGGGACCGAAAAAAATAATTGGGACAAAAACCAGGCCAAAATGAAGGGCCCGAGCCCACAACCTAACTATAGTACAAGACTAAGACGAAAACAAACTAGAGCATCCAAGAATAAGATCTTAGAGTTGAATCGACAAAATAAATGAACGAGGAATCGACCAGAAACATGAGGTCATCCTCGTTTAAAAAGAATAAGGCATGAGCCCACTCTAGTAAAACTAAAAACATGAGGTCATCCTTGTTTGAATCGACAAAATAAATGGACGAGGGAATCGACCAGAAACGTGAGGTCATCCTTGTTTGTCCATACAACGAGAAACATACCCCGTGAGCCACTTGGGTAAATATATCACATGGATGGATTCGCATGGTCCGATACCACCCTATTGAAAAGGCATTTCCTTTAACCTTGGGGATAAGACCCATAATTGATTTAGGACATGACGAGAAGGTTCCATCAATCACCGGATGAACTAGCCAATCAATTCTGACACATTTTATGGGGTCGAAAAGCCACACCGCGCTAAAAGAAAAGCTTGTCACCGTAAGGTGTTAAGGATAAGTCACTAAAGAAATATATGGATCACTTCTACAAGATGGTAATAGAGGTCGAGCAAGTGTCCGAAGACACCAAGTTGATGGCAATCATGGTAAGCTTATGGCCTAAAGGCCGTTTTTGGTGGCATTTCACGTTGATGGTCGAAAAACATATTATGACTTCCTGCAAAAGGCCAAAAACTACATTGGCACTGAATAATCTACCGTGGGTCAAGTCCAACCCACCAAGGAAGACACAAAAAATCCAAAAGGCGTGGGGGAGGTTAATACAAACCGCAAGGGGACTTTATGCCCTTCCCTCGCTTGGACCTCGCACAACACATTAGGTCCCTCTTGAGCGGGTCCCCAGAAGTTGTGTTTAACCAAATCAAAGCAACGAACCTCCTTCTAGAGCCAAGGCCAATGAAATTTGATGCAACACATTTGAACCCGAACAAGTACTGCAAATATCACAGGTCGGTGGGTCATGAACCAACCAATGCAGGCTTGTTTTATCGTAGTTGATGAAGCTTATCGAGTAGGGACACCGCAAAGATTCGAAAAGACAATGCATGACAGAAAAGATGAAGGGAAAGAGAGTACTACAACACCCTAATTGCGACCCTCATCACCCATCTCCGAGTCGTCATGTAAGTCCCAAAAATGTCAAGGTGAAGTTTAGAAGGGTGGGTTCGAATACACTTTTCAAATCTTATAAATTCAAATTCGTAATATGAAAACATTTAAATTCCTTACACAGATTTGAGTTAGAGTTCAACAGAGGAGTTAACCACTCAAAAGATCACTTGACAGTGTTGTTGATAGATTAACTCAACTTAAGCTTAAACATTTAGCAAATTTAGTTTCCTGTTAACAACGAAGTCTTATACCTGTCTAAGATTTGATTTCAATATAATGAGTTTTTAAATAAAATTTTTAAGGCTTGGATGATATCAAAATTAAATAGCAATGAAAGTATATAAAGTACAGAAATTAAACGACACAATATTTATATGGTTCAAGGGTGGGGTAATAATATAATCCACACTTCTCATATCTTCTAGGAGGAATCCACTAAGTATTTGGGTTTGTACACAACTCTCCATACACAACTCTCCCTATACAAAGTTTACAGAAGTCTCCAATAGCTTTGCACACACCACCCTACTAAGACTCAGTTGTAGATCCCAAGGGGTGTTTGTGTTAAGTTTAGAGGGGGAGATTGAATAGACTTAACCAATTTTCAATTTTTGTTCTTTAAATCAGAGTTTTACACAAGTAGCAGCTTAGTTTTTGAGAGACAACTTAGTTCAACCTCAACAGAAGAGTTAACCACTCAACATACTCGACTGGGCTGTTGATAGGGTTACTCAACTGCGTGAAATGAGCTCTTTAAAAATTCAGCTAACTTGGTTTTAACAGCGAAAGTTTGCAAGTTCTCTCTGACATAAGCTCCTCAGCCTTTTTATAGTGGTAGTTCAAAAATATGTCCGTTGAAGAGATAGACATAATTTCAAACTCCACTTCATGGTCGTTGGCTTGTCTTGTTATGCAACAATTGATGTTGACCCAACCTTAGTTTAATGTTCTACAGGTTTTCCTGAAACATAGCAGGTGTTCTGCGAACATCTCATTGGTTCCCAACCTTTTGCACTCTTTTAGCAAAATAGCTTTAAGATTGCAGTCTGTCTTCTTTCCACTTTGAGTAATTCTTTGACTTTACATTCCAATGGACTTCTTCAGCTTTCATCGAGTCCTTTTACTGCTAAACCCCTTTATAAGTCTTCTCCAAATATCTGGGAGTGACTCAGCTGTTAGTCTGCTGACAAAAATAGTTTTTTGGTACTTGACTGAATCTTCTCGCCGACACTCAGTTGCAACTCAGCTGATTCTTCACTTTGTCCTTAAGTCAACTTCTGCAATCTTCAAATTTGCTGCTTCGACTCAGTTTATAGATCTTATCTAATACATAGTTGAATTTATAGCATAAAATGGGGTGCCCACTTTCTAATCTAAGTTTCACATAGCATTAGAGATGTTGAAAGTTGGCCCTGGACCGCTTAAACTGCAAAAGAGGATTAGGGCCAAATTATTTCGGCCCGCACCATTTAAACCGAAGCTCGTTAAGACTAGCCCGAAGGTTAACTGAGCTAGCCCGCTATTTGTATTTTTTAATAAATAAATATAATTCTAATATTTTATAGATACTTTTATTACTTATTACTAGTAAATTTATTTTTCAAATTCACACCTCCCTCATCTTTATGTTTAACTTTATTAAACAAGCTCTAAATTATATTTCTAGATGGTGCTAAATCTATATTTATAATTTTGTTAATGCAATGTAATTATAAACTATGCATGAGTTTTTTTATAATAAATAAATTAACTTAAATGTTATAAATGTATATATGCTCACATTGATTTTCTATTTAAATATCTAATTTTGAAAATTTTAACTTATAGTCATATGAGTAATTAGATAAAAAAATGTTAATTCTCGGGTGGTTTTAGTTTTTATTATTTTATTTTAAAAACATAGATCATAAAATATTTAATTTTATAAGTTTGTTAATGCAATGTAATTCAAACTTTGCATGGATTTTGTTTATGATGAATAGTTTAACTTAAAATTTTAAACTTAAATGTTATATATATATATATATTCAAGTTTAAAATTTTAAATTTCAATATATAATTTTTAATTTTTTGACTTATAGCCAAATAAAGTGGTCCGTCAAATTTAAAGCCTCGCTAGGGTTATGGTTAGGTTCCAATATTGCTGTGCAGGACATTTAACACCGCCCATTTAGCCCGAAGACCATTTAACTCCGTGAGCCAGGCAAGCCCGCTTAATATCTCTACATAACATCACCAAAATCTATGCAATAAATTTTCCAACAATTTTCCCCTTTTAATGATGCCAAAACTTAAAATAATAACATGATGTAAAAAGTGCTAAAAACTGAATTAGTGTAAGAATGCGTCATTTTATTGATCGCCATTCAACACTTTACAAGAATGCACTTACAATATGTTTTGTGTATTTACAATGTGTAAAAATTACAACGAAAGTTTTCTTCGCAACTGATTCATCGTCTCTGTTGCTTCCTCTTTCTTTCTTCTTCTTCATCCTCCTTCTTTCTCCTATCTTCAGCCTCCTTCCTCTTCTTCCTCTCATAGTTTCTCTTCTTCCTTTCATCTTCTCTCATTCTCTCTTCATATTCTCTCATATTTCTTGCATTGTCTTCTTCATACTTCTTTGCAAGCTAATCTGTTCGCCTGTTAGCCTCTCTGTTTGCAAGTTCTCTGTAGCCCATCCAGCATAGATGATCCTTTTTGAGGGGATCAACATACATTATATCTTTAGGTCTTCTTGGTGGAGAACCTATGCCTCTTCCACCAGACCTTCCATCACATCCTCTTGCCTACCGTAGCCGTCCTCTCCCGGGAGTTTGTAGACTGGCCGAGCCCTTAAAGTCTCGACGACGCTGACCGAAATCACGCTTCTTGGCCATATTCACCACTTAACCCTTCTCCAAGTATAAATCCCACGCATCTTGAAGATTCATCCCCTTAAAATATCCTTCTGACTTGAGAGTTTCATACTCCTCAAGAGATCTTTGCACTAAGTTTGCTGGGGGAGTGGAATCTTCAGTCCAATTTTAGAGCTTTCCTACTGGTAGACCTTGGAACTGGGCTTTCAGATCTTCTATTCTGCCATGATGCCTTCTATCAACCTCTTCCATTTCGGCTCAAGATTTCTGGAGTGTCTCTGTTATTTAGCACGAGATCTTTGAAGTGCTAATTCAACTTTTTCTTTAGCTGACAACTCATGTGGCAGCTGAGAGTGGAGAAAGCTGGTAGATGAGCTAATTTGAGATTTGAGGATGATTTTCATGGGTGTGGGGGTCTTCTTTGATGATTCTTCCCCCTTAGTACCACTTGCCCTCTTGATTCTTTTCCCCTTTTTGACATCATCACCATAGACAGAGAGAGATTTGGAGTCTTTGTAGGAGAGAGTCAAGTTTGTCATGAGTGATGGATCATGCTATCCTTTGCTTGATCTTAGAATCGCACTTATGCCTTCATTGCAAGCATTTTAGCATGCAAAGTGCTTTCCATGTGCCGCAGATCCTATTTGAATTGAAGTTTGAGCAACTCCCCGTCAAGTGACTCTTTTCCATCCTATTGATGGTGTCCCTTTGCATCTCATTGAATCGAGCTTGTTCACTACACTAGACCACAAGCTTTGAGAAAAGTGCTCAAGTAGCGAACTTGCTCACCGTGAAGTGCTTTGGTTTGTGTAGTCCATTCACGACCCGCAAATACAGCCTCCTCCGATGTCTCCCGATATCATCGCATCATGGGTTTAAATCCTTTGGTTGAGTGCAACAAAACTACGCTCCATGGCCTCCATTTCAGTGCACATTGCTCTGAAGGCTTTTCTAAAATTAGCTTCCTCGGGTGACTGATCCTCAGGAATAACGGAATCAAAGTCAAAACTAAAGGGAGCAACCATTAAATCATTTGAGCTTGGAAATCTTCCTCGAGTTATATCAACTTTGTATCAAGCAACTTCTTCAACAAAGGTCCTCCAAAGGAACTTCATCAATGTATGGGGAATCCATCTCATACAGGCCAATAGGCACTGAGGAAGGTCCTACTCCTCCTGGCGAGCAACTCTTTGTGCCTCGGATGTTGAAGCTTCATCGATTCTTGAAGCCGTGGAAGCTTTGCCGATGATGATCGGCCAACCGCCTTAACAACTTCATTGTCACTAGTGTTAACTTTCGCTTAAGTTGTCCGGGCCTCGGTGATCGAGCAACATCACGGGCCGGGATGGCACCATAGGGGGGCCATCAACCAATATGAATTTTGAAGAGTCAACCTTGGGATCGGGCCTCCTTCATTCTTGCCTCCATTTTCCTTTCCTCTCGATCAATTGGAGTTGCTCACCTTCGTTCTCAAAGTCAATAATGTCCAAAGCCACGCCATCATCCGATTCATGCAATGCTTCTATGTCTTCAAGATCACTGACTCAGATCTCGGCATTGTGGGAATAGCTTCAAGCATTTTCCCTTTTCTTGTACTACTCCCCGAAGTCTCAACCTCCCTCGGGGTCTTCACCACATTGGCAAATGGCCTCAACTATCGCAAGAACTTCTACGTTCCCTACCGCAGACTTAGCCGCATTAGGGTCTTCTACAACCAGATCATTCGAGGTAGCAACCTCTAGGATTGCTCTTTCAAGACCAATAGTCTCAAATCGCCATGGTCCTCCTATTCCATCTTGTGCCTCACTTGGCTTAGCAACTTCATTGCCTTGCATACGCTTGGTTCTCACCTAAGACAATCTCAACTGTCAAAAGCTTCATGGTCCCATGTCTGCTGCTTCGCTTGGAGTCTCACCATCGCCCTAACTTCAAATTTTCTTGTCTCCTACAGCCTCCTTCAACCTGGGCCGTAGATTGTGTTTAGCTTCCCCCTCGCTTGGCTCACCACCAATCACGGGCATTGGGGTCACCGACACCGAGACTTGGTCAGATCCATTGAGTGTTTAGCCTAATAGGCACTTGTCTTAACAACTTCATCAGGGCGTGGCTCGCTTAGGTTGCCCTTTTCATCTTTTTTTCCCAACTTCATCACCATCCTCCCCGGTCCCCCGAGTGAGCCGGTGAGGTTGTTGCATTGATGGTCCTCACCATATCCGAATAGCTAGGGTTGGAGAAATAGAATGGATGATTCTCCATCACCCCCGAAAGCAAGGATTGCTCATGAAGCTCATGAGACTTTTTTAATGCATGCTTCACCGAGCCTTCTAAATCTGGTCACCGCAGAATAATCTCCACGCCGCTATCGCTGAGGCCGGCTGGTCACCAATCGACTTTTCTTTTTCTAATGCCTTAGCCCTCTCAAAGATCTTTCTTTTCATAGAGCAGTGGTTGTGCAAGAGATAGCATCAAGTGCAATATGGACAAAGATGTTGTCCAAGAATCCCAGGAGGTATTCCTCCTCTTCAATCATGTTTGCCTCTCGAAATTGACTCCTACCGCACTCACCTTCCAAAGCCTCCATGCGCGCGCTCTCTCTTTGATCTCTCGGGTATGTTGGGGATTCTCGACATCATCAAGAGCATCTTCTTAGATAGGCTCTTCTCCTGATCACCTTTCTCACTTGCCTTAGCATCAACCTTTTCAAATGGGGTTGATAAACAAATATCTTGAGTTTCTTCACCAAGTGCTCTTTTCAGGCAAATCAAATATTTTCACTTTCTTTAGCATCAACTCACTCAACTATAGTTTGGGGGCAATTGCTTGAGTTTCTTCAAGAGTGCTTTGCTCACCATCGCCATCCTTTGATTTCTCGCCGAAAACGATGGCAAATGCCTCAATCTCATTGTGGTTGATACAACTGCCTCAACAAATTTCTTTCAAGAGCCTTTCACAACTCGCCTCCTAGTTCTCTCTCCAGGGGGACTTATGATTTTTCTTCTCGGTTCTTCACCTACGGGGTCGCTCTCCTCGCTTTCTCGCTTAGCACTGGCTTTGCGAGGCGCATCTGTCCTCATCTTCTTTATCATCGGGAAGGAATAACAACATGTTTCAGCCGAGGAGCTGAACGAACATGCTCGCTTGATTCCCCCTCGTAAGTAGCAATGCCTTAGCATGTGCGTGCTTTCGAGCACCGGAGAGATTGGCCTTGAACATCTTCTTATTTGCATGGAAGGGCTTTCTCACGCGCAGGTACACTCTTTCTTCTCCATCGAGCAGCCAAGATCGTGCCATATCCTGTGGAACTCACAAACTTCCCATTAGTAACCTTCACATTGTGGACACTCCGCATATTTTCCCGAAAAATGAGATCACTCCACCACCTCGACTTCCTCCATAATGGCAAAATGCCATAACAATCGCCTTAGTCTAGACAATCGATTGAAGGAGCCAAATTTCATGTTAACATACTTGGCTAAAACATCCATCAACTTGTGGTAGTTATCTTTATATAAGGTTCTTCAACATGAGTAGTTCACCTTTCTAGCCGACCGCTTGGCGATCTCATTCCATGCCTTTACCAAATCAAACTACTTCCCCGTAAGCTCTTTCATAACTTTGAAAGAAGGTGTAGGTGCTTAGCCAAGTCACCGCAACCAACTTGATATCTTGTCCATTCACAGATGAACGGATTCTCGCCATCGTAAATAAAGGCATTCACGTAGACCGTAGGTACTTCCTCCGGAAGGTTTGAGTCATTTCCAACGTGAGAGACCTTTTCAACCCAAATTTTTCAAGGTTCCTTGCGATCTTTCACCAACTCCTTGTCAATGTACCGCTTGACAAGTGCCTTCAAATCCACCAAGGAACCCGTGGATCTTCTCAAAGAAGCTTAGTAAAGTCCAAAGCAGCTTGTTTGGGTGCCATATGGATTTTATGAGAGTAGAAATGAAGAACTAGGGTTTAGTTTTTTGCAGAGAGAATTCTTGTAAGTCCGGAATGCTTGAGAGTGAAAGTGAAGAGAGAGAAAATGACTTTTGGCTTTATAAATGACTTGAATAGATGATTTTAGAATTTCAAAGGTTTGAAACATGAACAATGGCGAGATCAAAATTTAAATCTACAGAGTTCTACACAAATTGTCCTTGATGGACAATAATTAGTCACTCAAGAGAGTTAATCTCTCAAATGCACTCACTGAGCTAAGTAATAGAGTAACTCAAATTGCTGGCTATAAATTGACTCAACTCATGGTTTTGTTTTCAAATAAGACTTAACACCCTTAAGTTTGATTAAGCAAGTTTTTACAATTTTTGATTTAGTACTTATAAATTATCAAATGGATAGCAAATTTATCACAGATATAAGCAATTAAAAGTGCGTAAATTTAAATGTCGAAATGTAAATGACACAAGAAAGTTTTTATAGAGGTTCAAGACGGGGTAATTCTTCTACTCCTCTCTTTCTCCAACTCCCCGAGGAATCCACTAAGTAATGATCAGCTTTACAAAGTGGTAATAGTCCGTATACAAGTCTTGATCACAACAAATGACTTGATCCTTTGGGACTCACCTGAGACGCCTTGATCACTCACCAAGCTTCTCGACGACTCAGCCTTTCTTCACAGGGCACCGCTTTGCTACTACAAACACTTGCTTAAGCACTTTGATTTGATCACGAAGCCCTCCAAGAGCTTAAGACTTGGTTCACCCTTTGAACCTTTCTACAATCCTTCCGGAATGTAGACCCCTTTGTTTTCAGATTTTCCTTTCAACTCGATTGAAGTTCTCTTTCCTTCACAAGTAAGTGTTGATTGATGTACTTCGAGATGTAGCTTGAGGATTGAGAATGTTTCAGCTTTTGATAAGCTTGTATATCTTCACGTGTGTGTCATTCATCATCCTTCTCAAACAAATTCCTCAAATTTTTATAGTGAACTTTCAAAAATTTGCCCGCTGAAGAGATAGCTCATTTTTGAAAGTCACTTTGCAAATAAGTTGGCTTGCGCTTCTTGGAATTGCCATTTCCTCGTATGAATTGTTTTATCACCTTTTCGTAGTTCGACACCTGGTAGTGCTTCCCATCGTTCATTCCTTTTGCACGCTTCGGGACTCGAGCACTCCAAGAAAGGTGGTATGGAGATATTACTTGTTTAAGTAAATCTCTTGATTTCTCGCGGCAACGGTTCTTTTTACGCTTATCTCGACTTGACCGCATTTCCTTGCTTTCCCAGTGTGACTTAGAGTCGCCTTCCAATCATTGGATGACTTTTCTTCCACTTCACCTTGAGACTTGCTTTCTCTTGAGAGCGATTGACGATGTTCCACTCACCGATCTCACCGCTTCTTCAATGAGTTCCCGTCATTTTCTTTGTCAGACTCAAAATGCCTCTCAAAGAGTTTTCCTTCAAGCCTTCAATTGTCTTCTTGCATGTTGGGGCGTAGGCCGATTTAACTCACCTTTGGCCACTTAATTGTTACAATACATTTTACAAAGAAGAATTGGGAGCCAACTTTCTATTCTAAGTTTTACATGGCATTCATCAAAATCTAAACAATAAAATTCCTAACAATTTCCCCTTTTGATGATGCCAAAACTTAAATCATACAAAGATGCAAATAACAAAGATACATACAGATAGTGTATTGACATAGAATGTATGCGCAGAAATCAATCTTTTTATTGATCATATCATTCTTGTACTTAACACAATCAATCAAAGTGTATCGTAGTATGTAATTGTCTTCACAAAAAATAGAAAATTTATAGCTTTATTACGTAAGACTTACATTGTATGTATTTACATATAAAATACACGGGGGTTGGACAAAGAACACTTCATCTCCTTCATTGCCTCCTTCTTTTTTCATCTTGATCAAGATCTTCTTTCTCTTCTTCTCTTTCTTCTCGCTATCACCGCTTTCTTTTTTTTCTCTCATATGCCTTTCCTTGGCAGCCTTCATCTTTCTTATTCTTTCCCCCTCTCCCGCCATAGCCGAGTTTGTCTTTTGTTTTCTTCTTCTATTCTTTTTGCATACTCAGCTAATTGGTTTTAGCCACTTGCAAATTTGCCACTTGGTCAAGCTTTCACCAAAGAGATCCCTCCTTTCTTTCCCCGGATCTACGTATTCAATATTCTTGGCAGGCCTAGGTCCAAGCTTCTTCCTCCACTCGCCGCTTCTTCCTCTACCTCCATGGGCATATCAGATCGGTCTTCTTCTTTCCAAATGAGTGCCCAATGAGTGACCAAAGCAGAGCGAGAGATCGCGGTTGTCTCATTGCCCCTGTCACCCTTCTTCACATAATGTGAGACCCTTTTTCCCAAGATAAGTCCTAAGCTTGAGCCATGGACATATTTGCAAAATATCCTTCGATTCGAGCGCTTTTGAATTCGCTAACCGATTCGCTCGTCCCCGACATCCAAATGGCATACGTGTTCTCGCAACCGAATGCCTCCATGTTCTTTCAAGATGTTCATCACCCTGCATCCATTCTTCCTTCCACTTCCTTCATCCCCGCTTCAATTGCTTTTCTCTTCTCACCATGGATACAAAGAGTGTTGGAGTGGCAGAGTCACGGGAGTTTGTCGCTTATAATGTCACCGTGATAGACCTTGTTGGGGTTTGTGCAATCATCAAGGTCATATCTTTTGATCCTTCCCCTCAACAGATTTTCCTTTCTTCGCTTTCAAAATTTCTCACCGATTTTCCTTCTCAAATTGCTCCTTTGTCACCGCTTCCTTTCTTTTCAGCTTCAGATTTTGTCGCTTTAAGGTATTCCTCTTCCCCTTTTTTGCATCATCAAAGGATAGAGAACCCCAGGAACATGCTGCAAGCATGAAGTCGAAGCTTCGATGGTTGAATTTTGCTTCAAGTCTCGCTGCGTTGTATGCGCACGGAATTCGCATCGAGTAGCGTTGATTCTCACAAATCGCTTCATCTCACCCATGAGAAGGCCAATTTTCTTGTCATGTGTTCTTCCAAACGCCGATATCATTTGCATTTCGCTTCACGCAGCAGCCTTGATCTCTAGCAGCGAGCTTCATGCATATGTTCAATGTGTTCCTCACCTTCAGATCAACATTTTCACTTCCACACCAAAGAAGCCTTGTTGAATAAGGTTCTCAAGTATCTCACCTGCTCCACACGCATTGATTGTCATTGCCACCATTCCCTTATCCCGACCGTGATGCCTCTCAAGTCACCGTAGGTTGGCATCTCTCGCTTGTCCAGCGCATGTCCAAAGAGGCCTCGATGCCTTTCCATCGCTCAACTTCAAGAAAGAGTGCCTTGAACACTTCTCGAACTTCACCGATTCTTCAAGGTAAATTGATGGCCATACAAATATCGAAATCAAAATCGGCCGAACAATGGTGCCCGAGTGAAAAACAGAGAGGTGGTCTCGTGATAGCGTGCTTGCTCATTTTCTCGACTTCTTCGTGGAGTTCTCGTATCTCCAAAGGAGAAAGGGAAAGATTCCACAAAAGATTCATCACCGCCAACCGGGATTTGTTCGATGATAAGCAGCGCTGAAGTTCTTTTTTTGGGAATCGATCCACCAGAGCTTGAGGAGCCGAGCAGGGTCTCTCTGTTCAAATGGCTTGGTTGTGAAGAGATCCCGCTTTGTCGAGCCTCAATGCCTTAAGAGCTTCGTTGGTCTCAAACCGATTTTTCCATTTCAAAGAGACTTGTCCTCGCCTTATCAAGAATAGCCATCCGACGATGATGAGATTTCTAGTGGTGGCTCATCATCAAAGTTAAACGTTTGACGAGTAGTCTTGGGATCGACTTGCTCGTGCCTGAACATCCGCACTGAAGTCTGGATTTGTCATGGGGGTCGACTCAGCTTTTCTTTCTTCGCCTTCCGATCCTGCAAAAAGTGACATCGTGGTTGTCCTGGGAATCATGAAGTGCGCTGATCTCCTTCTCGACGGGGTCGATGATTGCAGGAGGGATGTTCTCTACTTCAGCCTTTTTTACCCCGGAAGTCTCAACCTCCCGTGGCCTTCATTTCTCCAAAGAAGCTTTATCACCAGGAGGCTTGTCCTCCCTTTCGACAAAGTTGTCACTGCCTTAGGGTCTTCTACAGGCATCCATCGAGTCTCAACCCCATGGATTGCACTTTCATCGCCCAGCAGTGTTAACTCCTGTGGTTGTTCCTTCCTCGTGCCTCGACCGCATCGCTAGCCAGCCATTAGCCTTCGTGAGTTGGCACTCACCGAGACAGCCTCAATCGCCTGAGCTTCGTTGATGGCAACTTGTTGTTCTTCTTGTGATTGTAATTTCTCTTCTTCGCCTCCTTGCTTTTTTTGTCGAGTCATCTCGCAAAGATCCTCCGACCTTGCCGCAGCTGGGAGGGAGTTTCTCACCGGGCGCACTACCGAGTGACTTGGAGTGGGGTCACTGCCTCCAAACTCCCTACTGCTTGCAATTGATGGTTCACCGCCAGGTGGGTAGCACACCTTCAATAGGGGTTGGCTCGACCGGGTCCCCATTGCCCCGCCATCGCCATTTCTTATCGCTTTCTTCCGAGTGAGTCAGGAAGTGGTAGCAGCAAGAATATCAGCTGCTATTTGTCAACCACTCCCATTGATCGATTTCACCGTGGTTTTGAGGACTCTCCTGGTCCCTCCATTAATCTTTTGCTCGTGAAGGATTCTTGATTCATGCAATGCTTGCCGATGATTGCAGCTTTTCCGGGGCAAAGAAGATTCTCCTGGTTCCTCGTCACTTTCGAGAAGACATCAAGGAGAGGATGGAAGTGTTCTCAGTGGTGCCGAGATAGGCGTATACTTGCCTTCTCACGTGCTTCTCGCTTCTTCACCTTGCTTTGCTCTCCCCTCGTCCTTGTAGATTTGCAGATGTCTAAGCAGCTTGTCCTCATCAAGTGCCGAGCACAAAGAGTCATCCAAGGAAATTTAGCAGCTTCCTCTTCTTCTTCTATGAATTCAAAGCCGTTGGAACTGCTCCTCGACTTGCTCAACTTCCATTTTCCCACTCACGCAGACGATTTTGATGTCCGGGTAAGGTGGAGATAGGATCATTACATCACTATCCGCTGGGCTGGTTCTTTCTTGAGTTTCACTGAGCTACAACCGTGTCTTCGGTTGCTTCACGACGATCGCTTCAAAGAGATTTCGGTCGTTTATCAACTACATCCGAGACTCTACTTCTCCAAGAGTCTCCTGATTTGTGCTAGCCGAGTAATCGACTCACCGGTTTCTCCTGCTCGACCGCTTGACGAGTCTTCTTCGCCTCCTGGTTTGTACTGGGAATTTCTCGTTCGTGAGGCGGCGCCCTCTCGAGTCTTGGGCGGCAGGGCCGGTGCTTGTGTTTGTTTCGAGGAGCCGGCCGCCTGTGCTTGTCGGCTTCTTCCTCCCTTTTTGACGATCGGAGAAGGTATTTGGGAGTCCTTCGATCACCGCAGGGCAGGGCAGTGACATGGTCATGACATGGCCGCAAGGTGTGACTCGCCAGCAGGGCAGAGCATGTTTGTTTTCTTTGTCACGCAGGGGCAAGAGATTTTCTTGGCACCGCAGGGGCAACTTTTTCTTCGTTGAGAGAGGAAGCAATGTGGTTTTCGGGTCACCGATTCCCCTCACTAGTGTCGCCTTCTTACGTAAGCTCGCTTCGAGCACCGTGAGAGGTTAGCTCAACATCCTCTTGTTAACATGGAATGCTTTCCCATGTCTAAGAGGGACTCCTTTCACCTCCAATAGTCGCCAATCACTAGGCCATATCCTGGGATCCTCCAAATGACCCATCTTCTTTGAAGGACTTGTTCCCACGCTCGCAGAAGAATCGGCACGAGAGATAAACTCAGCCCGCTTTATCTTCTTTTTTTCGATGATTGCAGCCATCACAATCGCCTTTTGCTTTTGATAGCTGGTCAAAGCCGCCAAATTTGATGTCGATACATTTGGCAACTATGTCCAACAATTTGTGATAATCCTCCTTCAGCAGCTTCTTTTGTTTGTCGTGGTATATAATTTTATCAAGAAGGTCGACTTGGCTATTTTTTCCATGCGCTACACCAAGTTTACATCAGCTTTCTTAATCTCGCTTGCTCCTTCACCGGTAGTGAGCAATATTCACCAAATCTCGCGTGATAGTCACCGCTTCCCCGTGAATGATGACTTGATTCCTTCATCGTGAATCTCAAAGATTCACGAGAATTGTGCGACTCCTCCACATAGGTCATAGGATATTCCAAATAGAAACGGTTTTAGTCCGACGCTTTCCAACTTCTCCGCGATTTTCTTCACCAGGGTGTCGTTTGACCGCTTTCACCATTCCGTCGAAATCCACTACGGCCGAACCGGTGGGATTTGTTTTCCCAACTTGGTAAAGTCATAAGTTGGTGCCATTTCTCGTAATAATTTCAAGGAAAAGTTCAAATTTGATTTGAAGGTTGATAGGTTTCGAGAGTATTTGCCTTTGCGCTTTTGAGAGAAAGAGATTGAACAGCTTTTTAGAAGTGTGAGAGAGAAACTGATTTAAAATGGTTTAAATATGGTTTATGAAAGGACGTGCAGACGGTTTTTTTTGAATTGTGATCGAAATCAACGGCTTGATTTCGCACGCATATTGAGCATTTCATGTCTCGTATTTAATGCGGCAAAGATTTATATCCAATCATAGGCTTGGTGTGCAGCTTTTTATGTCCAGACACATCATCATTATGCCGACGTTGTTCTTAAAACATTCCCGCTTAAGTCAAAACGATCGCTTTTTGTCACTTTGCTCATAAGTTATTCAAATTATCTCTTAGCCGATTTAACTCGCTTCACATTTCTCTTAGTGACTCAAATGATCACCGACTTGGTATAGCCGACTTTCCGATATAAAATGATTTATCGAGCTAATTTTTGTTTTCACTCTTTTTCACCTTCTTTCCTCGCTCCATTTCTTTTCTTTGATTCTTCTCGTCTCAAATTTAGCTCAATTAGCCCCAACTCATGTTTGAGTTCTTCAAATCTTGACTCACATAATGGTTTTGTGAAGATGTCACTAGTTGTTTGTCATCGCTTGAGATATATTCCAAGATAATGTCCTTCTTTTCAACATGATCTCTTATGAAATGATATCCGACATCAATATGTTTTGTTCTTGAGTGCAACACAGATTTTGAGTGATTGCAATGGCACTTGTGTTATCACACATGATTGGAATTTCTTTTTCTTCAACTTCATAATCTCTCACCGCCTCATCCATAGACTTGGGCACAACAACACGCCGCAACCTATGTATTCTCGCCACCAGAGAGGTGGCTATTGAGTTTTGCTTCTTGCTAAACCAGAAATTAGTCTGCTTCCTAAGATTTGACATGTGCCTCAAGTGTTTTTCCTGGCCCACTCGTGATCCAAAGATAGTCGTAGTCCGAATAGCCAATTAGCTTGAATCCACCTTCCTTTGATACCATAGCCTACTTCTTGCTTCCTTTTAAGTATCTCAATATTCTCTTAGTCATATATATGGTTTCTTTTGGAGCAGATTGAAATCTTGCACATACACCTACAAAGAAAAAGTGATGTCCGCCCGCTAGCCGTGAGATAGAGCAATGATCCAATAAGTGCTCAGATCTTGTTTGATCTACAAAGCTTGCCATCCGCATCCATGTCCATTTTCGACCGATGTGTTCATTGGTATTTTTACGTAAGACTTCTCCTCCATACCAAATTTCTTCATTAAATCTCCGTGTATTTTGTTTGACTTATGAAGGTTCCATCCTTCACTTGCTTTCACTTGAAGTCCAAGGAAGAATGTCACTTCCCCATCATGCTCATTTCAAATTTACTTTGCATGAGGTTTGAGAATTTTTCACACAACTTTTGTTAGTGGATCCAAAATGATGTCATCCACATATATTTGAACAAGCAAGATACTCTTCTTGTCTTGAATTCTAAAAGTGTTCTATCTACTTTTCCTTTTGTGAATCCATTTTCGCCAGAATTGTGACAGGTATCATACCATGCTCGGGTGCCTGCTTCAACTGCACAGGCTTTCGAGTTTGTATACCTTGTCTCCAAGAGTCTTCTCGCTTCAAATCCTGGAGGTTGTTCAACATACACTTCTTCTTCCAATAAACCATTCAGAATGCACTTTTTACATCCATTTGATATACAATGAAATTCTTGTGAGCAAGATAGGCAAGAAACATCCTTATAGCTTCCAATCTTGCTACAGGCAAATGTTTCATCAAAATCTATCCCTTCTTCTTGGCAATATCCTTTGGCTACCAATCTTGCTTTGTTTCTTACCACGTAACCTTCCTCGCTCATCTTATTTCTCAATACCCATTTGGTTCCAATAACATTTTGATGTATGGGTCTTTGTACTAATTCCCATACTTTATTTCTCTCAAACTCGATTCAAATTTTCTTGCATAGCTTGAATCCAATGTGTGTCATCCAATGCTTGTGACACATCTTTGGGCTCTATTTATAGATGAAGCATGTGAACATTGCTTGTCAGTTCTCGATCTTGTCTTGACACCTTCTCTTATATCTCCAATGACAAGTTCTCGTGGATGGTCTTCACCATCTTACGCCAAAGTTGAAGTAAGTTAGCCGATTCAATGACTTGCACCGTGTTGCCGTGGTCGCCTTCTTCGATCACTCACCGCAGATTTTCCAAATGCTTTTGAGATTCAAATATCTCATCTTCTTCTCAATTGATAATCCCCGCCTACCAAAGATAGGACTCTTCTCAGAAGGTTGATGATTCAAATTTTATCACCGACTCTTCAATGTCTTCCCATTTACATTCGCTCATCGAATACTACATGAATGGATTCTTCTCAGAACCATAGTTCTTTTGTTGAGTATTCTCAGAGGCTTTGCTTTCACCGAGTATCCTAAGAAGATACCTCATCACCTTTAGCATCAAAAGCCTTTAGTTGTTGTCTTTGCCATTGTTGTGATGAAGCATTTACATCCAAATATCCTCAAAATATGCAACATTTGGTTTTCTTCCACCCGATCTCATAGGAGTCTTTGTCACCGCTCATTTATCATACATCCGCTTTGGGTGTAGCAAGTCGTGTTGATTGCTTCACCAAAATCTTTTTGGTAACCCCGCCACCTAACATGGTCCTTGCCGCTTTTTGAGGGTTCTATTTCTTCTTTCTCGCAACTCCATTCTCACGAGTCCTTGCACGATAGTTCATGACCAATACCATTCTCAATACAAGATCGAAGTTATTATTCCATTGACAAACTCAGCCTCCTCTATCCGATCTTATTTTGATAATGGTTTGACTCTTCTCATTTTGTATCCTCTTCATCACCGTGGGTAGCTTTTGTAGAGTTTCTTTCTTCTTGCACATGAATATTGTCCATGTATATCTTGAGTAGTCATCTACTACCACCAAGGTGTATTTCTTTCCACTTATGCTTGCCGGTTCCACTGGCCAAATAGATCCATATGAAGCGATGCAATATTCTTGTTGAGGATGGGCATGTCTTTTCTTTGAACGACGACTTGATTTGTTTTCCTTCGACATGCATCACATATACTCTCCTTCTTGTATACTCGAGTCCGAAGTCCTTCTACAAGATGACTTCTTGCTAGCTTATTAATTGTTTTGAAATTCAGGGATGACTCACCTTTTTTTGTGCCACAACCAACTTGATTCAAATTGGTTTTTGCAAGAGACAGGTGCCGGGTGTTGCAAATGACCAATCCACTACATACATATTTTTCTCTTCTACATCCTTGCAAAGACAACTTCATTTGATTCAATATTTTTGATTTGGCATATTCCCATGTTGAATCCAACATTGTAGCCCTTGTCACAAAGTTGATCGATGCTTAGTAAATCAAGTTTAGTCCTTCAACATATGCAACATCCGTGATTTCTAAACCATTCCTTTTGATGGATCCAATGCCTTTTATTTCACCAGAGCTTCATTTCCTCCAAATATGACTTTTGCTCCTTTGACTTCCTTGAATTTTGACAGATTTCTCTTATTTCCTCGTCATATGTCCGGGAATGTACCCACTATCCATGTACCAGGTTCCTTGCACTCACTGCTCAACCCGCAATCAAGGAAATTAAGTTTTAGGTACCCATTCTTGTCCGGGTCCCGAGGGGTTAGAATTATAAGATGATCCAACCAACCTATAGCCAAATGATTTGACTCTAAGAGGTTGCCATCTATCGCTGCCATAATCATAATTAATCCCGCAAATTGCTTGGGAGTCTAGTTCATACAAAATTGCCTTTTTTGTCTCTCAGATGCCCGCATACGTGTTTTAGCAATTGCCTTTCTTGGGTAATTGTGGTGTCTTTGAGTGTAGTGCCTAGGTGCATATGTGTGCCGATGAAAGCTCTTATGCTTTTGGAATGGCCTTTGTTGAGTTCTGGCCTTTGCCATTTGGGCTTGTATTCCATAAGTCTAGCCGATAGTTCACATTATTCCAAATACTGCTTGGATATTTTCTACCATTCCCATCATATGTATTTCTTTTATGAGTTTTCTCGATTTTTGGTAGCTCGCTTCTTCTTTACAGAGTATTTTTTCGCTTGAGTCCGCCGAGGGACTCGGCAATCTCTTCTCACTGCCCTTTCAAAGACTTCAATCGGTCAAGTTTTTTTTTTCCTTTGTAACCAAGGCCAGCTTTGCTTAGATTGTGCTTGATTGAAAGTGTGTGCAACATTTAGAGTTTTGATTTTTCGACTCTTCATGACTTGAAGATCCTTTTTCCAAAATTACTTTGAGGTTCGACATGGCACAAAGGAATTAAATCCTAAGCCCTGCCTTGTCTCCACATTCTCTTTGACTCATAATAAGATCATCCAATGATTTAGATGCCTTAGTGAATGAGGCAATAACATTTTTGAGGTCATTCTCCTCTTTTCTATAGCAAAGAATTTCTCGCTATTAATTTAGCATTTTCAAATTTTTTTAAACTTTTATTCTCATCAGCCTATTTGACTTAGAGTACTACCCTTAGTCACTTTGAGTTTTGACTTTTGAGTAGGCGCTTTCCTCATTCAATAGTGTGTGTGAGGTTTTAATGTGCTCAAAATCTTTCATCATTTTGCCTAATGAATCATAAAGATCAAGGGTGATGAAGTGTGTGTGTCACAAACTATCACTAGTGTCCGAGCTTGTTGAGTTAGATTGTACTCATCTTCTTGATCTTGTTCTTTGGCCATTAAGCTGCATCAAGGCTTCTTCTTCGTAGTCACTTGAGTAGTCACCATCGCTTCTCGAGTCACTGCCTTTCGACTTGACTTGCCTTCAAGCCTTCTCGCAGCCTATCATTGCTTTTTTCTTCTCTTTGTCTTCTTTCTCTCAAGACCTTTCTTTCTTCTTCGCTTCCCTCGCATTTGTTGACTACAGATATATGAGCAAATAATGGCATAGTGACTGTTGTCTACAATTCCAACATAGATATTCAGCCTTTTGATCACCTTCTTTTCTATTCTTGAGTTGTCACTTTTGATACTCAACTTGTTGATGATCTGTTTCTCTTGGTCCTATCATCCCTTGATTTGGAGGAGCCGAGTGTCTTCCGAGGATTCACCCTTTCCTCTCTTGTAGTTCTTGTTAAAGAACTTGTTAAATCTTTTAACCATCGTGGCTATTTCTTCCGGGTCAATCGCTTCTTTGACCTCACCTCTCTTCCATCTTTGACAATTAGAGCACTTGCTTGGGGTACAAAATTGCCTTCTTCCTCGGTCTTTTCCTTCTCACCAAACTCGTAGGCTTTGAGGTCCGAGAATAACTCATGATCGATGTCTTTGATAGGTCCATGGAGTGTCTCAATGCCATGACCTTCATTTCCCATTCACCGAAGACTTTTTAGATCTTCATACACATTTCTTCTCGTATATTCCTTTCCAAGTGTAGATACTCATTTGTGATTTCTCAGAACCGAGCATCCAGCTTGATCCAGGTTTTCCCGAGATCATTTTAAAGTTCTCAAATTTTTGTACAACCACCGATAGTTTGTTTTCTTTGATTTGCTTCCGAGCCTTCACAAATCAATGTCAGGCTTGTCCTGCATTTCCTTAGCCGCTTTTAAGATTTCACTTTATTGAATATGGCTTTGTCCAAGGTTTTGTAAAGAATGTCCTTGGCTACATTGTCCAGTGTTGTATCTTTTTCTCACATCATTTGTCCACTCGCTTCGGTTTTTCAACCATGACGTCCGGTGTCGATCTTTTTCCCCTTCACCGCAACTCTTCGTGACAAATTGTTCACCTTTAATATTTGCAGAGGCCCATCTTCTATCACTATCCACATCTCATCATGTAATGCCGATAGATGAGCCTCGCATACGAATTTTCCAATCATCAAATTCTTCAATAGTGAACATAGGAATGCGTGTTAGATTTGCTTCCATGATAATAACTTTTAATGATAGAAAAGAGTTTTGAAAGTTTAAGTACTAAAGCAGACTTTTGAAAAGTTTGAGATCTAGTTCAAGAACTGCAAAGAGGGTTCAATGAACCAACCGCCTCCGATACCACTTGTAGTCCTAAGGGGTGTAAGTGTAAGGTTTAGAAGGGGGGTTGAATAAACCTTACCAAATTTTCGATTTAGTCCTTTTAAATCTACAGAGTTCTACACACCGAATTGTCCTTGATGGACAATAATTAGTCACTCAAGAGAGTTAATCTCTCAATGCACTCACCGAGCCAATAGAGTAACTCACCGCTTGGGGCTATAAATCGACTCAACTCGTGGTTTTGTTTTCAAAGGAAGACTTAACACCCTTAAGTTTGATTAAGCAAGTTTTTACAAATTGATTTAAGACTTATAAATTATCAAATGGATAGCAAATTTATCACAGATATAAGCAATTAAAAGTGCGTAAATTTAAATGCTCGAAATGTAAATGACACAAAGAAAGTTTTTATAGAGGTTCAAGACGGGTAATTCTTCTACTCCTCTCTTTCTCCAACTCCCGGAGGAATCCACTAAGTAATGATCGCTTTACAAAGTGGTAATACCCGTATACAAGTCTTGATCACAACAAATTCGACTTGATCCTTTGGGACTCACCGAGACGCCTTGATCACTCACCGGCTTCTCGACGACTCACCTTTCTTCACAGGCAACCGCTTTGCTACTACACAACCACTTGCTTAAGCACTTTGATTTGATCACGAAGCCCTCCAAGAGCTTAAGACTTGTTCACCTTGAACCTTTCTACAATCCTTCCCGGAATGTAGACCCTTTGTTTTCATTTTCCTCTTCAACCGATTGAAGTTCTCTTCCTTCACAGGTAAGTGTCGATTGATGTACTTCGAGATGTAGGCTTGAGGATTGAGAATGTTTCAGCTTTTGATAAGCTTGTATATCTTCACGTGTGTGTCATTCATCATTTTTCTTCTCAAACAAATTCTCACTTTTTATAGTGAACTTTCAAAAATTTGCCCGCTGAAGAGATAGGCTCATTTTTGAAAGTCACTTTGCAAGCCGTTGGCTTGCGCTTCTTGAATTGCCATTTCCTCGTATGAATTGTTTTATCACCTTTTCGTAGTTCGACACGGTGTAGTGCTTCCCATCGTTCATTCCTTTTGCACGCTTCGACCGAGCACTCCAAGAAAGGTGGTATGGAGATATTACTTGTTTAAGTAAATCTCGATTTCTCGTGGCAACGGTTCTTTTACGCTTATCTCGACTTGATCGCATTTCCTTGCTTTCCCTGTGTGACTTAGAGTCAGCTTCCAATCATTGGATGACTCTTCTCACACTTCACCTTGAGACTTGGCTTCTTCTTTGAGTTGATTGACTCGATGTTCCACTCACCGATCTCACCGCTTCTTCACCGAAGTTCCTCGTCAGCTTTTCTTTTTTGTCTCACCAGAAGTTTTCAAGCCTTCTTGTCTTTTGCATGTTGGGGCGTAGCCGACTTAACTCCGGCTTGCCACTTTAATTGTTACAATACATTTTACAAAGAAGAATTTGGGAGCCAACTTAATTGGAATCTCTTTATTCAATGTCATAGTCCTCGCTTGTTGCCTCATCCATAACACTTGGGCACAACAGCTTGCCTACAACAATGTACCGCCGCCTATGGATGAAGCTATAGAATTTTTGTTTCTTGTCAACCAAGAAACCAACTGCTTCCAAGTATTTGACAGACACCGATGTACTTTTTGTCAACTCTACATCCAACATAGTATGAGTTTAAGTATTCAAACTTAAATCCACATTCCTTGATACCATAAGCCAACTTCGCTTCCTTTCAAATATCTAAGCGAATTTCCTTTGGGATACCTTAAGCCAACTTCTTGGCTTCCTTTCAAATATCTCAGATTCACTTAGTTGCGCTCATATGACTTTCTTTTGGAGCATATCGAATCTAAAGACATACACCAATAACAAAGGTGATGTTTGGTCTCATTGGCAAATAAGTAGAGCAATGATCCAATAAGTTTCTATGTCTTTGCTTTGATCAATCGATTTTCCTTCGCGATCTATATGCATCTTCACGTAAGTATTTATGGAATTTTGATAGATGGCTTCTTTCAATACCAAATTTCTTCATTAAATCTCTTGTATATTTAGTTTGACTTATGAAGGTTCCATCCTTCATTTGCTTGACTTGAAGACCTAGGAAGAAAGTTAGATCTCCCATCATGCTTATCTCAAACTTCCTTGCATAAGGTTTGAGAATTTGTCACATAACTCTTTGTTGGTGGATCCAAAGATGATGTCATCCACATATATAAACAAAAGTAGTATACTCTCTCCATCTTCAATTCTCATTGTCTATAAGAAACAGAGACAATGTATCATACCATGCTCTTAGTGATTGCTTCAAACCATATAATGCTTTTTGAGCTTGTAGACTTTATCTACAATAGTTTTCTCGCTTCAAAACCCGGAGGTTGCTCCACATAGACTTCTTCCTCTAAAAGTTCATTCAAAAATGCACTTTTGACATCCATTTGATAGATTGTGAAGTTTTTGTGTGATGCATAAGCAAGAAACATCATTATTGCTTCCAATCTTGAACAAATATGTTTCATCAAAATCTATTCATTCTTTTTTGGCAATACCCTTCGCTACCAACTTGCTTGCTTTCACTACGATCCTTCTTCATTAATCTTATTTCTCAATACCCACCTAGTACCAATAACATTTTGGTGGAAAAGCCTTTTTGAACTAATTCCTAAACTTTATTCCTTTCAAATTAATTCAACTTTTTTCTCGCATGGCGAAATCCAATGTGTGTCATCCAATGCTTGTGACACATCTTTTAGCTCAATTTGAGAAATGAAACAAGTTAACATTGCTTCATGTTGAGTCACGGATCCGGTTCTCACTCCTCTTACATCTCCAATGATTAACTCTCGTGGATGGTCTTCACCCATCTCACATGTCGTTGGAGTAAGTCCGCTGGATTGAGTTTTTCTTACAACTAAGTTGTCTTCAACAACTTCTTTTGATCATCATTCACCGCAGCCTTCCAAATGTCTTTGAGATTCACCTATATCATCTTCATTAATCGTCAAAGTGGATTATCGATGGAAAAGGTCCGACAGATTCGCCGATATTCACCCGAGGGTTTCACTTGAGGAGCTGAGGGGACAGGGAATTGGAGGCGACAGAGTTTCTCTCAGACATTGCTCATGCAATGATTTTCTTCAGCAGAAGCCCGCTCCGCATGGTTAAAAGATGGTGATTGAACACCGCATTCTTTCATCGTCCGCCGATTAGAAGTGGATGTGCGATTCGGGTTTGATTGTCGACGGTACTTTCACGCGAGGATCCGGACCTCGCTTAATCATATCGCCTCATTTTACACAACCCCGCTTGCGCATGCGGCATACCACTGATTATACTTTGCTTGACTACCGATTTCACCTATCATCACTACAATTGATAATGCGCCTTGACCGCCATTCCTTCGCCTTGAGTTAAAGAGGCGCTTTTGATATGGCTCGATAGTGCACCGGGGCCGGACAGATTCAGCCGAGATTCTATCAAGATTTCGGGACATCAGGTCGATGAGGTGTTGGCAACATCCGTTATTTTTTGTTATCGCTCCTTCTTTCCGACAAAAGGTCAATGCCGCCTACACTCATCCCTAAAACAAAGGAGGCGAATGCGGTGAAGGACTTAGAAGCCGATTGTAATGAGTAATTTTCTTTAAAATTATCACGAAGATTCTCGCTACTCCTGGGCGCCATCATATCTTCGCATTGTCTCCAACTCGCTTGATTTATCCTGTGCCACATTCAGATCATGATCAGATATACCGGTTTCTAGGGATTTAACATTTTGCAGTGGGCTTTGTGATACCAACATGATTCTTAAGATTGATATCTCGCAAAGCTTTTGATACGATTCATTGGGGTTTTCTCGATACACGTTTTGGCGCTGCTTTGCTTCTCCGGTGTTCATTCACCGGATTGAGATTATCCCCGCGATCATCCGTAATTTCATTCTTTTGAATGGGTCACCTGCGGGTTATTTCTCTTGCTTTCGGGGTCGCCTTATTGGGATCCGTTATCACCCCTTCTCTTTTGTATTGCAATGATGTTCGAGGTGTTATTGAGGAAGCGTGAGAGCAACCACCTTCGCCTTCATGGCGCTCTAGGCAAAGATTGTCTTACCTCCATCGATGATATATGCGATGATATTGTGATTATGTGTGGGGCATCCACGAGCAATGCACGCTCTATTATTCAGTGCTCAATCTTTATGCGGATATTTCGCGTATTTTCAATCCAAATAAGTCTAAGGTTTATGTTGGTAGCCGGGTTTCTACTATGTGCGAGGTCGTATTCGTACATGATTACGGGATGCATCCGGGCGCCCTTCCTACGACATATCCAGCGCCCTATTCTTCAAAGGGGCGCTAAAGGTGGCGGATCTCCAGCCCGTGTTTGACAAAATTATATTTAAGTCTGATGGAGGTGGAAAGTGGTCTTCTATCTATCTATTATCGGTCGCATTTGTTTGGGTAAATTGATTACTTTCCTCCTTCGCATACTATGATGGTATATAAATGGCCTAGAACATTGCTTCGCAAAATGGAAACGCCATGCGTAATTTCATCGGATCGGGAATGTGAACTCTAAAGGTTCAAACGTGGTTAATCGAGTCACTATGCTCGCGAAGGAGGCTTAAGGCCCTGTCCATCGTGGGTCGCCAACAATGCCTTCCTTTATGAAGATGGGTTGGAAGATTATGACTTCAAACTCTTGGTCTACAACATCCTCGTAAAAACAATTTTTCACCTCGAGGGTTCTCTTCGTGAATTCGTATATCACATCTTCCATCCGGAGAGCAGGATTAGCCTCGGCTCGACAAGTTGTTGAGGAGGATCGCCCGCCGATTCCTGGATGCAACTCCAACATTTCATTCGGCCGATAATTGTGGTTTACACCATTGCAGATAGGACTCGTATTCCGCAGAGTACATATATTTATTTCGCAACAAGATCTCTGGACATTTTTTTACGATGGGATTCTCCGCATTTCACCCTATCATTTATAGAGGCTTATTTGGGATATGGTTCGAGATATTGTTAGAATTGACGCCCAGATTCGCCGTGACGCGCTTGAGCATGGATCTACCCGATGATGGGATTATTTCTTCGAAGGCGCTTACTTTTTTTTCGCGCCCTATTCCCCCGTGTGAAATGTTCCTGGATTTGGTCACCTAATATTCGGAAAGACGATCGACAGATTCTGGCGCGCTATTCATAATCGACCGCGCTTTTGGACGCCTCAAGGCCCTCGCGTTCTTCACGTGCCCTGGTTTGTGTTCTTTGTGCTGATGCGGAATCTATTGATCATTTATTTGTCTCATGTGCTTTTGGCGAGCCCTATGGAAGTGGATTTTCGATTCATTTGATATTCACTACTTTTGGGCTTACAGCTTTTTAATGAATTTCTGGTGCGTTAATGGGTTTTCATTTCAAATGAGCAAGTTTTTCTTTGGGTACTATATTATCCTCGCATTTGCTCATCCGCAGATCCAAATGACTGACCTTTCACGGCAAGATCTGGGACACTGTAGCCGGCCATCCCACGCCTCCGTGTTCTTATTCTTGCCTCTTCTTGGGACAGGTTGCATGCATAATGACCAAAGGGACCTTCTCATTCTCCGCCGTCTACGGTTCCCCTTACCTGAGAGGCCCAAAGATTGTGCAGTTACATGGCGTGTTTTTGCCGGGATGGACTAAAGTGAACACAGAGGAAGCGCTACGGGGCACCCGGTCGCCTAACGACCTCCGGTGTTTTTCTACAACTCGTAGGGGATTCTTTCTCAAGTTGCTTTGTGAACGCCGTGGATTGGGTCGCTTGAGGCGGAGTTAGCGCGCTATGCGAGCCATACAATACGCTTTTTTCGAGGGTGGTATCAGCGATGGCCGAATCGACTCCTGCGTAGAGGGAGTTGCCGCGAAGAGATCGACTTTTCGGAGCGCCATGCGCGATTCAGGTGGCGTGACACCCTTCACCTTTCTTTCTCGATGAATTTCTGGTCTCGCACATCTTTAGGGGAAGGTAACCGTAGCCGATATTCTTAGTAAGATGTCGCACGAGGATACATGGTGGGGACGCCCACGGCTATTATCCCATCCTCACTCAGATTACGCTCGGCCAATCTAACTACATGTTTGATAGGTTTGCTAGCTAGTGCATCCGCTTCTCGTATTTGGGCGCACTTTCATATGGGGGTACTCTTTTTCCTTCCAAGGGTTTTTCCCGCTGCGGGTTTTACCTTGTGAGGGTTTTAACGAGGCCCCAACCATTCAGCCATCCTGGCTCACAGGACCATTATGTTATATGCTTTGATGTTGTTTACAGTTTTTCTTTTGCTACCCGATCACCGCGGATCGACGACTTTTTCATTTTTATATATATTCTCGAATTTATTCAAAAAGTGGTTGAGTCTTCCGATATCCGCTTCAACCTGTGAGACTATTCTAAATAGCTTCCAGCTGATTCATTTTGTCAGCCTAACTCATCAATGTCTTCTCAATTTACATTAGGTTCATCAAAGACCACATGGATAGACTCTTCTATGACCATAGTCCTCTTGTTCAAAGACTTCAAAGCTTTACCACTGAAGATCCTAAAAAGATTCCTTCAGCCTTTTAAAGATCAAAAGCTTTCAAGTTACCTTGCCATTTTTATGAATGAAACACTTGCTTCCAAAGATATAAAAATATCCAACAATAGGCTTCCTTCTTGTCCAAATTTCATAGGGGTTTTAGCCGCCTATTTATCGTACATCTATTCTCGAGTGTAACAAGTCGCGGCGAATGGCTTCACCAAAATCTCTTAGTAATCCAGCCTTCACCTAACATGGTCCTTGCCTTCCTCGAGGGTTCTGTTCTTTATTTCAGCTACTCCATTCTACTATGGAGTTCTTGCCTAATAACTCATGACCAATCCCATTCTCTATGCAATACCGAAGTTATAATTTTATTGACAAACTCGCCTCCTCTATCGACCTTATCTTGATAACGGCTTTGGCTCTTCTCATTTTGAGCTCTCCTCATAAGCCGTGGAAGCTTCTACAAAGTTTCCTTCTTTTACACATAAAGATGGTCCATGTGTATCTTGAATAATCATCCACCACCACTAAGGTATATTTCTTTCCACTCGGTACTTAGCCGTTCAATAAGACCAAACAAATCCATATGCAACAAATTCAAAATCCTTTGTTGAAGGACTTGTCTTATCATTGAATGAAGATTTGATTTGGTTTTCCTTATGGCATGCATCACATATGCTTTCTTTTTTGTACACCGAGTCCGGGCAATCCTTCCACAAGATGACTCTCGCAAGCTTGTTGATTGAAATTCAGTGTGTCGCTTTTTGTGCCACAAAGAAACTTAATTCGGCAGTGCTCTTGCTAATAGGCATGTACTTGTGTAGCAAAGAGACCAATCCACTACATACATGTTTTTCTTTCTTGTTCAAGATGACACAACTTCATTAGATTCAACATTCTGATTTGACAGACACCCATGTTGAATCCTACATTATAGCCTTTATTACGAAGTCAAGCACGCTAGCATTGAAGTTCAACCCTTCAACATAGGCTAGCATCCGTGATTTTCACCCATTTTTCTTTTTATGGATCCAATGCCTCTTATCTTCACTGAGCTTCATTTTCTCCAAATATGACTTTGCTTTCTCACTCCTTGAAGTGATAAATTCTTCTTATTCCCACCTGCGGTCTAACAACCACTATCCTTACCAGTTCCTTGGCACTCACTGCTCCCAAACCCGCAATCAAGGAAATCAAGTTTTAGGCACCCAAACCTATCTCAAGTCTGAGGGGCTAGCACTATAAGGTGATCCAACCATCCTATAGCTTAAAAACTCCGACTTCTAAGAGGTCATACCTTTCAGCCCCATAATCATAATGAATCTTAGCAAATTGCTTAGAGCTTTGAACATACAAATCAGTTTCTTTTTTTCGTATGCCTCGTGAGTGTGCTCGTTGATTTGCTTTCTTTAGATAATATGGAAACTTTTGTGCATAATGGGTATTGTGCTTGGGTATATATGCGTGCCGATATCGCCCTTTCGCTGTGGGAATGACCCACATTGAAATCCGAGGTCTTCGCCACTCAGCTGGGCATCTCTTATAGACTTGGCCGATGTTTCATTCGACATTCCAATTAGCCTCGACTTGGATAGTTTCTACCATTCCTTCATATGATTTTCTTTTATTAAACTTCTGGGCTTTTGGTGGTTCTGTCACTTTCACGTAATATTTCTTGTTTGGAGTCTATCGATGGACTCTTCTCCGAATTTCGTTCTCACCTTTCTTTCAAAGATACTCAACCAAGCTTTTTACCTTGCATTTATAGCCTAGGCCAAAGATGTTTGTTTTGTGATTGAATGTGGGTGCAACATATGGTGCTTTTGGCTTTTGATTCCCCTGCTTCGAGGATCCTTTTTCCAAAGACACTCTAGAGTCCGAGCAAATACAAAAGAATTAAACCCTTAGCCTGCCTTATCTCCAATCTCTTTTTTGAATCATCATTAATTCATCCAATGTTTTGATGACTTAGAGTGATGCAATCACATTTTTCAATCGCTTTCTTTTTTCATTTTCAGCAAATTGGCCTCACCTTAGCTATCTCTATCCTTCCAGCCTTATTCTCATTAGATATGTAACTAAGAGTAATCTTTCAACTATGAGTTTTGCATTTGAGCCGACTGCTTTTCTCATTTAAAAGTGTGTGTTAGAAATTATATGCTCAAAGTTTTTCATCATTTTACCTAATGAATTATAAAGAACTGTGATGAAGGTGAGTGGCACTATCACTATCATCGTACGTGAGCTGGGCGAAGTTAGAATGTACCTCATCTTCTTTGTTATTTGGCTAGCGAGGCATATCAATGCCTCTTCTTATGTATCCGAGGAATAGTCTCGCTCACCGCCGTCTCGACACTGCCTCCTCAGCATTTGGTCAGGTTTAGGGTTCGGCCAGCCCACCATGGTTTTCTTTTCTCTTTGCTTTCTATCTCCTCAAGACGTTTATTTCTTCCTCATTGCCTTTGTTGACCGGTGGATAGGAATAGTGAACAACAAAGTGTTCTCGCTGCCTCGTAGCTCTAACATGTTCTCTACCATAGCTCAACTTCTATTTGTCACCTTCTTTTGATGGTCGCCTTGCGTTTGGAGAAAGCCGAGTGTCTTCCTCGGAGGTTTCACAAATGCTTCCTTTTGTAGTTCTTGTTAAAAACTTGTTGAATTTTTTTATCCATCAAGGCTATCTCCTCCCCGTCAATGATACCTTTGATTCAAATTTTCGATTCTCCACCAATAGAGCAACTGCCTTCAGGGTACAACTATCTCTTCTTGTCAAGCTCTCTTCTCGAGCTCAAATTCATGCCTTTAAGTCCGAGAATAGCTCATGGTTAGGGAGGTTCTCGCTGTCCATAGAACGTCTCAGTGGTCATCACTTATCATTTCCCACTCACCGGGAGAGACTTAAGGATCTTCACACATTTACTTCTATGTATATTCCCTTACCCGTGAGCTAAAAGCTCATTTAATCTTCTAAATCTCACATCCACTGATCCGAGTTTCACTCCGCAAAGCATTCGAAAATTTTCAATTTTTTGTAAAGCAATTGTTACCTTATTCTCTTTAATCTACCTCGAGCCTTCAAGCAGACAATGTGAGCTTTTCTCCCATATCTCACGAGCAAATTCCGCAAGATTCGACTTTGTTAAAATACTTGGATTTGGTCAAGAAGCCTATATGTATCATCTTCGACAATATCATTCAAGTTGTATCTTTTTCTTGGCCCTCATCTGGCCTTTGCTACGCGCTTTTTCAACCATAGCAGCCTTAAAAGCCGCACAGCAATGACAACAGCCTTCTCGCCAGGTATTCACTTTCATGATTTGTGGTGGGTCCATCTTCAATGAC